>CAJZBQ010000044.1:600000-1038890 GCA_914767885.1 Blepharisma stoltei
AATTCTTCATTAGCCAATTAATCCTAAAGTGCAATATTTCTCATAGGGCCAGCTCCAAGCATGGGTAAACTAAGATGATAAAATAAAATACAAGGGTGGCATTATCAAACCAAAGCCCAATAAGTTGGGCTATGGAACTTCATGTGAGGAGCAAATAACAGCTTGAAGAAGTAAAGTTTACAAAGATTGTGTAAAATGGCAAAAAGTACAGGTAGGCACTGGAAAGGATGACGCCAATTGCTAAGCTTATAAGCAGATGAGCTGCATAGTAATCTTTATGAAGGTACCAGTGACTGTAGCATAAAAGTGCTAATAGCAAGATTTTGCATTCTTCAACTCTACTATGTGCTCGTGCATATATCATTGATTTGTGACGTGTTATATATTGTTCGTAATTAAAGCCAGCATCCATAAGAACAAGTAATACAAGTACTGGCTCTGCAAGGGCACTTAAGAAGCCTGTATAGTTTGCTGTGATGTTGCTCGAACTTAGGCCTCCATATTCAAAAACTGAGGTTTTGTCCTTGTATGAGTATTTTTGAACTGATATAAAAATATTCATAAACGGAAGAAATAAAACCAATCGAAAAATTTTTAAAACTGAGCCCAGAATATATCTGTAATTGCTTTCTTTAATTTTATATTGAAAATAAATCTTGAAATATAAGAATAGAAATATCAGAAAAGCAAAGCCAACAACACCAAGTGCGACATATCAAAATGGGACTCCAAACCCTAGATTGGTGAAAAGCATTTTTATTATATAAAAAATGTTTTATAAAATTTACTTTAAAAATAATTTACCAAGACATTTTATTTCATTTTTTAATATTTTTAATAATATCAAAAATTATAATCATATTAAAAAATCCAAAAATCAAGCTTAAATAGTCATAAGTAATAAATAGAGTTCTAGATTGGCCACTAAATAATCAAATCTGCTATAACCTACAAAAGCTGAAATTAAATGAAATGAGTCTCAAGAATCCAGATTTGGAGGAAAAGTTAAACTCAAAACTTGCAGTGATATCGTCACTGAATAAAGCATATGAACATAAAGCTTTGTTGTTTGTGTTTCAAACCTATTTATAGTATTGTAGTCTTTAAAAAGTGCATAAAATACAGCAAATAATGTTTCCATCAGTTTATTGCCGAATCTGCTTATCTTTTTAAAAGCAGATTCTTCGGATTCTTGAATATTTCCTTCATCGTTGTCTTCCATAATAATTAAACTAATATTTTATTTTTTATTCACATGTTTATATAATCCTCTTCGAAAGTTGACATAATGCAAGCTATTAGTTTTAGAATTCCATGCTTTTGGATGGAAAATTTTAAGATCAGTTATTGTAAATATTGTTTTGGCAATTAAAATTATAAATGAATCGGCCACATCAGAAGAAAATATAGCTAATTTCAATAATTTTTTTATTTTTGTAAAAAATAAATATTTAAATTTTTTTTTAAAAAAAATATTATTCCCGAAAATTGATTTAAGATTTGAAATTGAAAATTATGTGCAATGTTTAAATAAATCTAATAGCAATCATAAAAATATACTATCCTGAATTCATCTGCCGATAAAATAATCTAAAATCTATATTTATCAATTTTAGCAATTGAGATTGCTTCTGATCTGATTACTAAATCACAGCAAAATCGAATATTCCCAGATCTCTGCTTTAGATTTGGTTTGAATGACATCGGGAGACTTTAGATGGGGAGTATGAGCCAGTGTTTTCTGACAAAGTCAACTCCTAGATGGTAAATATCTAATATCAAGAGGATTTGCCATCTGAGGAGTTTTACCAGCAAAAGTTGGTTTTCAACTCTCCATCTGACGTTTCCCGACTTCAGTAAAGCCCGATCCAAGCAAGGATCAGGCTATAGCCTTGTCACAGTGCTAATTATAAAAGTTGTTCAATTCTAAGAAATATGTTAGAAAAATATTTAAATGGAAAGCAGTTTAAAAGTTGCAACAACGTACGCATGGGGAAAAAATAAAGACGGAGAATTATCTCAAGGATCTTCAAAAGACGTGCTATTACCTACACCCTGCAAAGGAATTAAAAACAAGAATCTAATCATGGTCATATCAGGAGGTCAACATTCTGCAGCCATTGACAGCACAGGCAAACTTTATACATGCGGCTCTTATCTTCACGGAAAACTGGGCATTGAAGATTTAACAACAGTGTCAGTCCTTTCGTTTACTCCTGTGACAGCATTAAAAGATAAAGTTGTAACTCATCCCTTTGTAAGATAGCATTATATTGCCAAAAATTCGATTTTTTGGGGAAATTATAGCAACAATTTTTTTTTGATAATTCAAAGTTTATTCAATTTAATGCTTATTTAATTAAGGGATAAATTTTAATAACAATTCCGTTTCGAATCATTGCAATTAAATATTAAATACTAACTCCCCCCCCATCCTTGATCGAACGACTCGCCATCGTTCGATCAAGGATGGGGTTTAAAAAAAAAAAATTTATATATAAAATAAAATATATATATATTTTTTTTATTTACTTTTAAATAAGAGGGTTAAGAGTATTTAATAATTATTTTTACAGCAAAAAATAAATTAATTTCATAAAAATACCAATTTTTAATATTTTGATTTATTAGTCACCCTTTTAAACTGTATAAATTTTAATTTGTTCCTTATTGAACTAAATTTTTTTTTAAAAATTTTAAAGAATCTCTATTTTATTAGATTATTGAGTTTTTAAGCCTAGGCTGATGACTAAATCACTTCGAATGGTTGATTTCGAAGCTTTCTGTCGTCTAAAGTCTCTAAAACAACTTAATTATGTACATCTTCCCAAACTTTTGATAGCTAATATATTTTTATGTATATAAAAATTTGCATGATATGAAAAATCGTTCGATCAAGGATGGGGGTTAATTTCCCCAATTTTTAGGAATTTTTACAGTCAATCGTTCGATCAAGGATGGGGGGGGAGTAAATAATTTTATATGGCAAGTTCATGGTGAGCAAGCAAAGGTTTGCTATTTACTGAAAGGTGAATTAAGACAAGTCGCCTGTGGGGATTATCATACCTTATGTCTCCTTGAAGATGGCTCAGTTTATACA
Source organism: Blepharisma stoltei (assembly GCA_914767885.1). Classification (NCBI taxonomy): domain Eukaryota; phylum Ciliophora; class Heterotrichea; order Heterotrichida; family Blepharismidae; genus Blepharisma; species Blepharisma stoltei. The sequence goes on from CAJZBQ010000044.1 coordinate 603,101, forward strand.
TGGGGAGGAACATTGCATAAAAAATTAGGCCAGCGAGGTGCTGGGAAAAATATCAACCATCCTGGGCTTGTGTCAGCATTCAACGATAAAGATGTAATTTATGTTGATTGTGGAGATTTTCACTCAATGGCACTTACAGCTGATGGAAAGGTTTATTCATGGGGAGGTGGGGGAAGCTTTTTTAACAGAGGGCAGTGTGGACATGGAAATACTAACGATGTGGACAACCCACAAATTATAGCTGGACTTCAAAATAAATTTATAACAATGATCTCATGTGGAGGATATCATACCTTGGCGGTCACTGATAATAACGAAGTTTACGCATGGGGAAGTGGGCTATATGGAGAATGTGGCTTCGGAGAGTTCCTAAACGCCACAAGTCCAAAACAAGTATTAATGCCATGGATCAAAAGAAATGGAGATAATCAGTATGGAGAAATTGTCCAGATTTCTGGTGGTGGTCATCATTCATTAGTCCTTACATCAGCTGGATATGTATTTTCATTTGGGTTTGCATCTCATGGACAGCTGGGACTAAGAAATACAGTCAATCAAGCAGAACCGAGACTGGTAAGTGATTTAAGAACAAAACCTGTCAAAATGATTGCTGCAGGCTGGAACCATTCATTAGTTCTAACTCAGAGAGGAGATGTATTCGCATGTGGATATGGATTCTTTGGGCAGCTTGGGCTTGGCGATGATGAAAGTAAAACCATATTTACTCATGTTTCTACTCTTGGATCTAAAAAAGTTGAAAGAATTTATGCAGGTGGAAACCATTCCTGGGCACTTTTAGATCCAGCTGAGCCTATTAGAGCTGACTATGAACCTCCGTCTCCGCTTCCAGCTGAAATGAGTCTCCTTGACATCTCAAGAGTCCCCTCGCCTCCTCCTAGCATTCAGCAAAGGTCAGGAACTCCAGACTCCTTAAACAGAAGTATGCGCCTTGAAGGCTCATTCCAAAAGCCTGAAACCTTGCTGCAAATTGCATACTCAGACATCCAGTACTCTCACCGATTTATCAGATTCATGCTAAAAGAAACTTCTCTTGAGGTCGGAAAAGCGAAAGCAGAAGAATTTGTCCATGAAATGTACATGAGTGAGCTAGGAGTCCTATATCATCGAATTCAAGAAGATGATGACATCGTAGAAGTCACCAATTCAGAGCCTATTGTAGCTTCAGCAGGTGGAGAACTCAGCTTTACTTGCTTGCTCGTATGTGATCCTACGAAAAATGACCCTCCCGTCACAATTGAATCTTATATAGGTGAGCCCTCGCAATTGACTGTATTTTTAAAAGCTCAGCAAATGACTTCAAACCCAACCCAAGCTGCTCTTTCAGAATGGGTAAGATTTTTCTTGCTGAAAGTGGGGAGTTTTTGTTCGAAGCCTCCGAAGTTCTTTGAGTTGAGGCCAATTTCTTATTATATGAATTTATAAAATCGTTAATTCAAATTTCGATTATTTAATCTTTGAGTAAAGCTTTTTGAAGTTTTCTTCGCATGCATAATAGGAGTATCCTCCGCCAATTCCTGCTCCGTAAAATATGACAGGAGCTTTTCTCTTAAAAAAAAGAAGACTGAGAAGAATTCCAGCTCCTAAGCCTACTCCAGTGTTGATACCAAAGTTCGTTAAGCAGTCGTCCCAAGTTTTTTGATTATCTGAAGCCATTAATTATATTTCACCTCTTATCCATTAATTAAGACTCTGAATTTAACTAAGTCGCATTCATCAGTGTTTCTTAGTTTAATTTCTCTTTTTGCCATTTATTTTTGGATACAACCTTTATATTTGTGTGTATTAATCAAAAAATTAAAATTATGAAAATATTTATGGTTAACTTACTCTTTCATAAGATGTATAGCCGGCATTTTTTTATTATTTATATAGTAAAAAAATTATAATTAATTTTATATCATTTATTTGTTTGTAATTGACAGGAAATTAGTTTTTGATGTTGATAATATAGATAGTGCAGTACTGAAGTTTGTTTTTCGTCATTCGGATATGGCTCGATAGAGAATAAGTTTAAGCAGTCAGAGTAATTTATTAGTCCTAAAGCATGTGGATCGACAGTATCAAGAAGTCTATCACATTGATCTAATAAATCAAACGAAGCTACCAAAGCTCTAAATTCATCTTCATTTAGAAGCCCGTTTTCATCTAGATCAACTTTCGAAAATTTTTCATTGAAAGGTGCCAAAAGTGCTTCATGTGCGCTCAAATCATAGAACAAAATGCAGTTCAAAACTTCGGTATAAGTAGCTTCTGGCTTATTTTGAGGAGTTTTTGACCTTCTTCCTGTGATAGTCGAGTTAACAGATTTTTGTTTAATTATCTCGTTTATATGATGAGTCACATAATCTGCTTCTTCTTGTGAAAAAATTGAAAGAACGATATTTTTCCATTCGTCTTCATCAAGTGTTGAAGACATTTTTTCCTTCATTGTTTCAAGCAACTGTGGCTCTCGAATATAAGGATATTTAGCTTGAAGACTTGATTTCAATAGCTGCTTTATAGAGTCTTTCAGCTGAACGAAAACATCTCTAAACTCTTCATCAACTTGATGCTTAATTATTTTCGAAAATAAAGCAATTTCTGCGTCTGAGTCCTGGTATCTTTGTATCCCTCTTGTAATTGACCCAAATCATTCGTTTATCAGGCTTTTGAGTCCATATTTCTGATTTAGATATGTGTATAAATATTGCTCCATAGTTTCTCTCGCTTGTCTTGTTTCCCTGCATTTCTCATCAAATCTAATTTTGCAAGCATAAATGTCCTCAATTACTTCTTTTAGCTGTTTCAAAGTCAAATCTTTTGTAATTGGCATCCTACTTTTCATGACGACCTTTTTGCTTGGGTTTCTAGGTATAATATCTTTTCTATCTGGAGAAGCTGAGCTTGGGTTGACTGAATTCTCAGCAGCTTGTTTTGAAAGAGAAATAATTTTATCAAGATAAACTTTATTTTCATCTTGAAGATGCTCAAGCTGGTTAGCAAGCTCATCCCTTGCTTTTTCCAGTTCTTGAGATAAAAAATCTCGTTCCTGAGTTAGCTCTTGTGCCCTAAACTCTAAGGCTTCTGCAGCTGCGAGCACATCTTCTGTTTCTTTTTTCCTGCTGACAAGGGATTGCTTTAGCTCATCTATTTCATCTTCAAGCTTAATATTTCGAGTTTGAGAATTGGCGAAGTTTGTAATAAAATGGTAGACGATGGTTTTAACCAAGTAAAAAATATCTGGATAAGTGGATTCTATATAAGGTGAAAGAACGTCCCAACAGTACTCCCACAGTTGCATTTTTGCATTAATTACGTTCTCTGTTGTAGGGTTAGCTGTCAATTGGCCAACTGTTAGTGAAACTTTCTCTTGAAATGCTTGCATAAGTGTGGAATCCTTAGAAGGCTCTTCTTTTGCGTGTAAAAATCTGATTTTATCAAACGTTTCAGCAACCTGCTTTATCTCTTCTTCAGATATCATAAGCTCCATTTTAAAACTATATTTGCCAACTCAATGCATCGTTATTAATTCCAGTATTTGCATTAATTTACCTATAAAACTGTACAACAATGTGCATATATAAATATTTTTAAAGTAAATAAAAAATAATAAATAAATTTTATTTTTACTGCAAAATATATATTAATGGCGCACTCCGCAAGAACTTTTTCTGATTATAAGTCAATTGCTTTGCGCGAGCCTAGGAATGCTAGGCTAGAAAAAGATCTTGAAATTGCATTTTATAATCTTGCAAAAGAAAGGAAAATAGGTATTGATATTGATCAGGAAATCCATGAAACTGAGGAAGAAATAAAAGAGTTGGAATTGAAAACTAAGCGTTGACTTGAAATAAAGCAAGTTTTAAATGATGTCAATGTTTCTGAAAGAAAGTTAGAAATTGCACAAGCACAGTTAAACGAAATCTGTAAAGAAAATTGAATATTCAGAGACCAAATTGATTATGTTAGAAGAGAATTGCTATTGAAAAAAGAAATAATAGATAACCTAGAAGATGATATAGAAACATGCAATCATAAAATAAAAAATAAATGCAAGGAAACAAAGAATATTGAGTCAGAGACAAATCATATTGAAATTAATCTATTAAGAAGCAAAAGTGCTAATTCTAGGCAAAGATTCCATCTTAAAATAGAAGAATTAACGAGTGTCTTGCATCAAGAAAAAATTAAGCAGGTCCAAACTGCAAGAATGCTGAAGGAGAATATAAATTTGCAATTTTATCGACCATTGAATGTATTAGGAAGTACTAAAATTCTGACTCTTTTAACTCAAAAGTGCTTAGAAAGAATAAAAGATAAAGAAAATGAGATAAAAAGTTTTGAAAATCACATACCAATTTATAATAGATAAAACAGGCTCTCAAATTAAATTTTTTTTCGAATATTTTTATGCGAAATTGTTAAAATTTGTTTTATTATATATTATTTGAATATATTAATGAATTGGAAAATATGTTTGAAGAGCTTCGGCACAGCTCAAACCTATCCTCTATTGAAGAGATTGCTATAGAATATGTCTCTTCTGAAGAAAATAATGCAGCAATTGTCAAATATTTAAGCGAAGTGAACATTGAAATAGACCAATTAAAAAACTCTCTTTTAAGTGTACAAGAATTGATTAACGAATGCAAAAAAAACCACAAGTCAAGTGAGGCTTCAGCTGCAAATTTATTTGAAGACCTAACAGCAAAAATTGATGCTGCGAATCTAAAAAATGTTGAATTAAATCAAAAAAGCATAAAAATTCAAGAGCAGATTTCGCTGCTGATTTCTTTTTTTCAGGTGACAATAATTTAGAAAACCTATGATCTTTGTAAAATGCATCCTCTCAATATCCCATCAGGAAGAAAGGCAGAAATTGAATATATTGCAGATGGGGGGAATTTAAGCAAAGATCAAATTTTTTCCAACATCGGATTTATAGAAGAGTATGCAACTTATATGAACAAAATAAGAAGTCTTCTATTAAGTGAGAATCTGTCTTTATAAAATATATCTCCATATAAATTAGCTAATTTATTTTAGTTTTTAACTTTTGTTTGCACTCTTATTAAGAATATCCAAGAACTTAAAGGTTGTTGTTTTCATAAGTGGAGCCAATTCTTGTGAATGAAAAATTTCCTATAAATAAACCAATAATGATGCATTTTGCAAGTGTGTTAATTTAGAATAATGTAATAAAACTGATTTCTTTAAAACGAAATATAGAAAGGATTTATTTTCAAATTAATAAAAAACTGCTATGCTATTAGCAAAGAGTAAATAGCATCTAAATGTTAAGAAGATAGATAGTGATACTGTTATCTATTAATTAAATTTTAAATTCTAGAAAAATAGGTCTTCTTTGATAAATGCAGGCTCTAGCATTTTTGTTGAAAAATAAACTCTTTGTGAAAATAATATTTTATTTCAATTTAATTAAATATTTCATTAACAATCTGAGCCTATATTTTAATAGAAATGATATTTTGATTTAATAGCACATGGACTCATTAAACCAAACTTATTTACTCCCCTGCTCCCTTGAGCGCATTAGAAAAATCCTTATTTTTGAGTAAAAGCCAACCCTCTGTAAGATAATGAAAATTTTTTTATGAAAAATATATTTTGATATATAAGTGCTAATTAGTGTAATGAGATATCTCGCTAATTCTGTAAATTTTAAACATCTTTCATATTTAAACATAGATTTTAAAAATTAAATTAATTTTTGTTTCCAATTTGCAAATTAGATATTGAATTCCCGAAAAAAAAAAGTAACTCGCCTGAGAGAACAAATTATTTGTTTTCGCTAATCAAGGGGGAGTTAATTTATTAATTTATGAATGAATAAGTTTTGCTAACTTCCCCCTCAGTGAGCAGGAGAAAATCCCTATTTATTGCCCAAAAGTATACCCTCCTTGAATGAAAATTTTTTTAATATAAAAAAATATTTTGATATATAAGTGATAATTATTATAATGAGATCTCGAACTAACTCTGTTTTAAATTTTAAACAGTTTTCATTTTTAAACATAAATTTTACAAATTAAATAAATCTTTGGTTTCCAATTTTTGTGAATTGGGATTTTTTAAATTTCTAAAAAAGCATTTTACTATAATATTTATATATAATAATTTTTTAAAAAAAATTAACCCAAGAGAGAATAAATTTTTTTTTGTTCGTTCATTGGAAGGGGAGTAAGTAAAGCTCTAGTCTTTTATTTCATAACTCTAATATGTGCATGATTCATCTAAATCACGATGAAAGGCAATAGATTTCAACAACTTGGTTTTAAATTATTTCTGGATATATTGTCAAAATGATGGGATATACCATACTGACTCCCCCCCATCCTTGATCGAACGACTCGCCATCGTTCGATCAAGGATGGAGGTTAAAAAAAAAATTTTCGGGAAAAAAAAATTTATATATAAAATAAAAAAAATATATAGATATTTTTTTTTTATTTACTTTTAAATAAGAGGGTTAAGAATATTTAATAATTATTTTTACAGCAAAAAATTTAATTTATTTCATAAAATACCAATTTTTTAATATTTTGATTTATTAGTTACCCTTTAAATTGTATAAAAATTTTAATTTGTTCCTTATTAAACTAATTTTTTTTTAAAAAAAATTTTAAAGAATCTGTATTTTTAATTAGATTATTAAGTTTTTAAGCATATGTTAATGACTAAATCACTTCGAATGGTTGATTCCGCAGTTTCTGTCGTCTCAAAGCCTCTGAAAACAACTTCATTATGTACATCTTTCCCAAGCTTTTGATAAATAATATATTTTTATATATATAAAAATTTGCATGATATGAAAATCGTTCGATCAAGGATGGGGGTTAATTTCCTCAATTTTTAGGAATTTTTACAGTCAATCGTTCGATCAAGGATGGGGGGGGGAGTGAGGATAAAAAAGTAAAGTCAGCTAATCATTACTCCCACCTCTGTCAGCGAGCAAAAAAATTTATTTATAAAATTTATTGTAATTTTTTTTAAAATTTAAAATACCCACATTAGAAATAATTTCAAATTAAATATTAATTTAATTTTGTAAAAATATATGCATTAAAATAGAGACTGTTTAAAATTAAACAGAATTAGATAGAGATTTCATTATCATAATTATCACTTATAAATCAAAATTTTTTGTTCGCTCACGGAGGGAAAGGGTTAGAACTTTAGATAAATATGAACAAACTTGAGTCTAGTTTGGTTTCTTGGGTAATCTTTACTGTAGATAAACAGCAATGACTTATCATATCACTGCCATTCAATTGAGGATTTATCTGATGGTATTCTCTTATACGAACTCATGGGCCAAATGTAACTGTTATTCAGCTCTTCGGATCATTTTCAATCCCAAATATCAGAAGATTCCTACTCTACTGCTTCAAAAGCACATAATTTAAATAAGCTAATCAGTGGGTTGGAAACTTTTTACTATGAAGAACTGGGGAAAAACTTCAGTAGTTTGTTGAACAATATTGACACATCAGAAATTGCTCAAAACAATGATCGATCTCAGCTTATATCTTTGCTAGAAATGGTAATGGGAGCCGTCATCAAATGCAAAGATAAAGAAACTTATATTGCAAGGATTGTCTCGCAAAACGAAGCGGTTCAATCTGAATTAATGACTTTTATCGAAAAAGTTTTAAGCAAGCTTGACAAATTTGCTCATAACGAAGATAAGGATTTAAGAACTGAGCTTACAGTACTCAGGCAGGAAAAGAGGGCTCTAACATTGAAGCTTGAGGATAGCGCAAAAGAGGTAGAAGATCTTAAATATAAGAATGAAGACCTGAGATTAGTTAAAGACAGGCTTATATTCAAGATCAATGAATTAGAAGTCGAACTTGATAAAAAACAGTCAAAGAAAGAAAATCCTGATACTTCTTTATTGAAAATGCAATTAAATCAGAAAGAAACTACTATTCGCGAACTAAGAAACCAGATAAATGATATTACCAAGAAGCATCAGGATGAAATAGTAAAACTAAAGGATGAGCTTGATATGGCACAGGAAAGAGACATCCAGTTGAACAAAGCTGAAGCAACTCTAGAATTATACAAAAAGAAGCTGGAGGAGCTTAGCCAATTTAAAACTAAAGCTAAAGATCTAGAAGAAGAAAGAGATCTTCTGAAAGACAAAATAGCCAAGTATGAAGAAAATGTTCATGATGTTTGTGGTTTACAGCAAACTTTGAGCTATTATAAAGAGCAATTTTCTGCAGAAAAAGATAAAAATGCTGCGCTTTTGATATTGGCTGACGAGAAGGAAAATGCATTAAAAAACTTTCAAAAATTGCTAACTCTTTCTCTCCATGAGAAAGCAAAACATTTTGTTCACTCACGGAGGAGGTTAATTATTTTATTAAAATATTTATAGTATCCACCAAAGTGAAAAGCTATATATATAATTTTATATTAAAAAATTTGTTGTTCGTATGGAGGGTGTTTTTTTATCCAAAAAATAGGGATTTCTCCAATGGTTTTATCCGCTCACGGAGGGGGAGTAAGTGAGTCTGAAGCAAAAAGAAATTTCTTGGACGCGAAAAATAAAGAATTAAACGATGAAATAGAGCAATTGAAATTTAAGGCAGAAGCGAGCATAGATGATTTACATGTTGCAAGCAAGGGCTTGCAATCAGAATTAGAAGAACGAATTAACTCCTTAGTAGAAGAAAACTCAAAGCTTAAACTACAAGTAGGCAATCAAAGGGTATTGCAAGAAATGAATGAGCAAATGGATCAAGCATTTTTATTTAAAAAAAAAGCAGAAGAAAATTTGCAAATTGAAAGAAAACTTACAAGAAAAACCACACAACAAATGGAAATCATGAGCAATCAAATTGAGAGCCTAAAAGAAGAAATCACAAAGCTTGAAGAAGACAGCCAGGCTGCAGAAATAACAATAAAAAATTTGAAAAGCAATATTGAAAATTTAGAAAAAGAAAAGAACGAACTATTATATACAAAGTCTGAACTTGAAAAGCTAAAAGTAGAAAAAGAATCGCATTCCTCGGAAATGAAATGCTTATTTAGAGAAAAAGAAGAAATAATTCATAAACTCATGCAATGCAAGGAAGAGGTCCATGCATTGGAAAATCAGCTTAGACACAGCGAAATGACACTAAAATCAGCACAAATTGACTTGGAGCAGGCTCAAAATAGAGTCAGCATAGCTCAAGAAAGAGAAAAATTCGCACTAAGCCAATTAGAGTTTATCAAAAAGAATGAAAATTCAGAAGGAGCGCGGAAAGCAGAAGTATTAGAAATGGAAAAAGAAATTATGAATGCTAATAAGAAAATTGCTGAGTTTTTGCTTGAAATAAAAGAAAAGGATAACTTAATATGAAGTCTACAAACTGAAAAATCAATACTTGAAGAAGAGCTCAGGAATTCATTCAGTCAAGTAGAAGAAATTTGCAGCCAAAGACTAAAAGACAAAACTTTAGCATTGCAAGAAATGGTAAATCAAAAAGACTTAGAGATTAGGCTGTTAGTCAAGGACAAAAAAGAATCAGAAGCAGCCTATGACACAGAATTGAAACTGATGAGTACAATAATGTTTGAAATTGGAAATGAAATTTTCAAAGGTAGAGCTAATAATAATAAATAGATTGTAAGAATCTCTGAAAATGTTTTTACTATAGAGAATTATCCTCCATGAAGGGTGCTGATAAAGCTTATAGCGTCTCTATCCTGAACGACATAGTCATCCTTGCCACAAAGTTCCCAGTCCATATCATTTACAAGAACAATAATCCCTGGACGCCTGCATAATTTTTACAAAGAGTCTCCGGACATAAACAATTCTGGCCTTGTTTGAAGATATCTGTCCTTAAGGTGAAAAACTAGCTGTTTCAAAGTCAGCTGAGACTCAAGAGGCACAGTCAAGTTTCTTTGTTTATTGAATAAGTCTTCAAGACCGCCACTGCATTAAAATCACCTAAAAGCAATGTGAACACTCATTAATTATATTTAAGTAAAATCTAAAATGGACGAATATCGATTTCCTTCAAGACATTCAGACCAAATTTCTACAGTCCAAAACCGATTAAAAGAGAAATACTCTGAAGAAATGAGTAAAACTTACCATGTCCTTATGAGCTACAACCCAAAACTGGCCAACGAAATTTTCCATCATAAATCCAGCATAGATATTTACACAAAAAGTGCAATAAAAATCCAGAGCTTATATAGAGGATATAAAGCAAGACTATTGTACAGAGATTTACTGTATGACAACTATATGGAAGAAGTCGAAGAAACAAGGTCAAAGGAACTGCAAAGAATGGAAGAGTCTATGCTCATGATTGAAACAGCTGTTTTACAAGAAAAATTAAATGAAAAAAAGTTTTTAGTCAAGCAAAGAAGTCTAGAACAAAATTGGGCTGCAACATTAATACAAAGATGCTACAGAAAGCATAAAGGATGATCTGTGCCAAAAGAAGTGCTATGTGTTATTGAACAAAAATCGAATGAGCTTATAATCCCAGTAGATAACCAAGGAAACAATATTATTTTGAGAATATTAACCAAAAAAGATTTGAAAAGTTTTCCTCTTGTCACTCTTTTAAGCACGCTTGATGATTTGAAAATAAAATCTGACAGTAATTTTTAATTAGAATGCGTCGAGTTGCTTACAAATACCCTCACACTAAGAGAGGAGCTCAGAGAAAGCATAGCAAAAAGCAATAAAAAGATCGAGCAAATGTTAAAACGATTGAGACATTAATTAAGAAAGGCTTGTAAAAAACTCCACAATATCTCTATCTCTAAACATTGATGAAATTTCAATCACATCTTCTCTTTCCTTGAAAGCATTGCCCATCACAAGAGCTGCCTTTTTTGTGTAATTCAGTTTATTTTGCCTTATTATCCTTTCTAAATTTTTCAATCCCAAAAATGCGTCTTCGTAAGTCATCTCTTCATACTCCTCCTGATTTCTCCACATATATCTCCCTATCGTTATTGGTGCAAAATCCCTGCTAATATTTCTCAGCAGATCATGAACTCTATAGCGTTTATGAACACTTGCTTTGAATGTAATCGGATTTAGCATAGAGAGCAAGATCTATATCCATAATATAAGTTTCTGTAATTAAAGCAAAGTGAAAAGCAATAAAGTCCTCAATTGGAGAGCGTATTAAAATTAAATCTTTTTTAAAATACTAAGCAGCGTAGCGTATTCTTATAAAGTTTCTATGCTCTTTGCTCATACTCAATGCCTTATTTTATTAGAGTTTTTTAGGTGAAGACTATAAGCATTAGACTTTTGAAAATTCAAATAGGATCTGATTGGCTTAGTGTATTTGAATTTGATCTTGGCTTCATTTTTAATATTTTGATGAACTTAAAGATTTTGATTTGTCAAGCTAAAATGAACAAAAAAAATAATGTTGGTACTATTTTATTAGATTTTATTAAAAAAACTTAATTTTTAAAGCATTTTTTGTGATATTAAGCTTTATCTTCATTCCAAAACTATGAAATAAGTCAAAATTATACTGGAGATTTTTAAGGCACATCTATTGAGATACTGCCACATACAGAACAATCATTCGCTTTATCAGTGAATCTCTCTTGCATTTTTTTTTTCACTAAGATATGCTGCTTCTCCATAATGAACTCTATCTTTATAAGTCAAGATTATGGTGGAGATTTTTAATGGTACACCTTTTAGAGCTTAGCTACATCAAAAACTTCCAATTGCCTTATCGGCGAGTTACCTCTTGCGATTTTTATTTTTTTACTCCAAGTAAGTACTCTAATAAAAGCAGAGCATTGAACACGAAAGCAGAAAATTAAACATTTAATAAGTGAATACACATTCTATCAATTGTTTTGGAAAAATTAAAATTTAATAGTCTGAGTTAATTAATGCACTTACTTCGCTTTTATATGTATGCCATCGAAATAGGCTTCGTCCTCTAATTCAATTCTCAGAGCTTTTAAAGCAAATATGCTTAAAAAGCTATATCTGCAAATTGTCCAAACTGCATTAATACTTACATCATTAAGTCTTTTGCCTGCTTCTTCACAGTTCTCATTATAAAATCTGTTAAGTTCTGCCGGGACAAAGTTAAAAGGAACTTGCATATACCCAGGAACATTTTTCGCAGAGTACCTGGTTGATATTAATAAAGGATACTCATTTTTTTGCATTAAAATATGTGTTTGCTTTAAGTCATTAAAGCTGTTCGTGTCTGTATTTTCACCTTTTAAGGTCCAAAATGCAGCTCGGACTTGCTCAGTTGACAAATCTTCGTCTATAAATAAATTATCAAGGGATAATCCAATCCTTTCAAAATTCCTATCATATGTATGGCTTGTAGCAGCTTCAACAGCCTGCCTAATTAATATGTTGCTTCTTCTTGATTCAAAGCCTAGAGCTGTTGGATGATATTTATTGAGCTCTCTTTCAATAGAAAAAGATGCTTCTCTGCATTAATTTTACTCTAAAACTCGATGTCGCCTTTCTTTTATTTCCAATTCTCTGTAAATGGTCCGAATTTGCTGATGCATATCATATGCAATTTCGTTCTGAATAAAAATTACTCTAGCTCGTGGCCTTCTTAAGGTTTTGGGGTTAATTTCGTCAACATATTTTACTTCTTTAGGTCTCTCAATAGCCTGCAAAATATTATTAGCTGTGCTTTCCAAATGCAATTCTCTCACATTTACACCTTTAGTTTGGTTGAAAGGAAGCAAAGTTACTCTAACTTGATGATATTTATCACCTTCTATGGAAGGGACATAAAAAATAAGATTGCTTAGAGAGGCATTTTGGCCTTGTGTGATGGAATCCAAATAGCTGTTAAGTACCGTGCATGCATTTGTGTTGGTTGATTTTATGTTTTCTGGAGCTTTTGTGAGGACATCAGGGTGAGCTAACTTATAAAACGGAGTTAAAAGAGATCTCACCTTGCTTGCCATTTTGTTTATTATATTTTATTTTTTGTGAGTTGCAATTTAATTTATCGTTCTTATGATCAAGCTTCACAATTTTTAGAGTCATATATATAATATTACAAAAATAAAAATCAAAAATAAAATAATTTTTATTTAATTAGTTTGAATAAAACAAGTTCCTATTTACCACTTTATATTCAAGAAAGAAATGCTAAAATATAAATATAATACAAATTATATTCAATATTGATTCTAAATTTAGCTTACTCCCCCCCCCCCCCTCCGTGAGCGAACAAAAAAAATTTTGTTCACTCACGGAGGGGGGTTAATTTTTTTTTTTTTAAAAAAAATTTATATATAAATTTTTATAAAAAAAATATTTTTTTTCGAAATTTAAAAAAATCCTAATTTGCAAAAATTGGGAAGCAAATATTAATTTAATTTGCAAAATTTATGTTTTTAAAACGCAATTTGTTTAAAATTAAACAGAATTAGCTCTAGATTTCATTATACTAATTATCACTTATATATCAAAATTTTTTTCCATTAAAATTTTTTCTATTAAAAAAATTTTTGTTCGCTCACGGAGGGTGGGTTTTTGGTCAAAAAATGGTTATTTCTCTAATGGTTTTGTTCGCTCACGGAGGGGGGGGGGAGTTACTATCTTAAATACTAAATAATTTGAATAATCTATAATTTTCCATACCCAAAAAGATGCTTTTTATACTCCAAAAAGGACCAAGGTCATACACCTAGAATTATCGGAATTTGGGCATTGGTCTTTTTAGCAAATAAATTTTCCAAACGTCACCTCAGTATAGTTTTGCACCTAAAATTCTAGAATGTGCTAAATGCATATGACAATAATAAATGTCAGGAGCGGGAGCCATAGGAATCGATCTTGGTAGTCACAGCTGTGTGATTGCTGCAGTCAAAGGTGGTGGTGTAGAAATCCTAACAAACGATCTCTCCAACCGTCAAACACCTTCAGTCGTTGGATTTGGTGATAAACAAAGATTTATTGGCGAAAGCGGATTCAGCAAGCTCAGCACAAATTTCAGAAACACAGTCCTGTTCCCAACTCGCTTTTTAGGCCTAAGTTCCAACTATCAATACCTCCACGACGAGTCAAAGTGGCTTACAAACAAACTAGTGACTTTGGAAGATGGCCGAATCGCCCATGAAGTTCGATACCTAGGTGAAAACATGGCTTTCACAAGTGAAAGAATTGTAGCGATGTTTCTAACTCAAATAAAAATCATATGTCAGAAAACCGGTCTCAATCCACAAGATGTTGTGATTTCAGTCCCCTGCTATTTTACAGAAACAGAAAGAAGAGCTCTTCTTGATGCAATTGCCATTTCTGACTTGACATGTGCAAGGATCATGAATGATTCGACCGCCTCAGCTTTAAGCTATGGGCTGTTCAGGAGTTCTGAGTTCACTGAAACACCTAGAGTGGTGGCACTGACTGATTTAGGCCACTCAAAGTTCACTGTTTCTATTGTCCAGTTTACTAACTATGCCCCAGTTTTTTTCCTATATATTCTTTTCGCTAGTTTATGTGAACTGCATTGCATAATCATTTTTAATTTAATTTTATTGTAATTCCAATGCTTTAGGAAGTCATTGGTAGTTCTTAAACATCTTTAATATAATTTTATTTTATCTCTATTTTCTTATTCTGTTGTATTTAATAAAAAATTAAAAATTTAAAAAAAAATTATCAATTAGAGGGAATAAGGACAAATTGCAAGTCCTAACTCATGTAACTGATAGAAATCTTGGAGGAAGAGACCTTGATTGGAAAATCATGGAATTTTTCGCATCTTCTTTCGAAAAGAAACATGGAATCAACCTTTTACACAATCACCGTGCAAGATCAAAAATGTCCATTGCAGTCGAAAAACTGAGAAAAATGCTTTCTGCAAACACCGAAGCAGTGCTAAACTTAGAATATATTGTGGAAGATTTAGATTTGCATGGAGTTATGACTCGTGATGAGTTTGAAACATTGGCCGCAGGACATTTAGAGAGGATTGATGAATTGTGCAAAACTGCACTGAGAAAAGCAGGAGTAGAAAGTGTTCACTCTGTAGAAATTCTGGGAGGTGGCACAAGAATTCCTTGTGTCCAAAGAGTAATAGCTAAAGCTTTCAATGTTGAAAATGTGAGTAAAACATTGAACCCAGAAGAAGCCATTGCTCGAGGATGTGCTGTTCAGTCAGCTATGTTAAGTCCACTCTTCAAGGTTAAAGAATTCTCAGTCCAAGATATCGTCACAATACCAATCAGCATCAAAGTTTCTTCCCTTGATATGGAAGTCGAAGTCGAGCCTGAAGTCATTTTCCCTGAAAAGAATGTTTTCCCTACCACAAAAATAATGAAACTCAGGAAAAACCAGCCTTTCAAGATGAACTTGTTTTATCCAGAGCCTTTAATTGAAGGGCTAGACCATACAGTTGCTGATTACGGAGTAATTTGTCCAGCAGAAGGCGTTGAGAATGAAGTCAAAGTTTATGTCAAAATGAATGGGCATGGAGTCGTCAACTTAGAAAAAGCTGAATTAATTGAAGAAATCATTGAGACTGAAGAAATCAAGCCTGAGGAAGCTAAGGCTGAGGAGCAAAAAGCAGGAGAAGAAAAGAAAGAGCCTTCAGTTAAGAGAAAATATAAGAGAACCAACCTCGAAATTTCTAAAGTATCGAAAGGACTCAAAGAAGAGGAGCTAAAAATGTTTATCAATGAAGAAAGAAGAATGACAAATGAAGACAGAATTGCTAAAGAAACTTCTGATAAGAGAAATGAAGTAGAAGCTTATGTTTATGAAGCTAGATCAAAGCTTAACTCCTCTCTTCAAGGCTTTGTTAGTCCTAGCAAGTTGCAAGAAATCTTACTCCTCCTCCGTGATCGAACAAAACCCGCTCTCCATGAGTGAACAAAATTATTTTTAATTTAAAAATCTTTCTGAAAAACTATTTTGATATATAGTGATAATTATTATAATAGAATCTCATAACTATTCTGCTGAGCTTCATTTTTAAAATATGAGATTAAGATTAAGATTGCGATAACTCTCTGTCGACCCCCACTTAGCTTAGGATCTAACAATACAAGCCCATCCTTAATGAATTCCATCCACTAGCTAACAGCTCTGAACGACGGTAGGTGGAATCGGCCTAACTGTCGAACCGTTACAGTTGCCTATGGCCCGGACGAGTCTCTCTTCGTTTCTTGAGTGTGATTCAAGTACACTTGGGGTTGCCGGAGCAGTCCCAACGCTGATTTCCTTCAGAAAGAATGAACTTCCCTCACTATGACGAGTATAGGGGACAGAACCCCTAACTCATACATTCCATTTTAATTGTGATTTTAAAATATAAATTTTATATATATAAATTGATTTTAACTTTTCACTTTTATGAAATTTTTCGAAAAAAAAATCGTATCAAATTTCTATAAATTTAAAAAAAATTAGACGGGAGTTAGCATTTCTTTCAGATACTGAAAACTGGGTATACGGAGATGGTGCTGACACACTTAAAAGTGTATATACTGAAAGGCTCGACAAAATGAGAGAACAAGTAGAGCCAGTCATCAGAAGATCCAACATCTTCAACTCTTACCCTCAGCTCATAAATGAGCTCCAAGACGCTTTGATATGGAGCAGACAGCAAGCTCTCTCTCCTCAAGAGCAGTTTTCTCATATCACTGAAGAAGAAAGAAATAGAATCATCGAAAAAGCCGCTGAATTTGAAAGCTGGCTTCAAGCAGCCAAAATCCAAATAGACTCAATGGTGAGACATGAAGACCCAACCATTTCTACAGAAGATTTTGTGAAGAAAACTATTCAAATCAGAGAAGTCACTAACCAGACTATGAGCAAGCCTAAGCCAGCCCCTCCAGCTCCTCCTAAAGAAGAGAAAAAAGAAGAAGCCAAGCAGCCAGAACAAACCCCTCCAGAGGCCCCTAAGAACGAAGAAGCCAAGAAGCCAGAAGACATGGAATTAGATTAAATATAGTAATATCTTCTTCATAGTTACATGAAGCACATTTTAAATAGCATTACTTGCTTCTTTATGACGAAAACATTTTCTTCTTCACGGCCACAGGCTGCTTCAAACTTGGCTTTGGCAGCTTGGAAGTGCTCGATACTTCTGGCCTTGCTATTTTTCCTAAGCTTGGCCTGCTTTTAAGAGTCCCGCTTTTGCTTTGCTGCATATCAGCCCTTGCTTTTGCAGCCAGCTCGTCAACCATTCTTTTTTTCTTTTCATCTTGTTCTCTTGACTCTTGTCCTCCTTGCTCTTCCTCAAACTTTAATTTCTTCTGCTCATTTTTCTGGGCCTCTTCGCTTTGCAGCTTATTGTTGTATTCGTCACTTTTTAAAATATTTCTTGAAGCTTGGGCGGACTCTCTGACTGTTTGCATGGGATCTTCGACGAGATTTGCTAATACGTTGTTAAGCTGAGTGATTCATTGGTTTTGAAGAGATTCACGTATTTGTGGGACCATTGTGGCGAATTTAATGCGGACTGAGCTGACGTTATCGCTGCCAAGACGGATAGTATCTTCGGCGAAAACTAAAGAAAAAAACTGCTTTGATTGGAGAGGTAAAATATAATCAATGAAATACAAAAATATAAGCCTATTATTGCAGCAGTTTGACCTGGCAAACTTGTCTTTTAGGATGTTACAAATATCCAGCTTTCTGGTCATGTAGTAGTTATGATACAAAATGCTTGCTAGTAGCTCAGCAGAAGAAATTTTCAATGGCCAAGTGCCTGATTGCATTTTGTAAATTAAAAGAGGAATAAATATGTCAACGACGTCTTTCATTGGAAACTGTCTAAAAGTCTCTTTAATTTGTGATAAATAAGTTAGCTGAGTTCTCCAATTTGCAGAGTTTACGACTGCAGCAAATTTAGTTAATAGCTCTGAGGGCTGAAAATAGCATTGCCAATGGTGCATGCTTTTAAGCATAGAAAGCTGGGTTTGCGGATTTTCATATAACTGAGTAGCCGCTTTTCTTAAAATTTTACAGCTTGGGTCTTGTCTGACGATTTCATGCAGCCCAGCTGCAATAAGAACTCTGACTTCAGCTTCTTCGTCACTTGCCAGCTTGGTAACAATTGCTTTAAGATTTTTGCAAGTACCTAACGCTCAAAAAACTGCAGGAATGTTAAAAGCTAGGTTCTTCCTTACTGTTATATCTGAGTTTGCTAGCCTTGCAATAGTTTCTGTGCAGGAAGTTCTGTCTTCTTTGGTTAGTATAGATTTTATTGAAAGAAAAAGCTGACCGATATATTGAGATAGCTTAACTTGAATGCTAATGGGAATTTCTACAAAAAGCTCATTCTTTATAATAGGCATTGCCTGGACTTCTAAAAAACCATATGATAGATAAGGCAGCAACTGTATAAAGAGCCCAACTGCTTCAGCCTTCACATCAATCATAGCATCATGAACAAGCTTGACAGCTTCGAAAAAAATGAGTTCTTCAATTACAGAAGTTCCTACAACTTTTGCAATTGACTGCCAAGACCTACACATTTCTTGTCTTACATCACCATTGGTGTCTTGCGACAATGCTTTTGCCCTCTGCAAAATTTGTCCTTTGAATTCTTTTCCCAGAACTTCTGCTAACCCCTTAGCCAAAAAAATTGTTTTACCTACTTAGAGTAGGTTGATTTATTTTTTAATATTTATTATATGCTTTACAGACATTTTAAATATCCAAACTTAAAAGTTAAATTGTAAATTAATTATATAATTTATGTTTTAAGACTCAAGCTTTCAAATTTTTATTGAATCAGCTTTAAAAAATACAACTCACTCATGGAGGAACTAATTTCTAAAAAAAGATAATTTTCCTATATTTTACTTTAAGTGGGAGTAGGCTGTTTAATAATTGGCAGGAAACTTGGCGTGAAATAGGTTTTTGAGTATAATCTGATAGCAGAATAATCATTGGTATAGCTTTAGATTTTATTAAATCTACTGATATCTGCGATATTAGTGAATTAAATACAGGCATCCACACTTCTAAAACTGTTCTTGAATAAAAACTTAGAAAAGTCAAGGTAAGTTCCAATGTGTCTTGGAAAAAGGACTTTGGAATATATCGCTTTTTTACAGCCGATAAAAATCCGATACCTGATGCGATCTGCATTTGCTCATCCCAGCTCATTATGTGAGACTACATAAAAATTACAAATATTCTGCTTGCTCCCTTCACTGTGAGAGCCATAATTTTTGATTTTTTTTTATATTTTTATCGTTCAAAAAACTCGAGAATATTTAATAGCAAAAATTTAGCTTATAAAATTTATGTTCAAATCAAGCCATCTAAAATCTAATAAAATAAGTCGATGATTTCATTAAAATAATTGTCAGAATATTTTATTTAAATAAAAGTTTTGCTCGCTGACATAGGAGTTAGAATTCTTGATCCACCTTCTTTTATGACAATATCAAGACTATTTAATGCTCAGATTTTTTGAGGTGGAAGCCCTGACTCGAGTAATTGGACCCCTTTGTCAGCTTCTGAAAGTCCTTCTTGTGTTGACCATTGGGCAAGCTCTGCTTCTGTCTAAATATGAATTACTTTTAAGATCCCAGAGCTGCATTCAGCTTCAGGAACTGACTCGTTCATCCAGTCTAGTGAAAGATCCATTCCCTAAAAATTAAAATGCATCTTTTACTAACTCAAACTCCAATTAATGAATAATAGTCTGTTTCAATTTTTTTCAAAAAAATTACATTAAATTTCGTAGAAAATTTATTGATTAAAACGCTAGCTTTGTTTAAACTTATGCATTACATTATTATCTATATCGTTTAACGTCCACTACGGGGTAGCCGTTAATCCAGGGCTGCCACAATATTTATCCACGTGTCGGGCCCATGGACCTCTGGACTGATCCACTTTGTTTCACCAGGGCACGGGTAAATACGATGTTCCGGCTTCTACGGGCTGCGTTCGCCTTGCGCTCCTTGACTCAGCTCCTGCGCATGTTCCGCCTAAGGTCACCTTCCTCGGGTGTGCTGAGAGGTAAAAACTTCGAGCCTCTTGATGCACTTGGAGCAGTGCCTAGGCTTATCTGCCAGAGTTAAACTGCTATGGCTGTACTGAAGTTCTCAGAAGAAAACCTAATCCCATAAATAAAATTGCTTGAGGGAGAGAAAATTAGCGGAGCTAATTTTTCTCGAACCGAATGCCATTTTATTTATGTTTAAACTTATGCACTCCTCTTTGAAATAGAATAGGTAAATTTTGATTATTGGGACCTTAAATTGGACATAAATTATTATTATTTTTCTCTTTAAAATTTTATACAATTTAAAGATAAATTTCTTTACCCAAAAAACGGAATTTAAAGGGGGAGGAGAAGTAAAGAATTTTTGAAATAGGAACTCAGTGGTTTTATATAAAGAATTTAAGGAAGAAACTAGAGGGAAATGATATTTTATGAAATTTAGATTAAAGAATATGAAAATTGATATTTTGATGTTTATAAAGAAACTTAAAGTCAAGCTAATAAAGCCATTGATAATACACATATATTTGAGTAAAAATTCAAAATGGAAGTAAAAGCCAGCATTATAAGCAAACTGAGGAGAGTCAAGATGCTTTATTTAATATATCGTGCTGTTTAAATAATTAATTATCCAAATAATTTGATAAAATAAAATTATTTCTATTCTAATTTATTTTAGATATCCTCAATATTCGCTCTTTGTTGATTCGGAAGCTGGCTATCAGTTTGGCGATCTGGATTACTTTCTTCTAATTCAGTGAAATTATTTTTAAGAAATTCAAGTGGTATCGGTTCTGAGCAGATATAGCAATGAACCGATTCTAATTCAGATATGCTTTTTCCAAACGATTCAAGATAAAATTTTAGGCATTTTGAGCACAGCTCATGGCCGCAAGGGATATTGATGTCAGCTTCTTTTTTGCACATATGGCACTTTCCATTATTCATGACTCTATCTCCAATATAATCGAAAGCTCTGGCTGTGTTGTTAAACCCAGTTCTAGCAGCATCAGAGATAGAATCTGCACTTCTCCTTGCAAAATTATTGATTGATCTTATAGACCTGTTCCACCAGCTGGTTTTTTCTTCTTCTGCCATGATTTCTATATTTATAAATCTATTAAATGTCTTTTTTCTTACTTAATTTATTTAACCTATTTTCCCACTCAATTAGTTGCTGATTAACGCCATTGATGACTTGGTCATATTCTTCAAGAAAATATATCAACTGCTTTTCCTTATGGCCAAAGAGAAGGGTGAGCTCGCATTCTTTTTTTTCTAATGCGATCAGAATTTTTCTTTTTTCTGGGAGATTATGCAGAGGATCAAAGTCGAGGTATCTTTTTAGTGCTTCAATTTTTTCCATTTGCCTCGCCAACTCCCTTATCTCATTTTCGTATTTCAAAACAAATTCAGATCTCACAAACGCATTAACAAGGAGCCCTTTAACGTCTGATGCATCAAGCAGAGGGGTGAGATTTTGGACTTTTTGGACAAGGCTGGAGTCTATTCCACCGATTAATAAATTGTCGAATTCTCTTTGAAGTTTGAGGTAGGTAGAAGATACACTTTCATGCTGAGAAAGAAGACTTTTATAGTTTCCCAAGTGGTCAGATAGTGATTTGGCTCGAATTTCCAAACTCTCAATAAGGTTAGATTCCATGGGCTTATATAAATATAATAAAAATTAACTATGCATTCAATAAAATTTAATAAGTTATCCACTATATATATAAAACTTTTACCTACTAATTGTATCTTATTTATTTCATTGAAAAACTATAGGAAATATTCAGGTGCTGGCTTTCTTGCTGGTACTTGTCTTTCGTCTTCAGGTGCTGCTTCAAAAGTTATGAAATTTTGGTTAAGATCTGAGTCAAGCTGCATAATGGCTGCTATATTCCCACATCGATAGCAATAATTAGGAGCTGACCACACAGTTATAAGTTTATTTTCAAACATGCATTTATAGCCTTCCATAACTAGCTGGTGAGCTCTTGCTATCATTTTTATATTGTTAAGTTTGCAAAACTCTCTGACTATGTTACCTCCAAAAACATAGCCCGCCCCTCTCGGTGACAATTCCCATCCATTAATTTCTTCAGGATCAGACCATAACAAATCGCACATTGCTCCATCATGAGGAACTTCTTGTTTTCTATCAATTGCTCTTATCTCATCCAAAGAGCTTACAGAAGGTGACAAACCGCCATGAACACAGAAAACCTTCCCATCTATAAGTGCTCCTAAAGGTAGATAATCGAAAATTTCTGTACAATAACGCCAAACATTAGCACTTCCATACTTTCTGATGCATTCATCATAAAATCCATAAACCTGACTCCCCTCCCTTTAAATTGGAGCGAAGTTATTTTTTTTTGAAAAACAAATTAATAAGAAATTTTCTTATATAATTTTTTTTTAATATTTCTATGAAAAATTTATTTATATAATCAAACATTTCGTTTTTGTTTAAATCAATTTTACTTATAACCCCCCTAAATATATCCAGAATATTTAAAATTTTGATTTAAGGAAATTAAATTGGGTATAAATCAGGATGAGCTAAAGCCTGTCTTAGGCTATATTGAAGCTTTTTAAGAGAGATTATTATTTTTATCTATAATAGAATTTAGCTCCTTTTTAAAGATGCTTGATTACCTAAAATTGGAAATTTTACGAACATTTTTGCTCCAGTTTAAATTGGGGAGTGAGTAATCTGTCGCGACTCATGATTTCCTCTGATTAGCATCATCCTATCAGGATATTTCACCTTAAAGGCTAACAAAAGTAGCCAAGTTTCGACACTGAAATATCCACGATCCACAAAATCCCCTAAAAATATATATAATTAATTAAGAGATTTAAAAATTTATGCGATTGAGCATTATCTTTATTCGTTACAAAAAATAGAGTAATAGTTGACCATAGAGAATTTTATTCTTTCTAATTCAATATAATTTGTTTCTGGAGGTTCTCCTCCAACTTTAAATAATTTCATGAGATCATAAAATTGTCCATGAATATCTCCACAGATCGTTATGGGAGAGTTTACTTTATGAACATTGCTTTCTTCGATGAGTAAATCTCTTGCTTTTGCGCATAGATCTTTAACTTCAGCTTCTTTGATGTATTCACATTGTTTGAGAAGTTCAATTTGACTGTCTAAGTCTGACATTAATTAAATAAGCCAATATTAAGAATCGAGGTATTTAATTAGATACTAGAAAGCTATTTAGAGGAAGTATTATATGATATTATCTATTGGCATTTTTTTAGAATAGGTTCAGCACGTCGGGAAAATTTCCCATGTGTGAAGCCAAATCTCACATGTGGAAACAGTCAATTGTATTTGGGATTTGGGCTTGACATGTGGAAAATGTCCCGATGTGTCGAACCCATCCCAAAATTATGCCAAGGTATAATAGAGTTATTAGAAAAATTCTGAGAAAGTGAAAAATTTTTATTTTTAGAAATGCAGTTCTAAATATAAGTCTAATTAGCTAAAAATTCACTAATTTATATATCTATATAAGTGAGAAACTTTTATATCCTTTAAATTAACCTTACTCCCCCCCCCCCCCTCCGTGAGCGAAACAAAACCATTAGAAAAATCGCCATTTTTTGACCAAAAACCCACCCTCCGTGAGTGAACAAAAATTTTTTTAATAGAAAAAATTTTAATGGAAAAAAATTTTGATATATAAGTGATAATTAGTATAATGAAATCTAGAGCTAATTCTGTTTAATTTTAAACAAATTGCGTTTTAAAACATAAATTTTGCAAATTAAATTAATATTTGCTTCCCAATTTTTGCAAATTAGGATTTTTTTAAATTTCGAAAAAAATATTTTTTATAAAATTTATATATAAATTTTTTTTAAAAAAAAAAATTAACCCCCCTCCGTGAGCGAACAAAATTTTTTTGTTCGCTCACGGAGGGGGGGGGGGGAGTTAGCATCTTAAAATGACATATAGTTCCTGATCCAGTTAGCATGGCTAACTTGTAAATGCTCAAAGAAAAACATATTAAACTATTGTCTCTGAAAAACACTAATTAAAATATATATCATTTTATTGGAGAGAGTTAAATATTAGGATTTTTTTTTTATAAAGATTAAATTATTGAACTTTTAAACTCTAAAACCGCAGTATATATTCCATCTTGACATATTTTATTATAATGAGTCTTCTACTTCGAATAATTATTTTTTTTATTAATACTTAAGCTGATTAACCCAATGAATTGGATTCCCCATAAACTGCCGTAGCAATATTAAAAATGTCAGTTAGGAATAGGTCCTAGCACCTGCTCAAACAGGATGGTCTTATAATCCGAGCTTAGTGAGAGAAGTCAAAGCTTCTTGAGAGTCTCGGCTTGAAGAGAAGAAGTCGGTACTGAGGCTGGCACTAACATGAGAAGTCTGAAAGGGCTTATTAACTTTAACAGTACGACAGTTAGGCCAGCCCACCTACCGTTGTTCAGAGCTGTTAATGTAGCTGGGCCTCGAGTAAACAAAGACTTAAGGCACAAGTGCGCCAGAGTAATTAAATAAACTTAAACTTAAACATAAACTTAAGCAGATAAAGCCGAACTTCTAATCAGATATACAAGAGAAAAGTTTATTAGCCTGAGACAGAAAAATTAACCTATGCATTAAATAGAGCTCAAGTATTTTCAATTTATAAAATTGATAAACAGGTCAGAAAGTCTAATTCAATCCTTTATAAGCATTTTATAAAGAAGATAAGTTGCATTTTATTATTCACTAGTGTAAGTCATCTAAAAAAAAGCTAAATCAATCAGAACATTTTGGTTTAAAAAATTTTAATAAAAATGACAAAATAATTTCCAAAAGGTCATTCGAAACTTGCTTCAACCATTTCTAATTTCAACCATTATTACCTGTATGGTAATAAATTTTGAATATTTATTCTCTTAAATGTTGTGGTGTTTTTTAGAATAAGCCACATCTGTGAGATAAATTCGTAATGTTAATAAAACAAATAATGAAATCGTGGCTCGCTATACTTTTATTTGTTGCGACAACTCCGCTCTTTCAAATTGTTGCTTCTCAACAGGTTAATACACAAGGCATCGGGTATCTTGAACAAGAATTATCTCCAAAGGAGAAGCCAACGGAAATTCCTGATTTTCAAACTGCTGTGCCTCAAGATAAAAAATTGATGGTTCAAAGTCTTTGGACCATTTTTTTACCTATATTTTTTTTGCCTAAATGTTTTTAGCCATTTTTTTGGCCAATTTTTATAATATAACTTCTATTAAAATTGATTGAAAATCACTTCGAAATAGTCTATATGAAATTATTTCCAAAGCAAATGTCCCGAAAAAAGGTTGAAAATAAATAAGAGAAAAAAAAATAGATGTTATGAAATAGTTGTCGCGTGTGAAGACACCGATTCAAAGTCTTTCTGTGAGTATATACACTTTTCACCTGAAAGTGTGCTGATTGAAGAGTCTTCAAAGGATTGGAAAGTTAAAGAGCTGTTTGTCCATAATATATATTCCTTTGTAATTCTGATTGTCATTGCTGTCTTATCTGGATTTTTCTTACTTTTTTAGTAGTTTGGGAAATTATAATTAAATTTTGATATTTTTTTTTATTTTTTAAATAAATCCTTAATTTTCCCCTAATATTACTATTTAATATACCTTATTATAATAAGCAAAAGTATTTCTAATGATTAGTTATTATCCCATTTATATTTTTAATAGATAAACTATGCCAGTAAGAATGCTTATATTTACTTCAATTAGGAGTCTAAAAATATAGCAATACATTCAAGAGTTAGGAAATTCTTACAAGTCATGCAGAGTTGAGCTTGAACCTTCAGCGATAACTTTATCACCTCGAAGAAGATGCATATCTGAAAAAGAAAAGCAAACTTTATTCGAGTTCATGAAGGAAAATAAAAGTTCCCCAAAGCTGACAAAAGAAAAGACCTGCCAACTTACAATAAGAATTAACTGTGATGCTTCGATTGAACCTCTCACAAACTTCACTTTGCATTTACCTTCAAATAGTAAAAGAGCCAAAAAGCAGGAGTCTTCAGCTGATCATCTTCTGAAAGACAGTGTAAATAAATATGAAAAACTCCTTCAAAATGGACATGGTGCCCGAAACTTTGAGGTCGTTTCAATGCTTGGAAGAGGTGGCTTTGGAAGTGTATATAAAGCCCGCCACCTTCTTGATGAACAATTCTATGCAATTAAAGTTATAAAGATCCAAGTTGGAGTAAATCAAAATTTATACGAGCATAAAGCCTTTAGAGAGGTTTTATCAATGATGCAGCTTAATTCAAAGCATGTGCTAAGGTATATCTAATGAGAATGATAAAGGCTTAATCCTGAAAACCGTTATCTTATTATTATATAATAAATTGACAATCAGTAAAATGTTTTCATTCATTCTTATAGGTATATTACAATTGTTGGCTGGAAAGTGAAGGAGAACATAATATAAGATCATATGAGCCAACAATGGAAGATGAAGAAAGTGAATTTTCAGAATCAAGCAGCTCTTCAAGCTTAGCATCATTATCCGAGCCTTACTTCAACCTAAATTTGAACATTCAAATGGAATACAGCAAAGGATGCACTCTTAAAAATTGGCTAGAAAGACCAGAAAGAACAATTGAGAGAAAATCAAATTGCCTTATTTTTAGGCAGCTCTTAAAAGGAGTCTTGCATATTCATCAAAACAACTTCATTCATAGAGACTTGAAGCCTGCCAATATCTTCATTGATAAAGATTTTTGTGTAAAAATTGGCGATTTCGGCCTTGCTGTCATCAATAATTATTTGGAAGCTGAACCATTAACTCCTCTTGATACAACCCACTCAACAAATGTAGGAAGTCCACTGTACTTAGCCCCAGAACAAGAGAATGCCTTAAACTATGATGAAAAAGTCGACGTCTACCCACTTGGCATGATATTGCTTGAACTGTGTGTAAAAATAGAAACAGATCATGAACGATATTTACTATTGAAAAATCTTCGACATAAGCATATGCTCCCTGATGAAGTCAAAGAAAAATTCGGAGTTGAGAGTCAAATAATCCTTTGGATGACTTCAAAAAATCCGAATGACCGTCCATCAGTCAGCGATATCATGAAAAGCGAACTCATGCAAACATGGGAAAGCGAATTTCAGCTTTCACCTCTTAGTCATAATATATAATTAAAACAATAAAATTATTTAAGCTGAGCCTTTAATTAAAGTTTCTTTTATTTATATCAGGTTTTATCTTCCAAATAAGAATTTAATCAGATTTTAATTTAAATTTGTTCATTTTTCCTTTGCAATTTCTCGATAAAATTTATCGTAAATAATCATTCATTTATAAGAATTTAGTGGACTCCAATGCCAAAGAAGAGAGGATTTTGCTTTTATTACTGCCTGCTTATATCCATTTTTGCTTCGCTTTTCTTGGTAAGCACTAACATCCCCCCCCCCCCCTCCGTGAGCGAACAAAACCATTAGAAAAATCGCCATTTTTTGACCAAAAACCCACCCTCCGTGAGTGAACAAAAATTTTTTTAATAGAAAAAAATTTTAATGGAAAAAAATTTTGATATATAAGTGATAATTAGTATAATGAAAATCTAGAGCTAATTCTGTTTAATTTTAAACAAATTGCGTTTTAAAACATAAATTTTGCAAATTAAATTAATATTTGCTTCCCAATTTTTGCAAATTAGGATTTTTTTAAATTTCGAAAAAAATATATTTTTTATAAAATTTATATATAAATTTTTTTTTAAAAAAAAAAATTAACCCCCCTCCGTGAGCGAACAAAATTTTTTTGTTCGCTCACGGAGGGGGGGGGGGGAGTAAGTAGACTTATATTGCTTTATTGTGTGTTGCAGATTCCTTACAACTTGACGTAGAGGATAAGACTGAGCATTCTTCGACAGTTTTTATTGCAGCTGGGTTTTATGAATTTATAGCTGTATTAATGCTCATTCAAGGCTTTTTATGCACCAAGCGTCAAGGTCCAGTTCAAAATGAAGGCTATCAAAAGTTGGAAAATAAAGAATAATAGATAGATATTAGGACTTTATATGCTTAATAATTCATTCTATCTGAAACTCAAAAATTGCACATATCTGTGCTGAAATTCAAGCAAATTAATTCAAAAAATTAGTTAATCATGAATGTAATAGTTTGGAATTATTCTAAAACCAATATGGAATTATCAGTAAATCTAAACAACCCAGAAATAAGCTTTTTATAATAAATAAGAAAAGGTATCTGTCAAACTAATATAAAAATTATCTAATAAGTACTACTATTTTGATTATTAATAATAAGTATTTTAAATACCTTAAATTAAACATAAGATTTTTATACTTCTATTTATATATAAATTAGCTGGCATCTAAAGCCCTCTGATAAACTATAAAATGGATGACGAGATTATAACTTCAAGCTTTTTCGAATGAATCGAAGCTAATGAAGACACATATGACTATCCGATACTCTTCAACTCTGCAGAGCATCTTGTGCTTACTTTTACTCTTGACAACAATCTAATTAAGTTTGATTTCCAAGAAGTCTCCGCTACTTCAAGTTCCTCGAGTGCTCCAATCAAATCATGGATAGAATGGGTAAACTCCTATTTAAATGATCGTGCAGGCGAAATTTTGACTGGGGAAATTAACCTAGGCCAAATCCTTGACAAAGTAATTAAAAAATACTCAGAATTCAAAGAGTTTGACTCAGACCAGGAAGGATTTTCTGATGAAGGAGAAGAGGAAGAAGACATGGACATTGACTATAGACAAGAAATTATTAGAGCTAATCAGGTCGAAGAAATAAAAAATGCACAAAGATATGGAAAAGGAGACCATTCCATGGAAGGAATTGCAGAGTACGCAGAAAAGCATTTTATTTTCCAAGAAGCCCAGAGAGCTGTGGAGTTGCTGGAAAGCACCTTCCAAAGATGCCCGCAGCTGAGGCACTCATGCAAAATTTATAACTACCCAGCGTTATGCAATATCAGAATTGAACTGGATCTGGCGTTTTTGGATATTTCAGACAGTGTGATGAATATGTTGGGGCTAAATTATGATAATCCATTGACGATCAGCATGACTATCAGCGAAATAAAGTTAGTTCAAAGCTTAGAAGAGACCCAATGAACCACCTCTTTGTTGGGATCGTTAGGCTTTGAAGTCCTACAAGGAGGGCGCTAATCTTAATCTTAATTATAAGCAGGTGCGAGCCATATTGGTGATACAATTTTCTAAGGATTTGTGATTGAGGTTCATCTGCTTTTAGATATTTCGATTAGGCTTGGTCGCATAAGATGATGATTCGCTAGCAAGAGTGCCTGACACAACCTTTCTTCTTGATTGCTTAAGTAAGGGCAGCCTAAATATGAGCTAAAGCGAAATGCTTCTCCTTACCTTGTGGGCTCCAGAATTGTGTGGATAGATTATGAATTTCCCTGCATGCATCAGGCTCTTGGGATGCAGCTTGAGCCAAGAAATTGCCTTGGTGTCTGTAAAGAGTGAGGCTGCCTTTCTTCAGCAGCTATAAGAAAAAGAGTAAAAGCTTGGTACCCAGGCCGATTACTTTGCTTCTCGGAAGGAAATCTCTAGTTCTTAATGACTTTACGAGTCTCCTTGCACTTCCCACTACAAAGTCAAAGCTTACCTAAAATTCAACTACGAGCGGGCCTTAATTCTTGTCTGGCTTTTCTCCCAGCCGGCCTTGGCCATAAGATTGATAAATTGTATTAAGAGGCCGGGTGTGCTTTGTCGATATTTAATATGCATCCTGCAAGGAGGCTCGATGGACTCTTATGGCTGTAGAGAATATATATTAGGAAGAGTTAGAAAATTCCGAGATGATACTTACAATTGCATAAAAGCTCATGACTACCTGCCTTCAGTTCTTGCACTGTCTAGAGAAAACAGTGTTGAGCCTGATTCAAAAGGAATTGAGCATGCCGACATTCTAGAAATGATTGAGATGGGTTTTTCTGAGCAGCAGTCAGTTGCTGCTTTAAGGATTGCCAGAAAAAATAAAGATGTAGCTATAGATATGCTGACTGGAGGCATGAACCTAGGCTATGGAGTTGATTTCCAAGATGTCATCATCCCATGCGACAATTTCTTTTATAACTTGCTTTTTTATATAAGAGACCGCCTACAAAAATGCACCAATTACTGCTTTATTTGCTATAAAAAGCATGAATTTGAGTCAATGAGACTAAGGCCTTGTGCACAAGAAATATGCGAATTTAGGTTCGAAGAGATTTCAGGACTTTCACTATATGCAGAATTAAGGTCAAATATGGACTTAGCGATGCTAGATTTGTCATTAGCAGCTGAAGCTCTTACGTCTCCTAGAGCGCTCACTATTTTTGAGCCTTTTCCAAGTTTCATGCTTAAATCTAACCAAATCAGAGGAAAAGCAGGATTTCTCAGCAAAGGAAGTGTAACTTACTCATCTGATATGGACTCTAATAAAGACATAAACCTTCTTCAACAAATTTTTAGAGCCATGCCACATCCGTCAGCTTTATTAGAACAATCTCATGATGAAAATACTCTACGCGAAGCATTAACAACGATGTTAGGAGAAAATGGAACACTTGGATATAAAATTATGAGGTATATTGTAGCTACAAACCGGCTGATGCTTGTAAACTTAACTGGGAATAATCGAATAAAGCAGCTAGATAGAGTTCAGCAATATTTCGTCACAAATCACCCAGCTGAAGTTGAGAGAGCATTTCAAGCCAAGAAAAAGCAAAACGGCTCATTTTTTGCTTTTCACGGGAGCGCTATAGAGAACTGGTACTCAATATTGAGAAACGGCATCAGAAATCTAAGTAACACGCACATGATGACTTGTGGAGCTGCTTATGGGGCAGGTGTTTATTGTGCTGAAAACATAGCCACGTCACTAGGGTACACAAGAATGTCTGCTGGGAATTGCATTTGACCTCATGGGAATCTTCATTGTTCTTCAAAAGGATGCATGGCCATACTGGAAGCTATTAACAAATCAGCAAATAAAAGCAGTGGAAGTGGCATTTATGTAGTGCAGGACGACACTGATGTTATCATTAGATATCTCTTGATTTTTAGTCAAAGTGACATTGGCGGAGTCAGCGTAAATGTGTCTGATCTTGGACTAGACAAGCATTATAAAAATTTTTCGGAGTCATTGAAAATAAGAGCACAAGAAATCAAGCAGCAAAGAATCAAGTCAGCAGTTGAAAGATCACTTAAAAAAGAACAAGAAGAGCAAAGAGCAAGAAAGCACTACGAAGAGTATAAAGTCATTAAAAAAGAAGCAGAAGAACAAGACCATCATCTTGATTCAAAACTTTCAAGCCTAGAAAAAGCTTATGCTGGCCAAGGCTCCACAACTTCAAATAAAAGGATCCTTCAAGAGTATAAGTACCTGCAAAAGTCAAAAGAATGTAAAGGCTTAACTGTGGAGTTTGAAGGTGGCTCAAATATATATATTTGACTTGTCCATTTAGATATGAACAAATTTGAGATTCCAAATGAGCTTAGTCAGGATTTCGAAGCCTACGCAAAGCGTTACTCAAGAGAGAAAGAAATGCTTTTTGAAGTAAGATTTGACTCGAATTTCCCATTTAATCCTCCGTTTGTAAGAGTAATCAGACCTCGTTTTGCATTTAGAACAGGGCATATTACAGTAGGAGGGTCAATATGTATGCAGTCTTTGACTTCATCAGGGTGGATTCCTGTGAGGACAGTTGAAAGCATTTTTATAGAAATTCTATTCAATATGGCTGAAGGTGGAGCAAAGCTTGACGCTACACAAGCTCACATCGATTATACACTTTCTGAAGCTCAAGATGCATTTAATCGTGTTGCAAGGGACCATAAATGGATTTAAGTAATATTCAAAATATTATTATAATTTCTGATTCCTTAATTTTATTGTTAGCTTATTGATTATATATAATAAACATATCAGAATCAGCTCGCTTAGATATGCATTAATTATCAGGAATAATATCTTATGATTTTATATTGCATAATAAATGTCTAATATAGCATCTGCGCCACTATAGCATGCATTGGCGCTGGTTTCCACAGCAGCTTGGAGTTTTGCGAATCACCTAAAGTGACAAGTCAACTCCAGTTGGCAAAAGCATATCCCTTTGCAAGGATTTGCAAACTTGGAGTTGACTTATCTCCTTTAGGTGGCTCGTCACAGCTCCAAGTTGCTCTGGTAAACCCAGCGCCAAAGCACATTACATCTGAGTGGACGCTATATCAGGGGCAACATGCTTTTCGAGCCAAAAGGTCGGATAACTAGACTTTTAGAAGGCAAAGATTTGCCTGCTTCATTGGTGAACACATCAGAGATGCCAGCCAAAAACCCAATATCAAGACTCGCATCTTCTCTTTGGAACTATCTTTTTCCAAAGGCACAAATCAATATGCTGGTGCGGCCATTGCTCTTTTCTGAAGATCTCCCTAAAATCAAGCCGCTTTCAAGTGTGATGGAAAATGCTCCTACACCTAGATATACATCTATTCCTGAAAGTCATCCAAAGACTCCTCCACTATCATGTTTGAATCGGATGAAAAATTTAGAGAGTGAGGCTAGCACTGTGGAACGACGCAAAAGAAAATGTCCAGAATCTCGGTTTTCTGATGGGGTAAAAAAGGTGAAAGTTGACTGTGCGGAGACAGGGGTCCAAACTGAGCTAAGAAGACCAATTGAGTCACTAGCGTATAAAGCTCAGAAGAATGCTCCAGCTGTAAAATCTATGAAGCCGACGTGGGGAAGGCTCTCTATATCTTCTGCTGAACTCCCATCAAGCAAGTGGAATGGCCTGAGAACTGTAAAAAAGGAAGAATCTGGAAAAGAGCTATTTGAGAAGAACTTTGAAAAGATATTCAATAAGAATGATTTTAGGACTTTAAGTGAAGTAGTAAAGAAGACTGATTCATTAGAAACTTCGATGGATACAAAAGGAACAGATTCAGAGGAAGAAAAAAAGAATTCGAGGCCGATATTTAGAAAAGATATTGAATCGCTTAGTGAGAACAAAGTAAAACTGTTCTTCCTTGATATTTAACTAAAAATTATATTTAGATTTATCATTAATATATTGAAATACAATTAATAAAAAAATTTTTTACTACGGGAGGAGCTAGTGTTTCCAGCTACTCTCTAGATATCTGTTCAAGATGCTAAAAGGGAGACAGCAGCTGCAATATTTGTAGGCAACCTCATAGTGGACGTTAAGAAATAGAAAAATTAAAATTAGCCTAAGTTTCCAGCCATTCTTCAGATATCAAGCAAGGCGAAAAGCCTTCTCTTTCACTTATGTCTGAATATTCCATTTCAATTAGTGGTTCAAAACCTAAACATAAAGAATCAGTCTCAAAGAAAAAAACAATTGAAATTGCGAAGGTTTCTGGCACAGAAATTAAAGCAAACACTAAATCTATAAAGGAAACGGAACCTAATAAGCAATCCAGAGTTGGCTTTGAAAAACTATCCTCAAGCACAAGTGAAATTAAAGAAACTGACCAAGAAAAAAATATTTTTATTTTCCCAGAGCCTACAAAAAAAGAAAAAGCCCAATTCCCAATTTTTGGTAATAATTCCAATTCTCAAGAGGGCTTTGGGAATTTGGTTAAAAAGGAAGAGAACAAAACTCAGCCGTTTAATCTCTTCAGTAATGTCCAAAATGCTCAAGTGGATTTAAATACAAATACTATTAAGAAGGAAGAATCAAGTGCTATTCAAAACGAAAACAAAGAAAAAGAAATTGAAAAAATTTCGAAAGCAGAGTCAAGTATTTTCAATAAAACTTTGCCAGCAACTTTGACTAATCAAAACCCATTTGTGCAATTAGAGAAAAAAGATAATGATAATCAGACTGTAAATTCCAACACAAAAGATTCATCATCTCTATTTCAATCTCAAAACCCTTTCACACCTCAAAATACCAAAGTGGATACAAAATCACTATTCCCAACTCCTTTTTCCACCCCATCAATATCTTCAACCTCAGAACCAACCAAAGTTCAAGACACTGAAAAATCCCAGCAGGTCGTAAATCCCTTCTTAAACCTGAACTCAGTCAACTCCGTTAAGCTTCCATACGTTTTCGGAGCCAAACAGCCAACTCCACCACCTATGACTTTCTCCCCCACATCAAATCCATTTGCTCCATTCCAATCACCTCAACCTGAGATGACCCAAGACATCGATATGAAAGACGGAACTCCTCAATCAAGTCCCAAACTTGCCCCTCAATCTCAGCCTATTTTCACTCAAAACAGCTTTTCGCTCTTTCAATGTGCAACTCCAGTCCCCTTAAGCGTGCCTTCAACTCCTTCTCTATTATTTTCTCCACAAAGTTCAGCCTTCATGCAAGGAAACACAAGTTTCTCATCGCCGGTGCCAATGTTTGCTCAAAGCCAGCCAGCCACCCCTTCTCCCAGCACCCCAGGATCGTTTACATTAGGAGTGGTATCCAAGAAAGGAAAAAGATAAAATTGTTGTTATATAATATTTTAAGCATTCTTTTATATAAATATGAGTTTTCCACTATCAATAAGAACACTAACGTGAACACGAGACTCCCATGGTCTATTTGACTATGAAACCAAATCAGTCATTGCTAAAAATTTCAAAACTGTGAAGACAGGACGAGTCGTTATAGCAGGCGACAACTGCGATTTTAACTGTGAGAGCTCTTTACCGAGAGAGGGTGCACTTGTACAGGTCAATGAAGTTAATGGAGAATACATCGTCAGAGCAGAAAAGCAAGAACGATTTTGGTTTGTGGTAAAAGAGTATTCCAGCGATGATGGGAATAAAGGATACAAGCTGAATGAAGAAGATATTGTGAAAATCGGCCGGATCAAATTAAAAGTGAAAGAAATAAATACAAAAGGGTATGAACCTATTCAAGAAACCAAAGAAGAGGAAAGATTGATGAATGGGGCAGCTTGCAGGTTTTGCTTAGGAGACACAGAAAAAGATAGCAACCCTTTAATAACCCCATGCAAATGTGCAGGGAGTATGAAATATATCCACTATAAATGCTTACAAGTATGGCTTATGGAAAAAGTGAAGACCAAACAGACTGGAAATTCAGTGTCCTACAGTTGAAGCCAGCTGCAATGTGAAATCTGCAAAGAAGCATACCCTACTTCAATTAGAATTGAAGGGAAAACCTGACAATTAATCGACGTCAACAAGCCACCACTTCCTTACATAATTCTTCAAGACTTAAGGTCCGAAAGAACTGAGCAAAGCCTCCACGTTTTGTCATCAGTTGACAACTCAGCTATAAAAATCGGCAGAGGTCATGAAAACGAAATCCGAATATCTGATATTTCAGTCAGTCGTTTACATTCCACAATAAAAGTCACAAAAAGTGGCTTCTATTTAGAAGACAACAACTCGAAATTTGGCACATTGGTACTGGCTAGGAAGCCAGTGCTGCTGAAGAGAAACTCTTCACTTGTAATTCAATGCAAGAGGACTGTTATATATTTCAGCCTAAAAGAGCCTCGAAATTTAATTAGTATTTGCCTTGTTTGCTGTGGAAGCAACTCACAAGTTGCTCCGGAACCTGGGCAGGTTGATGAAAGAGCAAGTGAGATGGATGGAGAAGAGGAAGATTAGATTGAAGTTAGAATGGATCTTTTGGCCCCTCTCCGCTTTCGTAGACTTTGGGCTCCTCATCCTTAGCATCGGCTCGAATTCACTCCCTTTTCTGCCGACGTCACCAATAAATGGCAGCATCACCATCTCTTGGGGAGACACACCCAAACTCCTTGGGACGGCATATCTATCAGGAGATGGGCGATAGGGAGAAGAGGGGAGGAGTTTCCTTCTGGACCCCATTATCTTCGCATTCAGATATGCAGAGTTGTCACATGGACTCTGGTTTCCTTGTCTGCAGTATAAGGTAAAAAATCTGTTGTGGTGTTCCGACCAGGGAGGAAAAACCCACCTGGCACAAGTTCCAAGCCACGCTCTCTTTAAACCCAAAAAAATGGGACTGGCCAAATAAGTCGCCATTTTATTTTTGTGAGAAGAGGAAGAAGAAAGTGAACAAGAGGAAGATCGTTCAGCATAATTATTAATTTGCAAGCTTATTCTTTTAATGTAATTTTGTTGATTTGTAAGTTTTTTTAATTCTTTTAAATATCAAAATTTAATGCTGAGGAAGAGCAGTTGGAAGATATTTTATTTTAAATTATTTAGGCTATATATCTCAAAATTGAACGCAGGCTTAAGCCTTCTTTTGCACTAGTTTTTCTTGCAAACTTTCATATGGACTAATAATAAAGTTATCTTTTATAACAATTTTCCTGCCTTTAGGCTTTTTAGGTATGCATTTTCACACAAATTAATTATTTTTCTACCAAAAATTAGGTAATATTTATTTATTCACAATGAAAAGAATAAAATTTCTTTTCCAGGAGTTTTTGCCCTTCGAGTTTTGAAAATGTTCACTCTCGAAGACTCAGCTCCTGATTTGTTTGTATCTTTTTCTGTATCTAACTTTCTAATCGGTCCTTTCGCTACTGAAGTCTGTTCTTTTTCCATTCCAATCGGTTTCCAATCCATTGCATCAGTTAATTTACAGGTCGTATTAAAAAGATCTTCCATGTCCAAACTCTGGGAAATGTTCAAAAATTCATTTGGTTTTACAACAGATCTTATTTTAAAACTTTTTCGAGACGGCTGAGGAGAGTTTTCTTGTTTTATTTCATATGCGGATTTATTTCTACGAGGATCTTGCATTTGGGGTGACTCTTCAAGATGTTCTAATGTGCTTGCCTGTGTTTCTGATGTTCTCTCAAAGGGTATTTTAGTTTTCTCGTGATTTGAAGGGGTGTGATAATGTCGCATTGTTAAACTTGTAATTTATAAAGGACTTAAGCAATTAAAGCAAAATAAAGTAAGCAAGAATGAAGAAAATCCATTTAATTTAGGAAAATATTAGCATAGTTTAGATTTCCTCCATTTTTCATCTGTAAAACGATGGAAATTTATGTGAAGTTTTAAAGGAATCTTTTAGGAAGTCTTGAATATTTGTTTAGTTTTTTAATTTAAAATTTCATATGTCATCTTAAATAGCATAGCTTCAAAATTTAATATTTAATGCTCAAGTGGAAATTCTCATTTTTTTTTGGATAGCATAATATATTAGTATGAATTGAACTTTTCTAAGCACAACGATTCCCTTATAGAATATTTTTTCTAGCTCTAATGCGTTAGTTTTTTCAGATCAGAATCTTTATAGTATAATTAATACTTTAATTTAAATGCAGGATTTTTGTTTAGGAATCTTTGGTAATAAGACTATGCTTCCTTGTATGAAGCGCTTTATTAATTTATCGCTACTTTAACTTAAGTTCCAAAGTTTTGATTTTTTAACGACTGTTCAGTGCAAATGCCAGCTATTTTTGGATTTATTTTAGAATCAAACATCTACATTAACAACATTTAATACTTAAAAGCGCTTACTCCCCCCTCCGTAAGCCAACAAAAAAATCTTGTTCGCTTACGGAGGGGGGTTAATTTATTTGTTTTTTACAAAAATTTATATATAAATTTTATAGAAAATTTTTTTTTTCGAAAATTAAAAATATCCCACTTCTCAAAAATTGGAATGCAAATATTAATTTAATTTGTAAAATTTATGTTTAAAACTTAATTTGTTTAAAATTAAACAGAATAGCTCGAGATTCCATGATAATAGTTATCACTTACATATCAATTTTTTTTCCATAAAAAATTTTGTTCGCTCACGGAGGGGGGTGTTAGCATGGTGACAAGGGTGCTTTTCCTAGTTATTTGCAAAATATTTCTAGTAAGTTCTTGCTTGTGCCCAAGCATTTACTTGGGAAATGGGCATTGTGATTCAGCGTGCGATAATGCCGCTTGTAACTATGATCAAGGCGACTGCGATAAAGGAGGTTCAAGCAGTTCAGATTCAAAGAGCATAATTGCAACCATCGTGGGAGTTGTGGTTGGGATTTTTGTTGTTTTTTGGGTGTAATAAATATTTAGAGTTATAGGCTGCACAATTTATTGTAAATACCGTCAAAAGAAGAAAATCCAAATGGAGAGCTATCAAAATGACGCTGAAGCGAGTTCAGTAAGAGCCTCAGATGTAGAATCGTCTAAGTTACTGACAAAAGACGTAATCCAAAGAATATGTCCTTTAGAAAATTACTATATTGGAATTCCGATCGATGGAGAACCCGTGTGCAACCTTTGCATGACTGACTTCAAAATCGGCGACTGGATCAGACGAACTCATTGCATGCATTCATTTCATGCGAAATGCCTCGATGAATGATTATTATATAAGAATTTGAATCCCAAATGCCCTACTTGTGATATGCTGTTTTTGAGATAGTATATGAAGATTATATGTTTGAAAGATTATATTAAATTATTACAAGTTTGTATTTGCGCGACCTGATTTTTTTCTAAAAAACATTTGAGACAAAGCTAAATTTTCGTCTGCTTTTATAGCTGAATCTAGTGAAGAGTCTCTCATTTCTCCTTTTGTATCCTCAAATGATTTTTCAAATCTATTTCTGCGGTTTGGATTCTTAGTTGGAGGACGGCTTTGGAAATTCATTACTGTTTCATAAGCTTTATCAGTGTAATAATTTACGACTTGGCTTGGTGTAGACGATTCTAAATGTTGATTACGTGCCCTCACAACAGTTCGGGTAGATTTAAACCCTCATTCATGCTTTTCTTTTTCTTTTGGAGGTGGAGCGACGACTACTGCTTGTATTTGCTTATGCCCTTTTTCAAGCTGCATAATTTTCTTTGCCAATTCATCATTTATTTTTCGCAAATTCATTATTTCGTCTTCATCAGAAGTCTTTTCTTCCTTAATAGCATTTTCAAAATTTTCAGCTTTTTCTCGCAAATTTTGATTTCTCTCATGTAACTATTTAAATCAAACCTGTAAAATTTCGGATTCTTGGGCTTTTCTTTTATTTTT
The DNA here is from genome assembly GCA_914767885.1 of Blepharisma stoltei. Taxonomy (NCBI): domain Eukaryota; phylum Ciliophora; class Heterotrichea; order Heterotrichida; family Blepharismidae; genus Blepharisma; species Blepharisma stoltei. Next base: position 642,106 of record CAJZBQ010000044.1, read on the forward strand.
CAGCTCTATTAAATCTTCTTTAAGCTTTCTATTAGAATTCATAATAAGCTTGAATAGTTTTACGCTATCATCTAGTTTTTCAGCTAAAACTTCTGTGCTGTATCCGAATCCTGAATTGTCTGATTCATAGTTTTTCGCAGGAGCTGTAGGTGGCGGCCTTGATGACGTTGGCTCCCTTCTAGACTGGGCTGACTCTATGTTGTTACGAAGTGCTTGAATTCTTTGAATATGAGAAGATTTAAAGGGCATATTTTCAATTTCCCTCAATTTTACTGCTTGCTCTTTTTTCTCCAAAATTGAGATTTCAGAAAGCAAATCGATTTGTTGATAGACTTCAGATAATTCTTGTTTTAAATTTTTAATTTCGTCCTATATAGGAATCACCCTGAGCTTTTTTGTCATTTTGCTTTTAGGGTCAATGTTCTTAACAGGGATATTAGAAATGCTTAATGCTTTGCTTGCATAAGAAAGAGTGCTTAGATTTTCATCAAGATAAGCATCAGAAGGAGCTAGGCATGCAATCATCAACGTAAAACCATTTCCGCCTATGCTTTGTTTTAATATACTTGTTAATTTTGAATCTCTATAAGGAACATGCACTGTTTCTCCTTCTCTTTGTGAAGAAAGAGCTGTGATTACTTGCCGAAGTGTAAATAATGACTTATTGATTTCAATGCTTTCTTTTAGAATAATGCCTTCATTTCCAGTAATTGACGGTCTCTCACTCCCTGCCAAGTCTACCAATTGAAGTTTGCTTGATAAAATCCCTCCAGATTCAGAATCAAGTGCTTCAATCGTCAGAGTAAATAATGTATGAGACCTTGATGAAATAGAATTTAAGTTATGTGAAGCCATAATTTTGTTTTTAAGCCCAGAATGATAATGCATCATGACTTCTTCAGGACTATAACAAGCATGCATAAAAAGATTGTCAATGTAAAATTCTTCCAATTTATTTCACCTCAGCTTCAGTCCTGGATTTCCTGGTTTAAGCTGAGCAGGGTTCAATAAATCATAAATCCTTTCCTTATAGACTTGTATATAAGTGCAATATACAGTGTACTCAGTGTTTGAAGAATTATTTTTGATTTCTTCAAATAGGCGCTTGATCACTCTTGGAACTACTCCGACGTTTTCGTTGTTTACTTTTATTATTGGTTTTAAGTTCTTGTCATATTCGTAGCCTTCCATTGTGTAGGTTTTTCCTGAACCAGTTTGTCCATAAGCAAATATTGTTACATTAAAGCCAGAAAGCAGTTTGGAAATTAAGATGCTTAAATTGCAGCTTTCAAAAAAGTCCTGCTGGGAGGTTGTTTGGTCTAAAACTTGATCGAATTTAAAAATTTTTGTCTGGGTGCTTTCAGGCATTGAGATTCTGAATTAAGGTTACATGATTCTTTGCTGAAGCTGATCGCATGAAATTCTGGAGACTTGGTGGCCTTGGGAGACCTCTTCTTGAAGAAGTGGCCTTATCCTTACAGCTACTCCGATGTTATTTCTACTTTCCATAAATTAAATAAAGGTTTAAAACGAAATTTTATTGTTAATTTAAAACAATATATAAAATTACTTAAACTCTTATTTTAAAGCTGTCACTAGTCATGCTACTTCAAATAGAATTTAATTTAGGCCCTCTTATCTTATTGATTCTCTAAATTTTAAAATTCTCTCCTTGATTGACAGAATTATTTAGACACAAACCTTAACTAAAATGCAATTTATTTTAGTTAAAAAGCCAATAGTTTTTAAAAAAGTACCAGAAAATACCTACCTGCCATTTTTACGGGAAAAAAAAAAAGCTTTTTGAGAGTATATAATTACTTTAGCTGAAGATTTAGCCTTAAATATCTAATCTAAAGACTTTCAGTCTTAAAAAAGTAAGTCAAATGAAGAAAAATATTGCAATGCATTTTAGCTATATATTTTTTGACGTTCAAATTTTTAATCAAAATATTGGTAAGATATAATGCAATTTCTTTCTTCATCGGCTTAAATTTTGAGAGTTCCGAATTTAGATTGCAGCAAATCTTTATATATTAGATCTTAAAGGCTAAACCTTCAGCTAAAATAATTAGATACAGATAAAATACTTTCAAAAAAGAATTTTTTAATACGATTTTTGGATAAGAAAATTTGGTATTGGCTAAGATGCAATGCAATTTCTTTCTTCATTTGCTTACATTTTTAGGTTTTAAAATGGGTGCAGGCCAAATGACTTTGCCTCTTTGATAGTGTCCATTTAACCGAAAATTGATCGAAAATTTTTGATAGTGAGACATTTGACCCAAAAAAAAAACGCTAATTTTTGGCCAAATGTCTGCACTATTAAAAATTTTCGACCAAATGGATTTCGATGAAATGTACACTGTCAAAAATCCACATTCATTTGACACGGAGTTTTTAAAATTAAGATTGCAGCATTAACATTAAAATTCATTATAGATTAGGGCTCTTCCTCCTTTTACGTCTCACCTGAGACGAGTCTTCGCAGAAACTCGTTTGCTGCTAGCGAACCTCTCTGGGTATGCCAGCATTTGCACTAGAGATAGCTCTCCTCCGGCTTTCGGCCTGATTCTTAATACTGTATCAGAACCCCGGAGTATGCAAGTTTAGGACTTGACGGCTTCTGCTTAAGTGACTAGAGTTCCAGCTAGGGATAAACTCCCTAGATAGTACCGATGCCAACTATGCCTTCGTCGTGCTGGCACTAGTTGTCTCTAGGTGTAAAAGCCTTTTTTCTAAACGTCCATCGATAAGACACAAAGTCTTTATTGCAGGACGAGGGAGGCAAAGCCCAGCCGAGGCATAAATACGAAGCTCATATAGATTCCGCATCCTGCTCGGTTTGGCTTCAGGTCATAGCAAGGTGCCCAAACTCGAAGCAGTCTCAGGATAGGACGGGTTGGTGACATCGCGATTTTGCGTGGATTAAAGAAGCAAGATGGATATAAATAACTGATTTGGGTATCACAGGGAGCTTTTCGATAGACTAACTTAATGCAATTAATATTAGACCATGAACTTATATATCTGGTTTAATTTTCAAATATATTACTTCCATTATATTTTCATATGAGTGAACAAACAGAAAATTCACGGTTAGAAGACTTATCCCAGCATCAAGCATCTTCAACTGAGATCACTCTAAACGAAGAAGAAGTTCCTCAGATCCTTAATTCTTTACAAGGAGAAGCGATCTCAAAAATACTCGAAGAAGACTATATTGGTGCAATTTCTATACTAAAAAGATGTGAAGAAATTCTAGAATCCGTGATAACTCATGGAGGAAAAACTGATCCTGACCAAGTCCTTGCAACTTTGCATAACTTGGCTCTTTGTTTTCAAAGATTAGGAGACTTAGAAAAATGTGCTGCTTATCTTGATGGCTGCTTATTTAATTTAAATTCTTTTCAAGTCATGACAAGTGAGAAATCTCAAATTTTGAATGAAATTCGAAGAAATACTTATAAATCGAAAATTCATATACAGTCTTGTGCTGTTTTATCACAGATGAAGAAGCATAAAGCTGCATTAACTCATGCACAAAACTCATTTAAGGCTGTAGCGAATTGTGTGAAAATGACAATAACTGCTTCTGGCTTGCTGCTTAAATCGTTAAAAAATAAGCCTCCAGACCTTGGCAAACAAATACATAAAATAATAAACTCTGCAGTTCCGACAATAAAAGTTCTTGAAAATTTCATAAAGACTGGAAAACTAAGCCATCCACCTAAAATTCGATCAGTTTTAGGAGTAAAATCCCACCCAGACTGGCTTGATTCTTTTACAATTGCAGATGTCATGCTTATGCAGCCTATAAGTTCAGAAGAACTTAAGAAATCAATCGGAATGCAAGCTGAATTCACAAAAGATTTTATTCTCTATAAAGTTTGCTTGCTTGCTATAAGCAATTTTTGTGTTGCTACAGAAATTCAATTTATCCATTCAAACCAAATTTTCAGAGAAAAAAATGATAAAGAAGCAGAACTTTACCATGAAAAATCAATTGAGCTCCTCCGAGTTTTTTTCCCTCCTGAAAGTCCTCTTCTAAAGCACATCCAAGAAAGCTACATTAAAAGGTTTATGGACTCTACAATTGAAGAACAAACTATGCCTCTGATCTCTGCTAAAACTAAACCAAATAAAAAAGCTCGAACTATTTCTAAAACTCCTACCCCAAGAATTGACAAACTAAAAAATGAAATAAGGCCAGGGACAATTGGAGGCTTTAAAACGTCTCATATGAGAACTGCAACTCCTACCCAGGAATTCAGAGTTAGCTCTGACAAAAGACGACACCGAAGTGAAGACTCGTCACGACTCCTTGCATTCCATCATTTAGAGTAATTTAATGTATATGACTAATTTGTAGTAAGATTTACTTAAGATCAACTGCAGTCGAACCTTTAGAAGCACCGATACCTGGTCTTCCGTGCTTAACTGGCTTGTATGTAAGCGAAAATTCTGCTAGGTAATGTCCAATCATGTCTGGCTTGATTTCAACTGGAACAAAGGATTTACCATTATAAATTCCAACAACTGAGCCTACTAATTCTGGCAAAATGATTGCGTCTCTTAAGTGTGTCTTGACTGGCTTTGGCTTTTCTCCGACTTGGGTATCTTTCTTGGCAGCCACACATTTTTTGTAAAAGCGGATATATTTGTGAGGAACTTCTCTGTTTAGAAGTCTTCTTCTTTGTCTGCAGCCAAGGAGCTTGAGAAAATCTTCTTTTTCCATCTTCACCAAGTCATCGAGGTCAACTCCACGGAAGGTATACTTACGGAATGCTCTTTTCTTTGGCTGAGATTCTGCCATTTATAGTGTTATAGAGAGAGCATATAGGTTAGCTTCCTTTATGCGCCGAAATTTTACTTTGAATTAATAATAGATAGATAAACACATATGATTGATAAAACAATCAGAAACTACTATAGATCTGCTTTTTCTAATGCTGTGAATACAATATTTCAAGGCTATTTATCAAATAGAGTTAATGCTTTGGGAATTGATAAATATTTAGCGTAAAAATTAAATAATAATTTTATGTTAGGATTAAAAAATACACAAATTGCCTTCTCGGCTCCAATCAATGGGGTTTTGATTTCTTTAGCAAACGAGCCATCTCTGGGATTATATTATGTTCAGCAGCACATAAAAGCAACAACTCCACTAAATGCTGAAACTCAAGAAACAGTTGAAAACGCGCACGATACAATGAAAAATGCTTTGCCTGATCTTGAAAATACAATTGAAGAAGTAAAGTTAATATCCGAATTAATGGACAAGTGGAGGCCAGGAATGTTTGCATCAATGCAAAAAATCCATGAAACTTTAGATAAAAAACTTAAGACTGTTTAAATTCGCCACTGATTAAATTCTGCTCTTTATTTTTGCTAGCTCCCCTCCATGAGATAACAAAAAATTTATTCGATGTGGAGAGGGTTAATTATTTGTTTAAAAAATTTATATTAAAATTTTTTTTTAAGTTAAAGAAATTCCAATTCGTAATATTGAAAAGTAAAATTAATTAAATTTTGCAAAATTTATCTTCCAAAATGCAAGCTGTTTAAAATTAAACAGGAATAGTCTGAGATTTCATTATATTAATTATAGTCTATTGGATAAAATTTTGGATTATTCATGGCGTGTGAAGAAATTCCCCACATTCTAAAAAAATTCCCATATGTGAAGACATGCAAAAAGGCAGCATTTCACATATGGAAATTTTTTTAGAATGTAGGGAATTTCTTCACACACCATGAATAATCCCAAATTTATGCAATAAACTATATCAACTATATAACAAAATTTGTTTTACAAAAAATTTTCGTTCTCTTACGGAGGGTGGGTTTTTGTGAAAAAAATAGGGATTTTTACAATGGGGTTTGTCCGTTTACGGAGGGGAGTAAGAACTAATGGCATCTGTTTAATTTTTTTTTTTAAATTTATATAACCATAAACTCTCCTGTCTTTAGTGGTTTAGGAATATAATCAATTTTTCTATATTTTTCTGTATTTTCTGAACGCTCCCTTTCAATTCTTACTCCCCCATCCCACCTGTGAGCGAACTAAACAATTAGATTCGCTCACAGAGTGAGGCTGGCTCTTATAAAAGATGTAAGATAGGGTATGTGCATGAAATAAAGACTCAGTATGTAATTCATATGAGTTACTTATTTTATGACTTAAAGGTTTCGTAGTTTATATTGCTATATTTTTTTTACCACATAAAATAATGGCTTTTTGCTCCTTGTTATGAGCTACTTGTAGGACATAAGGATTTCTTATCGCTATGAAACGCTAAATTTTTTGTAATACACATAAAGATTTTATATATACTATACACTCCGGATCTCTCAAACTCTACAAAAGTCAGGGAGGTTCTTTTAAAAAATTTCGATAAATTTATATTATTTTTTTTTAAAAAAATGCTAAATTAATTTAAATTTATGTTTTAAAATTCAACAGAGCTATTATAGTAATTATTACTTATACTTCAAAATATTAAATTTTTATTTTAAAAAAGATTTTGCTCGCTTACGAAGGGTGGGTTCTTACCCTAAAGGGCTCACAGAGGGGCAGTTAGTAATGTCCATAAAGTTCTTCTAAATAGCTCTAATATACACATAAGCATTAATATAATTTCTGCGTTAAAATAATCATTTTCAAAAAAAGTAAGAGGAAGAAGCGAAAGAGATCAGGCATATCTGAGAAATCCATTACAAATCATTATGAAATAATACAATTTCTTTTCAAAATACAAGTTTTCTCTTAAAAGGCAGCCATTTTTAGAGTTTCTCACTAATCCCCAATCTTGATAGTAGTCCAAAAACATTGTAAATTCACTGCATATAATGAAAACTGAAATCCAAATGTAGGCTTGCTGGCTTTTTTGTAGTCCGAGATAAGAGATATATATTATAAATAAGCTTTGGCCATACTGAGTCTCACATATATGAACTTCCATAGTTCCGATGTCTCCCTAAGAGATCCGAGGGTTGGTTTAAACCACTTATATTAGTTTTTATCAACCCTCAAATTAAAAAATTTGCCTAATCAAGCAGATTTGCCAATTTGAGGGCTTGCTTTACTAACACAAAATTGGTAAAAATAACTCTTGGATCTCCTCGGGAGACACCAGGACTATGAGAGCCCATACTCTGGAGACTCTATATCTTACTAAATTAACATACTGTTTTCTGAAGAACGGAGGATCATAATAAATTTTATTACAAACTTGCATTAATCTCCAAATAAAAGGTAAAGCTGAAATTATAGTTAAGGTCAAGACATCTGTTGAGCATGGAGGCTTTTCTTTCTGATTTCATAAATTTCCTATAATATAGCACATTGTCAAATAAAAATCTCTTAAAGGTATTGTCATTGATGTTAGCCAACTTGCTAACATATAGTTTCTAAATTTCACAGGCCCAAAAGGTGCAATTACTACTTCTGCTAATGTTTTTAGCACTCTCATTCTTGCGTTTTTATGCATAATATTAAAGGGGCAAACTAAAAGAAAAACATATATTCCTAAAAATAATATTGCTGAGCTATTGTTAAAGCGAGGGACTAGTCCAGTGCCAAAACTATGGGCGATTTTAGTTAAAAAAAAAAATGATCATACTGCATTTAGAGTAAGCCCCAGCCTTAAAATTTGCATATAGGATATTCTATTTGAAGGATCTATTTCAAAAATATACATTCAATTCAAGGAATGAGACTCAAGCATATATATTAGTCATGATGCTCCAATAAACACAAAGTTTATTGATAAGGTTAGCCTAAAAATGGAGAAACACAGAAAGATGCCCCCAAAAACAGTTTTTTCAGAGAGAGATATCAAAACAAATGCAATTACAAGAGATGCAATAGTGACACCAATTGAAAAATATATTCAGCCTATATCAACTAGCCTGTAATACTTAGAAGTTCTGGTAAGTAATTTCATCGCTTCTAGAATATCTCCACCTAAAAATTCTTGAGCAACCTTCTCATACAATAATTTCCTCATTTCTCCTAATTCTTTTTCATACTTTGAGAATTCTTGTTCTTTCAAAAGCGAAATCAAGTCAATCGGATGCTCAACTTTATCTATAAGTCTCAATGCGGAAATATAGTTAACTTCACAGAAAACTTCTAGCCATCATATTCTTTTGTGCAAATTTGATAAGGATTCTCTAAAGCACAATGCATTATCTGATACGCAACCATCTAAGTTTAATACATGTTGTATTTCATGATTTTTTAAAACTGAATCGTTTAGCATTATCCTAATTCCTTTAAAAATAGAGTTTAAATCACTCATAGATGCTGAGCTTTGAGAAATATAGAATCTATTGATCTTATAGAATTGTTTTTTAAAGCTTTCTTTAATATTAGTTTCTTTTATTGCTATTTCATCTTCGTGTGGCTCAACTGATAGCATCCTTGCCATTTGACAATCATAAATCATCTTTTTAAGATAAGAGTAGTCAATGTAATAAGCTGACCATTCAGGTATTTTGTAATACTCTAATTGTTTGGCGAACATTATAATTTATTATTACTGGATCAACAACGGAAAAATGGTTTAAAATTCACATGGAGTTCTCTTTAAAAATGGTTCATAAGGCTACTAGCAAGTCTTTTAATATTGCGATCACAGGTAAGATCCAAAACTTTACAATTATATAAATGAAGACATAAAAATTTCATAAAATAATAAATTAAATTATTTTTTTGTGCAAGCAGCATAGGTTTATATTAATTAGAGAATGCTTTACGTTAAAAAGCTGTAAAAATAAATCAATTTCAATATGGATGATGTTGACAATATTTATCTAGATGACTTACACTCATTTGATCCAAATGAATGGCCAAACATTCCCAAACCAATTGTTATTGCTTTCAACCTCCTTAAAAAAAGTATGCTAAAACAAGAAGAAGCTATACAAAATCTCAAAAAAAACTCTGAATTTATGAATGACAGATTTACAAAGAGCTCTGAAGGGGCGATATCTTTATCAAAAATGCTTGTTGCAAAATCTGAAGAAAATCTAAAGCTAATAATCAGAGAATCAGAAGAAAATCAAGTATATTCCTTAAACATCTTGCAAAAAAAATTAGACAAAGAAGAAGAATTCCGAGCTCTACTTGGAACTAACATTTCAGCACTTTTATCAGAGCAAGTAGATTTACTTCAAAAAAAAATTAGTGAACTGCCTACACTCAATAATATTAAAGAAGCTGAAAAAAATATAAGAGAAGAATTAAAGGAAGAGTTTTTAAATGATGTCAAGCACAGAATAGTTTTGCCTGAAATAAATAATGTGCATTATAAAATCAAAGACAGGTTAACGTAATGGATAATCAGCGAAATTGAAGGAGAGATTAAAGAAGTGAAAAAAAGAATTCTTGATGAGGGGTTGTACACTTCGAATAATATAAGAAAAAACTATGAAGATATCACAAAAATAATTGAAAGCATAAGGGAGCAGTCTGGAAAAAATGAAATAAAGGTTGATTTGTGCACAAGCAGAATAAGAGATTTAACAGAAAGCGTTAGAAACTATGAAGCAAATTGAAATAAAACCATGGTGGAAATGTGAGAATCATTGCAGCAAGATATCAAAATCCTTAAGATAAAAGCTGAAGAAAAAGGCCCTAGAACTCCTGTGGTCAAAACTATTAGTCTGTCTCCATCCTCATCTCATTTAAATCCAGCTCCGCAGCCTCCTAAAACTCTTATAACGGCCCCTGATTATGCAAGAAGCTCTGAAGTTCCAACTGATGAACTGAGACATGAAATAAGAGAAGAAATAAACTCAGTTAAAAATGAACTTCATGCATTATTAAAATACAGTGAAGAAAAGTCAACAAAAGATTTAGTAGATTCAGTCCAATCTATAGAAAATAAAATTTCGCTTGCCAAAATGACTCTTGAGAATCAGTTTCAAGAGCTCAGGGATAAGTTTTCTTGGCTGCCTATGAAATTTGATCAGTTAGAAGGAATGAGTCCGACTGAAGCAAGAATTTTCACTTTGGAAGCAAGATTAAGATCTGAAGAAAACTCACGAATTCAAGGGCAACACCAAATATTGAAGTTTATGGAAAACAAATCAGTACAAAGCCAGGTAAGAGCGAGCCCTGAAATTGCATCTTGCAGAAAAGAGTGCTTTACTCCACAAATTTTGACGAGTAGGCAATCTTCTAGATCAATTAATAAAGTTTTTGAAAGAAAAGTCCCTCCAGGGGGCATGTGCGGCGGAGATATATGGAAACGACCAATTGATTCTGACAGGAAAAAAAGTATAGACGGCGAAAGTGTCGTGTTATATGGGTCGAAAATGAGGGCTCACTCACCGATTGATTTGAGCTTAATAGAAGAGAGTTGCATAGAGCAGCTAAAAAAGGAAAGACTTAATAGAAAAAGGAAGAGCATTCCGAAATCGTTTGATAGTATGGATGGATCAACTCCTAAATACTTCAATAAAGAAAAATCATAACGATCGTTTTAAGCATTTTTTATCATACTAAATGAAATTTTTTATATTTTCTGAGCAGTTCTGATATCTATTTTAAGAAAATAAAATTAAAATTACTTTAATTTCAATATTTTAAGAAATAAAAAAATTTCTTAACGGTTAAAGGATCGTTGCGACATCTTCAGGCATTTCCTCAATTTGAGTTGAATAATGTTGTTCCAAATCTCTTAAAAACTGAGCATCCTGTTCCGTCACAAAATTAATGGCCACTCCTTTGCGGCCAAATCTTCCACTTCTTCCAATACGATGCAGATAATTTTCGAAGTTATTCGGAAGATCATAATTCATAACCAAAGAAACTTGCTGGATATCAATCCCTCTGGCCAACAAATCAGTTGTTATAAGAACTCTGCTTGACCCACTTCTGAACTCCCTCATAATAAGTTCCCTTTGATTTTGCTCCATTTCTCCATGCATAAATGACACAACAAAATCTTTTTCAGTCATAGACTGAGCCAGCTCTTCCACTTTTCTGCGGGTGTTACAATAAATGATTGCTTGGGTTATGTCTAAGTTTTCATATAAATCAGTCAGAGTAGGAAACTTCCACTCTTCTTTTTCAATAGGGATATAGTACTGTTTGATACCTTCTAAAGTCAACTCATCTTTTTTTACTAAAATACGGATCGGATTTCTCATGAAATCTTCGGTTAGCTTAACTCCCCCCTCCGTGAGCGAACAAAAAAATTTTGTTTACTCACAAAGGGGGTTTAAATGTTTTTTTTTAAAAAAAATTTATTAAATTTTTTTTTTCAAAATTTAAAAAAAATCTCACTTCTATAAAAATTGGAAAGCAAATATTAATTTAATTTGTAAAATTTATGTTTTAAAACGCAATTTGTTTAAAATTAAACGGAATTAGCTCGAGATTTCATTATACTAATTATCACTTATATGTTAAATTTTTTTTCCATAAAAAAATTTTCTATTATATTTTTGTTCACTCATGTAGGTGGGTCTTTGGGCAAAAAATAGATGCCTTTGTTCACTCACGGAGGGGACGAGTAAGTATGTCTGAGGGCATAGTTGCAGAAAGCAAACAGCACTGGATGTTGCCTGGGAGATGTCTGAAAATTTCTTGGATTTGTTCTTTAAAGCCTAATGAAAGCATCACGTCGGCTTCATCCAGGATGAAAATTCGTAAGTGCTGAGCAGACATGAGGTTTCTGTTGAGTAAGTCAAAAACCCTGCCAGGTGTCCCGACGACAACTTGCACCCCTCTTTCAAGTGTCCTGATATCTTCTTTAATGAGGGTGCCTCCAATGCACGCATGCACCTTAACGTGCATGTACTCGCCGATTTGGCTGACGACGCGAAAGATCTGCTGAGCGAGCTCTCTGGTGGGTGCAAGTACCAAAGCTTGGAGTCTATTCACGTCTGTATCGATCAGTTGGAGCAGACCAACAGTAAATGTGGCTGTTTTACCTGTTCCTGATTGCGCCTGAGCAATAGTATCATGTCCCAGAACAATTGGTTTGATACCCTTTTGCTGTATGGCTGACGGTTTTTCGAACCCATAAGAGTAAATTCCTCTCACTCCCCCCCTCCGTGAGTGAACAAAACCATTAGAAAAATCGCTATTTTTTGCCCAAAAACCCACCTCCGTGAGTGAACACAATTTTTTTAAATAGAAAAATTTTTTATGGAAAAAAATTTTGATATATAAGTAAATAATTATTATAATGAAATCTAGAGCTAATTCTGTTTAATTTTAAACAAATTGCTTTTTAAAACATAAATTTTATAAATTAAATTAATATCTGCTCTCCAATTTTTGCAAATTAGGATTTTTTTAAATTTCGAAAGAAAAAAAAATTCTATAAAATTTATATATAAATTTTTTTTAAAAAAAAAATTAAACCCCCTCCGTGAGTGAACAAAATTTTTTTGTTCACTCACGGAGGGGGGGGAGTTAGGAGTTCTTCTTTGAGTTCCATGTCATCAAAACTCTCAACTGATTCATCCCAGTTGGATTCGATGACATAGTCATTTGATAATGTTTCTGACATATTATCTTTGTAAAATTTGAAATTCAGGCATTAATTTATCATCTTTTTGATAAACAAATTATTTTTATTAAGACTGCAAGGTAAATAAAGCAAAACTGATTAATTTAAGATCCTGTGAGATTTATAAATGGAACAGTGGCTTGTATCAGTTCAGTGCCAACCAAGTCAAAAGGATAGTATCACTCAAGTAATCGAGCAAGAAGTCATGCAGACGAGCTCGCGGCCACTTGGAAGAGTTCACTTGTTCAATTGTCCAATTCATTTCAAAGTGGGATCTCTTGACCAACTTGTAGCTTTAGCAGATGATTTGAATAAGCTGGATCATCACCTTGAAGGCGTTGTGAAGAAAGTGGAGCGCCAGTTTGTGGAAATAGAGCCAAATCCTCATCTTACAATTGACAACCCATTTGTAGGAAACCAGCAGTCTTTTGCACCAATAGATTATGTTGCCAATTTTCAATGGAATAATTCCAAGTACCCTCCGACCAAGACTTTGCAAGAACTCTCAGCCCTCCCCTTTAAATTGGAACAAAATATTGTACTTTAACTCCCTTAAAATTGGCAAATTTTTTTAATAGGAAATTTTATAGGTAAAAATACTAATTTTTATATAATAGATTTGGCCTAATTTAATGGAAAAAATGAAATTAGAATATTATTTATAAATTTTTGAATTAATTCTTCATAAAATAAATTAATTTCAAATATATAGGTCCAATTTTATATTAAAAAATTTAATACAATTGTTTTTCGTCCTTAAATATCAGCAGGAATTTTTGTTCCGATTTATAGGAGGGAGTCAGGACTTATAGAAGAAAGGATGAGGGCATTGGATGACGATGTGAAGAATAAGACAGTGAGATACCAAGAAGCTAAAAACTCATTGGGAGCAATCACTAAAAAGGAGTCTGGAAACCTCTACTCCAAAGATCTTGCAGAAATCATTACATCTGCTATAGCTTCGCCTGAAGATTTCATCAACTCAGAACACTTGAAGACTTATTTAATTGTGCTGCCTAAGAAAGATGTTAAAAAGTGGTTGGAAGGCTATGAATTTTTGGACTCTGGAGTGGTGCCAAGAAGCACAAAGCAGTTTGACGTTGAGGATAAAGACTTGACCCTGTGGAGAGTTGTAGTTCTTAAGCCATCGGCCGATTCCTTTGTGCCTGCAGAAATAAAATGGTGACGTTGACGGAAATTGTTCTCTGAAGCGCATTCCATATGAAGCAGGTAGGAACCATCCTGATGAAGCAAGGCCTCTGTCCCTTTTTGAAGTAGGGCTTCAGGTTTGAGGATGCCTTGCCGAGAAGGGAAGTTTTGTTTCTCCCCGAAGGTTTTCCTGTCTCTGTCAGATAAGCTCGACAGGCTTTACCTGCGGTGTGTCTGTCCTTGTCGTCACTCTGCAAAAGGTGGCTCTGCCCTAGGGAGATGAGCTCTTGGAGAGGTGGTTTAGATCGAAAATTCAAAATTGCGACCTTCCATTTCTCTCTTTTGTCTCGTGGATTGATTGAAGCTGATATTTTGGAGTCAAGACAAGGTGAAGGCTAATCCTTGTCTGCTTATTTCCAGCTTAACCTTTAAACTTTAACTTTGTGTCTGCAGTAAAACAAAACAAATGGGCCGCAAGAGAATTTAGCTTTGATCCTGCTTATACAGAGAACCAAGCAGCTTCTAAAGAAAAAGTGAATAAGCAGTTCCAAACCCAGCACAATTTACTATGGAGAGCTTGCAAGGTCGTCTTCAGCGAATTATTCATTGCGTTAATTCATCTCAAAGCTATGAGAATTTTTGCTGAGTCTGTTTTGAGATATTCGCTGCCTCCTCAATTTGTGTCATTCTATATCATTCCAGAAAGAGATAGGGAAAAAAGAGTGCTTGACAGCATGGTCAAAAAGTTCATGAGGCCTGGAGAAACTGCAGATATGTACGGCTCAAGAGATGATAGTGATGAAAACGAAGATTTCTTCCCATTTGTCTTTGTCAGGCTCCCATCGTTTTAAATTTATTATTTGGAAGTTATGCCTAACTAATTCAAGAATTTCTTATCCATTAAAAATAAATAAGCTATGATGTTATCCTAATTTCATATAGTAAATATAGCCAGCAGCAAAGTCAATAATTATCATAACTAGTATATATGACTAAAGTTTTTTAATTTCATACATTTATTTACTTATTTAATATAAGAAAGTTATCTTTCAAAATTTCATTTCATCTTTATCGATAAAATAAATTTCATTGTGAATTAATTCACATTTTTTAAATTTAAAAATCATCGTTAATGTCAAGGAGTGAAAATAACGGTGCATGAAAATTGATCTGAAAAATTTTCTCTGAAAAATTTGCTTCTAAAATATGATCAAATACCGAAAAATAAAAAAATTTTGACAATAAATCCTGGGAGAATATCACAAAGAGAAATGCTTCGATCAAATGAAATGCAGCCGAAAATATCAACGTCTCGCTTAGATTTCGCCCGCTCAGTTCTCGCGAAATCGATGATTTCGAGACAAATATTTGGAATATTTCAAAATCAGCAGTATCACTCAAGCAAGAATATTTGCATGTCCTTGCAGAAGCCAAAAGAATTGCAAGAATTCCTAAATCCTATGCTTACAGTAAATTTCATTTAGATTATTGTTTTTCTCCAAGAGATTCAAATCAAGCAGTTTACGAGACTGTTGGCAAAAGAGTAGTTTTAGCTTCTTTAGAAGGCTATAATGGAACAATTTTTGCATATGGGCAAACTGGTAGTGGAAAAACCTACACCATGATGGGTAGTGAAGGCTCTGAAATGGATTCAGCAGATGAAAGAAGAAAAATGAACTCTACCCCAGTCCCTAAAACAGACAGAAGGTCAGTTTCGCCTTTTAGAGTGAACCAGTCATTTCAAAGGATTGCTCCTATATATAAAAAGCCAACTACAGAAAAGGAAAAAGGCATAATAATTTATGCTTTAGAAGAGCTATTCTTAGGGATTAATAAAAATCCAGAGAAAACATATTTTTTGTCATGCAGCTATTTAGAGATCTATAATGAACAAGTTTATGATTTATTGACTGAGAGTTCACATTTCCAAGAAGAGCCTTTGACAATTAATGAAGACTCTGAAAAAGGGTTTTATGTGAAAGGTCTTAGTGAGCACGCAGTGAGAACAATAGAAGAAGTCAAAAGGTTCATTGAGAGAGGAGAGACAAATAGGAGATATGCAGCTACAGCTATGAATCATCACAGCTCAAGGTCACACACTATTTTCAAGCTTAGCGTAGCTAGTGTTGCTTCAGATAGCGGAGAAAATGAAGTTGAAGAAAACAGCATCACGACTGAAAGTGTGCTAAATTTCGTAGATTTAGCTGGATCTGAAAGAGTTAACAGTGTACAAGCAGAGAATTCTTATAGCGCAGTCAGAAAAAATAGCAATGACTCTTTAGCCCTTGAAGGAAAGCACATTAATACAAGCTTGTTCTATTTATGTCAAGTTATTAACAGACTCAGTGAAAAAACAACCATTAAATCTGATAACCATATACCTTATAGGAACTCAAACCTAACCAAAATCCTTAGATCTTCACTCGGAGGCAATGCAATTACCTGCATTATATGCACTGCAACTCCTACATTAAACCAATTTGAAATGACTTTAAGCACCTTGAGATTCGGAGGGACTGCAAAAACTATCACAAATAACATTGAAGCCAATATTAAGAGTAACAAAAGTGCTGAGCTTATTGAAGCTTATCAAAGAGATATAGAGCAGCTTAAAAAAGAGCTGGAAATAGCACAGCAAGGAGGACAAACTAGGTTTGAAGAAGCTATCCAAGTAAAAACACAACTTGAAGAAAGAATTTCTAGACTAACCCAAATGCTCATAAACCAATCTCGCCAGCATGCTCCTCACAATGTTAAAAAAGAAAAAAAATCTCATGAGACTTGACTCATAAATGCTGGGGATTTATCGGCTGATAGGAGACTTGAAATTCAAAAGTTTTCGCCAAAAGATACTGATAAAGAAAATACTTTTGAGGACCGAGGTAGGATGGCGTTCAATAGAATGAAATTGATGCATTTAGAAGCTGCTGAAAAAGATAAAGAAATTGCTGAATTAGTCGAAATGAAAGATGATTTAGTGGAATCAAAAGCAAATGTAAGAAATATTTAGCTCAAAAATGATTTAAAAAAAGCACTAACACTGTGTAAAGATTTATCAGACAAGAAACAAAGTTATAAAGCAAAATGCAAAAAATTCAAAGAAAAACAAAAAATGTTGACACAAAAGCTAAGCTTGCTTGAGGTTCAGCAAGGGCTTGACAAGCTATCTTCAGAGCAGCTCCAAAAATTGGAGAGTTTTTATTTTTGCGCCTTGGATTCAGTCAAAAATGCAAAATTTAGAAGAAAATATGAAAGCCAATTGAGTATGATGAATCAGCATGACTCAGGAATGGAATATAGCCCTCATAGTGACCACAGCAAATTTTTAGACGAACTTGGGCTCAACGAAGAAGCCTCAGTTTCAAAAACTGAGTCTGACCCGTCTTTTGAGTTTAAAGGGTCTTTCTACAGGAGTAGAACGGGAAATGACAGCAGCTTTGCTTCAACTGCCCAAGACATGAGCACTATGCTGTTACTAAATTTATTAGACAATGAGTATGAAGACAGCAGATCTCCAGTCAAACAAAGAAACATCTACGGGACCCACAACTTAAAAAGCCCTCTGAAAATTATATCTGAAAGCCAAGAAAGTCTTGTGAAAAATAAATAATCATTTGAATTTAATCGCATTTTTTAGTCAATTATTTATTGTCATTTTTTAAATTCTATTACTAGGCTGATTAGTCGTGTTAACAGTAGCCAGCATCAACTGAGTAAACTCATCTAGATCGATTTCTCCGTCACCGTTCTTGTCTGCGTCCATTATCATTCTCATAAAAACTGTCTCGTTTTCCTCTGTCCCTCCAAGTGCTTGTTTAAGCTCATCCAAAGAGATTTTCCCATTCCCATCTTTGTCAAAAATCTTAAATGCGGTTTGCAAACGCTCCCTGCTCAAAGCAGTGCTTCAATTAGTAGCTGCAGTTAAAAATTCAGTATAATCTACATAGCCATTCCCATCTGCGTCACATTGGTTCATAAGTTCATCTACGTCGACCCCAGAAAACATAGGGAACTTTGAAAACCCTTTTACAAGCTCTTCTCTGCTGAGTTTTCCATCACCATTTTCATCAATTTCTTGGAAAATGTCCCTTAAGTTAGCTAGTTCGTCACCAGAAACAATTTGGCTTACAATGAACGTCATGGTCGCTCTTTGAAGCCGGTTTTGGATGTTAAAGTTTGATAAATGCTGCAATGACTCCTTTGCTATTGGTTGGTCTGGAACACGATTGTGAGCTCTGCTTTGTATCCAGGAATGGTTAAAAACTTCACCTACGTCGATTCTTTTTTCAGGGTTTTTGTTAAGCATCAATTTTATTAAATCTTTGGCCTCTTTTGAAATGAAGTTCCAGCGAGATGAGCTGAATGATAAAGGCCGCTTAAGAATATTCGCATAAATGGCGTCATCATCTGGACCGTTAAAAGGAGGAGTCCCTGAAAGCATTATATAAAGAATAACACCTACCTTCCCCCACCTAGCGAACAAAGATATTGGAAAAAATTGCATTTTAAACATAAATTTACAAATTAAATAAATATTTGATTTTCAATTTTTGCGAATTGGGATTTTTTTAAGTGAGCGAACAAAATTTTTTTGTTAGCGCACGGAGGGGGAGGGGAGTAAGCTCCAAACGTCGCATTTTTGGTCATAGCTGCCGTTGATGACTTCAGGAGCCACATAGTACGACGTTCCTATAAATTTTTTCATTTTCTTTCCTTTATTGAATTCTTGAGACGTCCCAAATCCATCATTTACATTAAAATAGCGTTGTGAGCCAATCAGTGTTAAAAATATTCTCTACCAGCAGACTTATTGGAAGAATCGGAAAATTTTGAAGAGAGCAAAGTGCTTGAAACATCAGGAGGGTTTGCTGGCGAAGTAGAGCGCAAAGTTAGTTTAGCCAAACCGCATGCTCATACATACACTAGCCAGTTTTTATCTCTTGGGAGAGGAAACTCAAAGTTGTGTAAAGGGATAGTCCAGCAGTCCAGAATTGGGTTTCTTTGCTTAACGAGCATCCCAGCGAGATGCCAGGCGTTGTGTCCTGGCCGTAAGCGCAAGCCTTTGTCTGTGAGAACAGTATAGTGGAAGGCCATATCCAACTGGCAATTAGTGGTGGAGTGGAAATAGAGGCGAATAGTTGCCTGTGAGCCTACTGGAAACTTCTCTATAAGTAAATAAGGAAGTACGTCCCAAAATCAATTAGTTTTAATCTCGCAGTTGGCGTCTTATTTTCCAACAGCAAGTTTTCTGGCTTTAAATCGCGATGAACAATGCCAGCCTCATGGCAATATTTAATGGCAGAGGTGATGTCAAACATATACTTCGCTGCTTGGTTCTCACTCCCTCCTTGGTGAACGAGCTAAAAAATCTTGTTCGAAAATCACTTTTTTTAAAAAAAATGCGGAATTTGTAAATATTTTAAGTAACAAATCTCAAAACTTTATGGTTTAGAATAAAGTTTCATATTATTTTCACTAGATTTCACTATTATAATTATTAATTATACATTAAAATATCGTTTGCAGCAAGAAATTTACACTGAAACATTTTTGCTTGCTAAAACGAGGTTTAATTTCTCAAAAAAGAGATTTCTCCAATAGTTTTACTCTGAGAGTCAGAAAAATAGTCCAGCTCTTTGATTCTGTCAAACAATTCTCCTCCTGTACATAGCTCAGTGACCATTGAAAGATATTTTTCGTCTTGGTAGACTTCGAATATTTTGATAATATTAGGATGGTCAAGCTTTTTTAATATATTCACTTCCTCCATCAATTGAGCAATCTTGGATTTATCAATTGAAGAAAGAGGAATAAATTTAATAGCCCGCTCTAGTTTGGTCTCTTTGTGCCTGCCAAGTTTGACTTGACCAAAGCCTCCATCTCCGATGGCTCTTACAATCTCGTATTTATCAGCCACACTTCCCTTGATTAATTGAACCAGATTGCTTGTGCTGACTGAAAATTTTCTGTCTTTAAGATTTTTGCCGCTTTTTGGCTCATTATTGCTACCTTTATGTTTAGGGGATTTTGAAGTTGCGCAGCAAGCACCCATTTATATGCAGTTATATGATTATATTTAGCCACTCATGATAAAATAAAATAAGCCAACTGATCTTATCTTGCCAAAAAATATAAATCTTAAGTTTTCATTGGCTTGATAAGTTGATTTTTAAGGGTATTTTACCCGTTTACTGAAGATTAAGCATTACTACTAGTTGGAGATCAAAAAAGGCATTCAATAATTATGCCTCAAGAATATGTAAAATTAATATCCTTACTCTCTCTGGTTGAAAAGAAAAATACTCCTTTTACGATTATGGCTTTCTTGAGCCAAAGCTGAAGAAAAAATTAGAGCCAGAGAGAAAAAACTACCAAGGTTATTGATAATAATAAAAATGAATTAAATTGAAATTATCTGTGACATAAGCTGCCCTTATTTCTTGAAAATATTAGCAGAGAAAAACACAGTCTTTGCAAATTTATGATTTAAAAGCAAACTTACAAACACTGTAGGTATGATCATAATCATAAAATGGCAACATTCTTGAGGTGCCGATCTGCCCTCGTACCACTTACTTAACATTTTATGATTACAAGACTTCGTTTTCATAAGAATTTACCCGAGAAAGGCAATGCAACAGGAGGGACCCCTGCCCTCAGGCCTGCCCAAGGAAACCTAAAAGCACATAGTTTTTCACTTCCAACCTGCGGCAGCGAAGGTGTCTTTGATCGTCACACAGCGTCAAGGAAGATAGAAATCGCTCACTCATAGCTATCGAAGGCGGTAGCATTATGTCTAACTCCCCCCCTCCGTGAGTGAACAAAAAGATCTTGCTCACTGACGGAGGGGGTTAATTTTTTTTTTTAAAAAAATTTATTTCGAAATTTAAAAAAATCCTAATTCGCAATAATTGGAAAGCAAATATTAATTTAATTTATAAAATTTATGTTTTATAAAGCAATTTGTTTAAAATTAAACAGAATTAGCAAGAGATTTCATTACTAATTATCACTTATATATCAAAATTTTTTATTAAAAAATTTTTGTTCACTCACGGAGGGTTGGTTTTTTGGGCAAAAAATAGCTATTTTTCTAATGGTTTTGTTCACTCACGAAGATGGGGGGAGTAAGTGATTCTTGGTGGTCAAAGCAGACTGGCACAGTGATCTGCGGGCACGACGCATCCAAAGAAGAAGGGCGTTCTGGGCTGGTTACTCAGTTGCTGAACATTAAAGTATCTATTAAGTTAAGTTAAGCCAACACTACAGGTATGATTTTAATAAATTGCATCAATTAATTTTAATATAAATCTTCATTAAGAATAATTATAGCACATAGCCTCGTTTGGATTGCCCTGGGCTACATGATACCCAGCGAACTGGGTGATTTTGGCTCGGGCATTGCCAGTTGGCAAGTGAAACTTGATATGTCATTTGGCAACTGATAATGCACTAGCTAAATTACCAGCTGGTTGGACATCAAGAAGCCCAAACCAAGAGAGGCCATGGGCTATATAACTTATCCCTCCTTTTGTCTTGGGCTTTACCGATGTCAACGGAGAGCTGATTTTACCAGCTTTTTGGCAAGCTTATTACATCAAGAAGCTCTTAGACAATAGACGTGTCCTTTAACTAAATAAGCTATGGCAATCAATATAAATTTTATTAATGGAAGAAGAAGATTCGACTGGGAAAAAGCAGGATTTTCTTGCCCTCACCAAAGACTTATTATCAAGAATTGAATCATTGTCAAATAAATCAGAAAATCTTTCCTCAGATCGAATTTCTTATATGGATTTGAAGAGTAATCTTCTGCTAGATTACTGCATCAATTACGCACACAATCTTTATCTTAACACAAAAGAGCAATCTAGTCCAGAAAAAGTGAAGCATTTGGTCAAGCTTAAATGTTTGATGGAAAGAATTAAGCCGCTTGATATAAAAGTCCAATACCAGCTTGACAAAATTTCACAAGGAAATTTAGACTCAGAATTAAAGTTTAAACCAAACCCGAAAGAAATGGACTCACAGCTGCATATAACAGAAAAAAGCGACGTATATAAAGCACCGAAGTTCCAAGCTGCAATTTATGAAGAAAAAGGAGGAAAAGAAGAAAGGGACGAAAAAAGATTGAAAGAAAAACTCAAGCGCTCTTATTTGATACAAAGCTTGAAAGAAGAAATTGGAGATGAGCCTGTAGAAATAAAGACTGGAAGAAGCAAAAGACTGAGAGAAATAGAAGAAGCACAGCAGGAGTATGAAGAAGAAAACTTCACAAGAGTGCAGATAACCAAGAAGGAGAGAATTTTGAGAAAGAAATTGCAAAAGAAGGATGAGGAAGAAGAAGAAAATATTTCTGGGTTTATGAGACTGCTCAACAAAAAGCATTAAAATTTTGATAAATACCCTTTATCATTAATAGTGAGTATTTATTAAAAAATAGCCATAGTATATTAGGCTGAATTAGTCATTTAATATCGATTTTTTTCATATTATCTAAAAAAATTGATTGAATATTTTTGAATGAAGTAACTTAAATTACAAATAATGGAAGGCACTTCGCCACTCATATATACAACTAACACATCAACTGAGTTTTCAGATCCTTTGTCTCCTTTTAACTATATCCAGCCTGACTCTAGTCCTGAGCCAAAAGTAAATATTTCAATCGAAAGGCAAAATTCCAAAAATCGGCCAGCAAGCAAAACTCCAGTCGTTAGAGTTCATCTATCTCTCGCACTCAAAGAAAATTTAACAAATCAGACTAAAGCAATAGAGAAAAACCCCGAAGAAAAAGAAAAAACTGAGAATCTTCAAGATAATTCTGGAGCATCAATACCGACCCAGCATTCAGAAGAAAAGTCATCAAAGACTGAAGATTTAAATTCTGAACTGAAGAAGGATAAAGCTAGAAGTTTTATAAAAACTGGCAACGGGAAGCCTCATCAAAGATGTGGAAGCCAAGATTCTTCAAAGCAAGAAAGTAACTCAAATTATATCGTTCCTTCTGCAAAGAAAGTGAAAAAGTTTAATATCATTAGCAGGGTTAAAGCTGGAAAAAATCTAGAAACTTCGACAAGTTCATCGTGAAAAACTTCAAATTTTAATCTTGGTGCAAGGAAGACCCAACTTCTAGAATATTCAAGTCATGATACTGATTATTTCTCTAACTCCCCCATCATTGATTGATAAGATAACTCCATTTAAAATTCTTAAAATGAAATTTCATATGGGCAATCATGCAGCTCCCCTCAAATATAACGTCCTATATTGATAATAATGAAAATTAGTGATTTGCAGTATTATTGCTTCGAAGCAAATCTAATGAATTTTCTAGCATATTTTTTAAAATATTGCATATCACTAACTCCCCCCCCCCCCCCTCCGTGAGCGAACAAAACCATTAGAAAAATCGCCATTTTTTGACCAAAAACCCACCCTCCGTGAGTGAACAAAAATTTTTTTAATAGAAAAAAATTTTAATGGAAAAAAATTTTGATATATAAGTGATAATTAGTATAATGAAATCTAGAGCTAATTCTGTTTAATTTTAAACAAATTGCGTTTTAAAACATAAATTTTGCAAATTAAATTAATATTTGCTTCCCAATTTTTGCAAATTAGGATTTTTTTTAAATTTCGAAAAAAAATATTTTTTTTATAAAATTTATATATAAATTTTTTTTAAAAAAAAAAAAATTAACCCCCCTCCGTGAGCGAACAAAAATTTTTTTGTTCGCTCACGGAGGGGGGGGGGGAGTAAGGAATGATTATATTTTTATGTATATTTTTTTAACACATCCTTGATCAAGGTTGAGAGTAAAGGAAATGTTTCTATGCCGAGCAAAAGTTTATTTAAAAATTCAGAGTATAAAAGTCTCTCACCGTATAGCGTTTCTTTAACATTCAAATATCAGATTCCAAAAAATTCCAATAAGGCTGACGAAGAAGCCCAGGAAATACAATAGTGTATAAATAATAATCTAATTTCTTATTTAACCATTATAAAAAGAAGCATTGAGCTAATTCTCTGTTATCCCATTAATAGGTATTTTATGTCTTTTGGCATCCTTTATCGCTTGCATGGTATCGAATTCTAAAAGTAATCTAACCTAATAAATTTAATTTAAAGATATTAATAAGCATAATTTCAACGTTAATATTATAGTTAACTGAAATAAATTTAAAAATGAGATACGCATTTGTTCTAGCACTATTGATTATTTCACTTATTCGTGGAGAGAGTGAACTGGATACATTTCTGTCAGATAATATAGAAGAAGAAAATAGTATAGATGCTATTATTAGCCAGCTTGAAATAGTAAATAACTATTCCTCTGGAGATTCAATATTTTTAACTGTTTTGGGATCAGATGAAGATGAAGAAATCAAAACAGGAGATGAGCTAGGAATAAGAGCAGGTGGCGAACCACCTCTAAAAACAGGTGAAAAGGCTGGCAATACAATTGTCGCGTCCACCAAAATGAGATTTAAAATTCCAGATATGAACGCCTAATAAGTTAAATTTTTTATTTTATTTTACTTAAAATGCAAACTTATACCGATAATGCAAAAAATGTAGCTTTGAGGCAGCAACCACAGCTACATGAGGACCATACACGCTTTCTCTGATTACAGAATGCTGCCAAACCTGCATAGGCACCAAATAGCTGACTCTTTCAGACAGCGCTGCTATATCTTCTTTGAAATCTTGTCCTGAAATGACCACAACTGCAGGACCAAACATGCAAAGAAGAGTTGCAATTCCGACTCCTGGGTCAGTGTTTTTCAGCTTTGATATGTCACCAAGAGGGACTCCATCATCTCCTATCAAAATTCTCCCTCTGAGTATGACACAACTTCTGAGTCCTTCGTCAATAACTACAGAAATGAGGGTGTTTGAATGCAAACTCTGTTGACTCAATAGTCCGATTGCGTCAACATCTCGACAAATTGCGACAGCTCCTATACTTATTTGTAATGAATAGAAAATAGCAGCTATCTTTTTTCATGACTATTAGTAGATTTTACTAGTTATTGTAAATGGTATAGATCTTCGAGACCTTCTCTGTATTTCATCTGCTTTTCAGTGATTCCTATTTTTCTTATAGAGTATTCTTGATTGGCATGCTCACACACTGTATCAATAAATCCTGCAATTAAAAATGGGATTTGATCTTCTTCTTCGATTTCAAAAGCTTCATTATTTTCTAAGGCTGAGAGCACAATAACGTTATTTTTAATATGGACTCCTACTTCAAGAACGTTTTTTGTGGGTGTTGTAAAGCAGGCATCGCCTACTTCGTCCTCATGGATTATGTTTATGATTTTGCTGCATTCTCGAGATTTTGCTTCTGATTTTAGATGCTTGAAAGGTTTTAGTAAAGAAATGCGAAAACGTAAATGCTTGCTGCGGAACCAAGAATAAGAATTGTCCCAAGAAAATCTGTAAAGCCCAGGTGACTTTAGGAGCCTTATCCCAGAGACAGGGTTCTGGTCGCATTGAACTTTTTCTTCATGCAAAATTACTTCAGGAGTTGGCAAGTCAACCCTTCACAATGTATAAGAAACATCATAATATTCTGTTGCAAAGCCCCACTGTAAAATACTGTTAGGTTCTTTTACTTCAATTACGTAGTATTTCTGTTCTCCAGGCTGGATTGTAATACTTAAAGGAAACCCAGCAATGATTTGGATATCGTCAAAATCAATCACATCTTCAGCTACTAATAGATCTATTTCTTGATCTATATAAGCTTCATTTTTAAATAATCCCTCAATAGCTGCCTCACTTTCTAGTTTCCCTTTAAACTCGCTATCAGTATCAGAACTATGGGTAATTATATGCAAAAATTTTGCTGCCTTTGCTTTATATTCGCTTATCCCTCCTGATGCAATTTCTACTAAATTATTAAAAATAAGTGTGTATAGAGACGGTCGGTGCTGAGGGTATGCATACCACAGCCGAATTAAGATTTTTAGCAGATTTTGAGTTATAAAAATATCTGCTGGTTTCAGAATATTTAAAAAATTGTAGGCTGCATAAAAAACGTTTTCAAACATAGAGTAATCTTTGGACTCTACAATTGTGTATAAATGAGACTCTGATGACTGATCATAAGTGGATAGCCTGATATTGTAATGAGTCTGAAATATCATATGTTCAAGGATCTTTTGGATTTTTACATAAATATCTCTATCAGATGTTCCTAATAAAGAATTAATGACAGGATTAAGCTGGTTTCCAAAAATTAGATATTGTTCTTTTAGTGACTCTCTGCTGCTGAGTAAGTCCATTAATCTATTCATTCCATATGGATTATTGCTTTTTACCTCTTCTATAATAGGTTCCAGTACTGCTTTCACATCTATTGTGGGTTTCTTATCTAACAGCCTTTGCACAATTTGAGTTTGTTCAGCGCCTAGTCCTCCATGCTTGAATAAGTGGACTAGAATTCCATTTACAGATTCTTGCAAATTTTCAGCGACCTCGGTTCCGCTCAATATATCACAAAGCTGTAAAATATCATTTGACAATGTAATTAATAGTGCTGAATCTGTTTTGGGGATGATGTCACAGATCTTACTCCCCGATTTAATAATAATTTTTTTCAATTTCAGTTAGGGTATAACTTTTAAACATATTACACTGCTTATTTTCAAAAAATGATGGTTTTGCTTGATATCAAATGGTGGTGGGGAGTTAGTGTAAATGTGGCCAACATATCTGACAATTTGATAGTCTTCATTATTAGAAAGCTTGCCAAGCAGCAAGACTGTTTTGGAATTAATAAAAGGTTTTGGGTCTATGTGTGTTACTAAAATTTTACTTGCATCTCGTAGAAAACTGACGCATTCTGTAATGCTCTGTGCCTTCAGCGCTAATTTTAACTTTTCCGCAAAAGGATTTTCAGACATGCTATTATAATTTAAAGTTACCAAAACAAACATCTACTCAAAATTCTTATTTAATTTTTGATAAATTCTTATCATTTCTTAACGAGATAAAATATTTTAATACAAATTTCCTCTTATTGAAAGTAAAAAAATATCTTTATATTATCATGGCTTCATAATAATTATTTACGACTTAAATTTTTTAAATTAAACCTTGGACTTATTTTTCATAAAACAAAATTAACCCACTCGATTATTTTTTCTTACTTAAAATAAAAAGCTATAAATCATAGAAGCAGATACTTCATTTTATAATTTCCATTAATAGAAAATTTGTTACTTATATCTAGCATTTCCATTATTTTCCGTTCAAAACACTATTAATTTGGATTTTATACAGACATTTATTTATTTAGCTAATTATTTTTTACCATTATTCAAATACAAGTAATGAGCAATTATACAGCTCAACATTATTCTAAACGCTTGAGAAGCCAGGTTCCTTACTATCAGGCCTCTTCAAAGGAAATTATAGATGACCTAAAGATGATGAAAATCGATCTTAATTATCAAAATGACAGTTTCAATGCTGAAACTTTGCCTAAGCCGAGCAGACGAGTAAAATCAATTATTATTGAAGAAACTAACTCTGAGGATGACGCTCTGGAAGGTCTGGCCAATCTTATCGTAATTGAAAAAAATCAAAAGAATGCTGCCCGTCAGCCAGTAATAGAAAGAAAAACTTACTTACTTAATTATCTGGTGTTTAAGGTGTCTAGTGCCGCAGCCCAAAAAGGACCTATGGCAAAACTAGTGACGTAGGCGAGCCATCTTGGAACAGGTCAGCCCCGGCAAAGCCTTCTATCAACTCCTGCTTCACCAGCCTCGCTGCACGTCTCACCCGCCGCGATGCCGTCGCCCTTGTCGCTCGACTCAGCTCCTGCGCGTGTTCCCCCTAAGGGTCATCCTCCCGTGGGGATGTGCTGAGAGGTAAAAGCCCGAAATCTAGAGAGGACTGAGGAGCAGTTCCTCTGGTTATCCCCAGAGTTAAACCGCTATTGCTGTCCAGAAGTTCTCGAGTGAAAACCTAACCCTATAAATAAAATTCCATGAGGGAGAGAAAATTAGCAAAGCTAATTTCTCTCGAACCGAATGCCATTTTATTTATAATAGAAAGAAAAACAGATACTAAAGTACCTCAACAAAATGCCTCTAAAAAACCTGAACCTAAGGTGCAAAAACAACAGGCAAATATTCCTAGCCAAGGGGAAAGACCTCCACAGGTAGCACAGTACCCTCAGATGTATCAGTATTATCCTTACGCGACAAACCAATATTGAATGATGCCAATGGATTGGAGAAATATTAGTATTGCTCAGCAGTATCAGCAAATCGCTCAATATAATCTTATTGCAAACATGCTTAATAGACGCTCTGGGATTCATGTAAAGTTAGCTCATTGGATCCAACAAAGGCAAAACGCAATGCGAAGGGCGATGAATAAATAAGGATTTTTAATAAAAATAAATTGTAAGAGGTATATTGTTTATAATTATTAATTTTTATTTAAGGCTTTTCCAGTAAACTTTTATCCAGCTATACCAGGAAGATCACAGCACATAGACTTTAACTCCGATCCTTGAGATTTTAGGAGTATAGGGCTTATCCATCTGACATCCCATATAAGGAAGACACTTACTCTCACCTCCGTAAGTGAAAAAAAAAAAAGTTTGTTCATTAACAGACGGGGGTTAATTTTGTTTTTTAAAAATTAACTTAGGCTCTAAGATATAGTCAAAAAGCAGTATCGATAAAGTTTAGCTTCCAAATTCTATTTTTTGCCTAGAAAACCACCCTCTGTGTGTGTGAAAAAAAATTATGAGAAAATCTTTTGAAGTATAAGTGATATTAGTATAATTAAATTTCTAGCTAATTCTGTTTAATTTTAAGCAGCTTGCATTTTAAACATAATTTTAAAATTAAATGTATATTTGCTTTCTAATTTTTGCTAATGGGATTTTTTTAAATTTCAAAAAATAAATTATTATAAAATTGATATATAAACTTTAACCTCACTCAGTAAGCGAACAAATTTTTTTTTCACTCACAGAGGGGGAATAAGGAAAATTTGCTAGCTAATCTTTTGCCAAATGCTTTTTTTCGAATATATTAGAGCATATATAGTAATTTTTTCCCAAAAATTTAAAAAAAATCCAATCTAAAATATTTTAAAGGCAAATATTAATCTAACTTATTAAATTTATGTTTTAAATGAAAGATATTCAAAATTTAATAGAATCAGATCGAGATTTCATAATAAAGGGTAGGGATTTTTCCAATGGTTTTGCTCGCTCATCGAGGAGTGGGTGTAGGCGGAACACCTGCAGGAGACAGATCACAGCAAGGGTAGCACATCTTGTAGAGATCTTTACAAGGTGGGCGGAGTCATTGGATAGAATGCTACACATGACGCATCTGATTTAAAAGGGTAACGCTAGAGATTGCTCGTCATGTCATCAGTCTAGTCTGGAATTCAAATAATGGGCTCAGACATACCTATATAACCCCTGCTAAAGAGGATGAAGCACGCAAAATCTAAGTTAATAGTTATTAGTTAATATTTATATTTATTCAAAGCTTCTGCACTGGGGTATTTTCTATTTTTTATAATAAATAGAGCAATAGTAGCCATAAGGAAAGATTTCAATATTACAATTAAATTATCTTAAAAATGAACCCATATTGAAAATTAAAAATAAATGGAAATTACACAAATCGTCAAGAAAAGAACCAATTTTCAAAATTATATCTTTTTATCTTTACTCTAATATTTTTTGATTTTCTTTTTAATTCTTATATGAGATCGTTGATAATATTTTGATTATAGAATAATAATGTCTCATCTCAGATTTCAACATTAAAATTTTCAATTTATTTTGACTATAGCAAATATCCATTTATTATTAGGACTGTATATAGAAATAACCAAAATACTCATCATCGATCAAAACAGTTTTAATCAGCTCTAACGCAGTTCCAATATAAACCGACAATATATGTTTGCACTTTATAAAAATTACCACAAACTGATCATTTTTTTTAAGTGCTTGTGTAAAAGCAGCACATGGGCAAAATTGCAAATTAGCAAGGACATTATAACTCTCATTATTGCTTCCTTCAATTTTATAAAACTTTCGATTACTCTTGATGGCTTTTATACAAATTATTTTGTGAGAGTCTATGATATTTAAGGATCTTTGAATTGTTGATAGAGGAAATATAGCATTTAGTCTGATATATAGTTACTTTGAAAATGATTCACTATCAACTATTTATATCTCACTTTCCTTGGCTTGTCGGATATGATTTAGAGCTGAGTTTAAGATATCCCTTAGCTCCATTATTCTAAATAAAAGACATATGTTCAAGCATGAAACCCACTACCACCCCTTCCTGCCCCCAACTTCTTCAAAAGCAACTACCTAATCTCGATAATTAGCAATATAAGAGATATTGCAGTGCATTCTCTATTGGCAACTTTATATGTTTCCTAGTAAGTTTTGGATATGTTAATTTAATGAGATATAAAATGGTTGTGCTCGAATTGATTTATTTGTGCCTATCCATTATAATGTCGAATTCGACTAAATTCGTATTTAAATGAGATAATAAAGTAAATCCAGCTTATTTCTCTATTAACTAACTAATTTATTATCATAAATTTTTACTATATTACTTAATTCACCCTTATAGCTTTCCATAGAGCCAATCTCTTAATTTCTAACCAATTTTGTCAAATTTGATCATTTTTGACTTGCAAATATGCTTGCCATTTCATCTAAAAGATGCTCGCTTGTCACATCTATTTGGGTATGTACGATAGAAAAGGCGAATCGTAAAAACTGCTTTTAAAAATCTATTAATATGAATTAAAGTATTTATTTTGCTGCCATATATGCTATAAATTGCCTTAAAAAGGCTTAGAGGTGAATATACTGCAATATCTCGAATATTACTTTTTATCAAGACTAGATTGTTTAAAAGGGGGGCAAGGTAAGTTTTATACTCGGCCAGACACAACAAAAATATTTTAGAAGAACAAAGAATTCTTCTATTATACGCAGAATTATTAAAATAGTGTGATCTAAGGTGGTCTATGGTGTTCCGTGGGCTGATCCAGGGCCTATAGGAGAGGAACTTCATTGCGATCGTTCTCTGGGGCGGGTTTTTTGGTTTAGAGTTAAACCCTCAACCTTTTTTGTTTTGCCTGCAGACGTTCCTATGGGCGCAATATCCCTTCACACTCCATGATAACATTGTCGAGTCTGCAATATTACTCAGACCGGCCATGGAAACGAAAAGGCAGTCTACCCATACTCCCTGTCCTGCAGAAGGTCCGAAGAGTCTTGTTCGTTGATTAGGACTAAGGAAAACTAAGGGCGATCTCCCAAGAGTCCTCCTGCTTCGCCATTTTTTTGGTAAAGTCAGGAGTAAAAGGGGAGGTAAAGGATAAGCTTAACATAACGCGAAACAATTCATAGGACAGTGAGGGGCTGAAAAATCACTCTAAACCTCTAGAATTTAAATCTAATCTATTATACCAATTGAGAATTCTGCTAAAGTTAAAGCTTATAAAAGCTCAATCATAATTATTTTATAGGTTTTTATTTCCTATAATTATTTAAACGGTTATAACATCATCCATCTCAGTTTCTTTTAGTTTATGGAATCTGTACTTTCTTTTCATAAAAACTCTCTGCAAAATAAGCCAAATATTCCCTGTACAGCAAGCCAAAAATGCAATTATCACAAATGTCCAGCCATACTCCAAAAAGAGGTAGTAGCACACATATATTCCAATTTCTAATGCAGCAGCATACATACTGCAAACTAACCCAAAATATTCCCCAATTGTTATGCATAAGTAAAGAGATTTCAAAAAAGGAAGCAAATCCCATTGCTTAGTTTCAGGGTATATAATATGCATGTAGCTCTGCAAAAAAGTTGAGTTTTCAGCACAAAGTAATGCGATAGCTCCCAGTATAGATCCTAATGAATCAATAACAAAAGAAATAGAAAACTCCAAATTTAATGATTGATATGAAAAATAAGCTATTGAAATATTGTAGCCAGAGAACGCTCCTATTGTAAGCCCAGCAAGAATATAATATTTAAGACTGCGTATTGAACATAAAGATAAAAAGCCATCATTTAATTCAGGCTGGTAAAGCAAAATACTCCTGTTAAAAGATCTATTTCTAATGAATAGTCCAAGTGCTCAGAATACATAAAGTCCAGCTAAAGTCCCATAGATAATTCATTGCGCAGAGCAGAGATGAATTTTTAGCCCATATTCGTATATAAAGACGAGAGGACTTAAAGCTATCAAAATGTTTGCAGTTCTTGATTCCATATATGATGAACTATTAATAAATCTAAATCAATTTTTGTGTTGTCTTTCATTAAATTGTTAAAGTTAAATCAAAATCAGACTCATAGTAGACTTATTTAGAACACATTTATTAAATTTAAAAAATTATAACATAAGTAATCTAAATAGCAATCACTTTTCCTTAAAAATTTTCTCTAGTCTATCTTGTGACTTTACAGGCGAAAATAAAATGGACAACGAACGGCTTATAGACGAATCTGACTCAAGCATACCTGAGCCAGCTAAACAATTAGGATCAATAAAAGTAGAGGAACCACCCACAAATGATATGGCAAAAACAAAATCCCGTTATCTTACTCCCCCTTTAAATTCCTTCAAAATAATACAAAATTTTGTTTTACTTTGAAAACTTTATAGGTAAAAGTAGAATTAGTTTAGCCTAATTTAACGAAAAAGTCAAGTAAATACTATTTAAACAGTTTCACACCGTATCAATTAACCTTTTGAATTATTTCTTTATAAAAATAAATTAAAATTCAAAAGAAACAAATTTCGCTCCCTTAAATTGATAAGGATTTTTGTTAAAATTTGAAAGGGGAGTTATGCTTTTTTTTGCATGCTTTTTATGCTTTGGAAACTATTACATTTACGATAATCCCTCAGCACTGCAACCTCAACTCGAAAAAGTAATTTATAGTTAGCGACTTAACATGAACAGCTTCGAGTTTAATATGCTTTACTCAGTTTACTCATTTCCTAACGTCATCTTACCTTTGTTTGGAGGCTATTTTATTGATGCTATTGGTGTGAGATGGGGCATTATTATCTTCTCAGGCTTTATTTGTCTAGGACAAGCTATTTTTGCTATTGGTGTAGACGCAGGGTCTTATCCAATTGCAGTTATAGGGCGCTGTGTGTTCGGCTTGGGAGGAGAAAGTCAAAATGTTGCACAAAGCACAATTGTATCAGCTTGGTTTTCTGGTAAGGAATTAGCTATGGCTTTAGGCATGAACGTCAGTATATCAAGGCTTGGAAGTGTTTTTAATGATCTCACAGAGCCAGCCTTCGATTCTTTGACTGGATCTGTTGATTTTGGGATCTGGTTTGGCTTCGGCCTATGCTTGGCATCAATGGCATGCGGATTCGCGCTAATTGCTATGGATAAGAAAAGAGACATCAAATTAGGCGTTCTTGACAAGAAAATTGAAAGCGATAAGGTGAAATGGTCTGACCTAAAAACGTTTAATTTCAGCTTTTGGCTCATTTCAATCAATTGCTTAGTTGTATATATTTGTGTGCTTTGCTTTAACAATATAGCAAGCGACTATTTTCAGACAAGATTTGGGTTCAGCTCAGTTATTGCAGGAGTGTTAATTTCTATTACTTATTCTATTTCTGCAGTTTTGTGCCCAATTATTGGGTTTTACATAGACCGCGTTGGAAATAGGGCGACTCTTATAACGATTTCAGCTGTCATTATGGTTATAGTTCACACAATTTTCATTATAATTCCTGATTGTGATCAATGCGCATGGGGAGCCCTTGATTTGGTTTTGCTTGGGCTTGGATACTCATTATATGCATCTGTTATGTGGGCGTCCGTTCCTTTAGTTGTTGAGCCGAAGACAGTTGGGTCAGCTTTTGGCATAGTGACTGCTATACAAAACTTTGGCCTTGCCTTTGGACCAATGGTAGTTGGGGCAATTCATGATAATTCTTCTGGAGAAGATGGCTATTTGTGGGTCTCATTTTTTTTCATTATTATGGGAATTCTTGGAGTTATAACAGCTATTATCCTCCAAATTAATGATAAAAAAACTGGAGGTGTCCTCAACTCAAGCAATCCAAAGGAAGCATTAAAATTAATGTTAACAACAAAGAAAGCTACGATAGTAAGTGACCAGTCGCTTCATGAACACTTAGATACAGTCGATAAAGAGAAAAACGGTTTAAATAATGACGAAAAGAGTAGTTCATAAAAATAGAAACTAGTGAGATATCACGGTAACTTAATGATTCTTTCTTAGGTAATTTAAAATAATTAATTAAATGGCTGAAAATATTGCTTCTGCTCAGCTGAGGCTTCTTGTTCAAAGCATGGAAACGTATTTAAAGCAATTAGACTCAAAGGATATATCAAACTTAGTAAAGCGAAACAGAGATATTGAAGGCATTTATGAAAGAACTTCTCATATAATTAAAGCATCAAAAATAGCAATCTCAAATTCTGCCCAGGAAGTTTTACATAAGTCAAAAGACAATACAATATAAAAATGATTTATTAATATTTATCATACATCTGACTATCTTTTTATAAATACAATCTCCAGTCATTGTTCTTAGTTTATGCTTCTTGATTTTATATTCCTTTAAGTTTGTTGAATCGATAACTTTTGGCTTATAAATTTAAATTGTAAATTTAAGTGGTTTATTTCACCCAAAATTTAACGCCTATGAAAATAAATAATGGCAGGCAGACAAGCAGGTGCAAAAGCTTTTAACCCTAACTCCCCCCTCAGAGGGCGAACAAAGCTATTGGAAAAATACTTGTTTTTTTGCACAAAAACCCACTCTAAGTAAGCGAAAAAAAATTTATGAAAATAAATTTTGATATATAAGTAATAATTAGCATAATAAAATCT
This sequence comes from Blepharisma stoltei, assembly GCA_914767885.1. Lineage (NCBI taxonomy): Eukaryota > Ciliophora > Heterotrichea > Heterotrichida > Blepharismidae > Blepharisma > Blepharisma stoltei. Next base: position 676,722 of record CAJZBQ010000044.1, read on the forward strand.
TTAGCTAAATCTATTTTATTTTAAACAGCTTGCATTTAAATGAATATTTGTTTAAAACAATTTTATACATGCACTATCTAAAAGTGCATATACATTTTTAAAAAAAATTAATCCCCTCCGTTAACGAACAAATTTTCTTGTTCGCTTATGGAGTGGAGGAGTAAGCAATACGAACGCCCTGGACTAACTGAAGACGAAATTGAGGAGATTAAAGAAGCCTTTGATCTTTTCGACACTGATGGATCTGGTACTATTGATCCTAGAGAGCTTACCTCTGCCATGCAATCATTAGGTTTCGAAGCAAAAAACCAAACCATTTACCAAATGGTCAGCGATCTCGACAAAGATGGCTCAGGCGCCATCGACTTCGATGAGTTCTTAGACATGATGACTGCAAGAATGAGTGATAAAGACACCAGAGAAGATATCCAAAAAGTTTTCAGACTCTTCGATGATGACAAGACTGGAACCATTTCAATTAAGAATCTTAGAAGAGTTGCTAATTTTCCCTTTTATATAAATTAAAAAATACATCTAATCAAATATTTTAAAAAAAATAGTCTTTTACTGTGGAAGAGAGAAGTAAGGAACTTGGAGAAACCATGACTGACGAAGAGCTCTTGGAAATGATTGAAAGAGCTGACTCTGATGGAGATGGTCAAGTGTCTTTCGAGGACTTCTACAACATCATGACCAAGAAAGCATTCCCATAAGTTAAAGGTTAAAGATTTGAATTAACTTAGTCTGCTTCTTCTTCACTAGTCCACAATGCTAGATTGTCTTAATTATTAGTATTGCCTTCTAACGTTTGATCACCAGTCCGCACGCAACCTAGTGCTTTGTTATTCCTTCTAGACGATGGACCCATTTGCTCCCCAAATCAGAGGGTTTGTATCACCTTGCAGGGTGTCACAGAATTGTGTACAATGGAAAACTTCGAATTTACGAGTTAGCTGTCTGCAAGAATGGAAGCTCAAGTCAAGGACACAAAACTCGGAATTGTGCTGGGTAAATGTCCATATCGGCCGAGAAACACCCTTAAGAACTGCTGAAAAAAAAAACCTTCCCAGCACTGTGTCCTGTTTCCTCATTAGAAAATCTGCCCAGAAATTGATTAATTGACTGACAACTGGGCATTGCTGTCAAGTCTGCATCAGTAAAACCTTGCTGAATGCACATATCGGACTCCTCCCTTACTTCCTTAAGGTCTCCCTCTTCTTTAGCGAACCGGCTACAGAAGTAAAGAGGCCAGATTGATTTGACACACTATTTTAATATGATTGTCTTTAATCAAGCCAAGTATTGATGTGGCTTCTTTATATGCTCTTTCATCCAAATCATCAAGCTGAGGTAACGCTTCATCAAAAGCTGACTTCGCTAACTCAATTGCTTGAGCAGTTTCCTTAAGCACTTCGTATTTAAATACTGAATAATTCAATGCCAAGCCAATGCGGATTGGATTGTTTGCTGGTAAATTCTTCGCCACATCTGAGGCCTGCTGATATGCTTCATTACTGCTTTCTACTGCAGCAGCATCTCCTGACTCTGACATATATCTGTAATAGTCAGCTTTCATTTTGATATAGAAGAGCTTGATATCATCTGGATCGCTATCACGCAATAGTTTTTGGTCGATCAGACAAAAAATTTTGATTGAGAGAAATTGATCTTATTTATTTTCCTCAACTATCCAGACAAACATTTTTTAATAAGCAAAATCATTAATTTACTAACAGATGCATGGAGTGAAAAATTAGAATAATTTATTTCTATACAATATTTGCTTGTAAGTTTTTCAATTAGAAATTGCTTTCGATCAGACAGATTATTTCTGAGCAGAGGGCATGAAGCTCTTTATTAATTTTTTCCTTGTATTCTTGAGTGATTTCTAACTCCTACTTTAAGAGTGAGCAAAGCAGCTAGAAGATGCTTATTTTTGAGAAAATATTTATTTGCTAGATAGCATTTTCAATATAAATTATTTATGCAAAAACAATTAATAATATCTATGATATATTTACAAATTTAGATTTTTAAAATTTTAAAACTACTTTTATTATAATTTTTTTTTTAAAAATATAAAAATAAACCCCTTTAAGAGTGAGCAAAAAAAGCTAATGGCCCTTAAAGGGGAGTAAGTTACCTTGCCCTCTAGATTTTTGTTTTTGTTCATAGCTGCTGATTATACGATATGCATTCCTGCGTTCTCCGACTGCTTGCTTATATGCAACGCTAAGAAGTGTCCTTTCTTCGTTATTGATATCTCCATTGGCCTCGTCAATTAAGCTTTTCATTGAGGCTATCATGTCTCCATATCTTTCAGAGTGCTCACTCCTACTTTTAAATAAGGAGCAAAATGGAGGTAAAATTTCCATTTTTTCAATAGAAATTATAAGAATTTTTTCCATGTTAAATCTGATTAATTTTCATAAATATAAATATGATGCAAATTAAGTATTTTTAATTTTAAAAAAAATTAACTGCCTTTAAATTCGAGGGGGATTTTTTATTCAATTTAAAGCAAGGGAGTCAGCAAGCTTTGCATTATATGAAAATTCCTCTCTTTGCATAACTTTATTGGATCCTTTTTTTGATAATGGAGATCCACTCGATTTTAAATGGATAAAGTCTGAGTTTTCAGTAATTTAAAAACAAAAAATTTTGATATAGGGAGAAAATAAATTTGTGGCAGTTTTGCAATAATTTTATAAGGAAAAATTATATGAAGGCTCGATAGATTAGATTATATTATATTAGATTAAAGTTAGAATGGATCTTCGGGGTTATTTCAGCCCCTCTCCGCCTTTACCGACTTCAAGCTTCCCGCCATTAGCATCGGGTTGTACTTATGCCCTTTTCTATTGACGTCGCCAAAAATGGTGATGTCAGCCTCACGCGGAGACGCACCCAGATACTTCATTGGACAACTACTAGGCGGTCGGCATCATCTATCCTGGGATAGGCGGTAGGAGGCGACCCTGAATCCTCCTCTGGTCTCCATTACCCTTCACATCCAGAAGCGTGGAGTTGTCATATATGTGTCTCTGAGTCGGGGTAAAACCCTGTCGTAATGTCTCAACCATAGATAAAAAGGTCCAATCCTCTTAAAGCCAAAAAAACTCCTAGGGTATCGGAGAAGAATGGGTTGGATAAGTCTCTATTTTATTTATGTATAAAGGCTCGAAGATCCTTTAATTTATCTTTTTCGTTTACAAATGATCCGAATGCAAATTTGTGGAATTTAGAGAGTAATCGCACTTTGTGCCTATTTCTCTCAGTTTTCTTTCTTGTGAAATAAAGTATTTTTCTCTTTTGAAATAAAGTCAGTTTCTTAAGATTTTAGTTTTACTGTTTCTTCATTTTATTACTTACCCAATTAATAGAAGTAAAGTATTGAGAATTTGTCTTATCAAGATTTAAACTTAATCCGCGATATGAAAAATAATTCTGCTTCTCCATTAATAAAATGGGAGACGAGGAAATCCCTGATTGTTGAGAAGATCTTGATGCTCAGATTCCCGAAAGTGTTGTAGAAGGAGCTATTAAAGTCGCAGATTTTGATTTTACTTCGAGTCATCAAAATAACGATCGTCCTTTAAATATGCAGGATGCAAATCTCTCCCAAATGGATCACAATTCTTTATCATTCCAGCATTATTCCCAACAAAAGACAGAAAAGCCCAAAGCAAACTCAGAAGAAAAGAAAATCCCAAAACCCCGCAAAATTGAGCCAGAATCAGTCCCAGCAATCAATAAAGATGGCTTAATTTCGTCACTTATTGAAGCAAATAAATCACTAGAAATTAAGCTTGCTGAGCCAGATAGCCGAGACCCTGTAAACTTAGTTTTCATAGGGCACGTCGATGCAGGAAAATCAACAGTATGTGGCAATATTTTGCTTAAAACAGAAAAAATTAATCGAAGAGTAGTCGAACAGTATGAGGAAGAAGCAAAAGAAAACAACAGAGAAAGCTGGTGGTTAGCTTATATTATGGATATCAGTGAAGAAGAAAGAATAAAAGGCATAACTATTGAGGTTGGCAGAGCATTTTTTGAAACAGATTCAAGAAGATTTACTATTTTAGACGCCCCTGGACATAAAAGTTATGTTCCAAATATGATTAGTGGTGCTGCCCAAGCCGATGTGGCTGCAATCGTTATTTCAGCAAGAAAAGGGGAGTTCGAGTCAGGATTCGAAAGAGGAGGACAGACAACTGAACACACTATCTTGGCAAGAGCAATGGGGGTCAAAAATTTTATTGTGTTGGTCACCAAAATGGATGACCCTTCAGTTGGCTGGTCTCAAGAAAGATTTGAATTCATCAGAGCTTCTTTTTCACAATTTTTAAGATACACATGCAAAATTGTTGATGAAAATATTTTTTGGGTGCCAATAAGTGGATTACTTGGCTTAAATTTGAATGAAAAAGTGCCAGCTGATGTTTGTCCTTGGTATCAAGGATTATGCTTATTTGAACTCCTTAATGTTATTCCTTTACCTGAAAGAAATTCGAATGAGTCATTAAGAATCCCTATTTTGGATAAAATAAAGGATGTAGGTCTAAGTGCTTTAGGCAAAGTAGAAAGAGGAACTGTAGTGAAAGGACTAAAAACGATGATTATGCCTATTGAATCAGAAGCGGAAATCCAAGAATTATATGGCCCTGAGGATGCAAAGTTTATGTATGCAAAAACAGGAGAAAATTTAAGACTGAAGCTAAAGGTCGGTGAAGGCGTAGAAATCCAGCCTGGATATGTCCTATGCGATATTCATGATGTTTGCAATGTAGCCACAGAATTTGAGGCAGATTTAATTCTTTTTGATCTTTTACCTCAAAAAATGCTTGTTTGCCCAGGCTATGAGTGTGTAATTCATCTCAACAGTATTCTTCAAGATTGCCAAGTAACTCAAGTTATAGCCAGATATGACGAGAATAAGCATAAAAAAATTAAAGTCGATTTTTGTAGAGGGAATTCTAGAGTTATTGTCAGGCTATCTACGCCGACTCCTATCTGTGTTGAGAGATATGTAGATTTCCCACCTTTAGGCAGGTTTACTTTGAGAGATGAAGATACCACAATAGGAATTGGAAAAATTACAAACCTCTTCCTATAGCTTTTAAACACCAGCTTAATTTTAATTATTTCATGGGTAAATACTTTCTGTGATATTAATGCGTTTTGTTAGTTATTGAGGCATAAAAGCTGAGTAAGATAACCTGGCTGTATTTTAAAATCACTAGCATTGCTAATAGCTGATTTATATGATAAAATTTTCAACTCTGTTAAAAATTAAGTCACATGATATAAACTGTTATATTGATTAAAAATAAGTTATGCAATAATTATTTAAATGCGTCAAAGCATCCAATACAAGCAAACAATTGAGTCGTTAAAGACTGAAACGAAAAAGCTAATTCTTTCCTTCGGAAAAGTAAAAAAATAATGATTGAAAAATTTCTTTCTAATAAAGAAAAAATTAACCTCAAACGCAAGCAAAAAATTTGATTCCTCACTAAGGAGATAAGAGAGCAGCTATGCTTAGATACACTCCAGCAGTCCCATCTCGGTGTTGAATCTGAGTTGGCCAGACTTCAAGAGCAAGGCGATGCTTTTGCTTATAAAATTGAGCTTGAGAAGCAAAAAATAGCAGACTTAGAGAATCAAATCACAATTATGACAGAAAAGCTTAAAGCCCAAAGAGAGTCCGTAGGAGGTTCTCAAGGCGCAAAAGAACTAAATGAAGGGGTGGCTCGAAAAATCAAAGGCTTAGAAAATAAACTTGACAAGTCTCTTCAAAAATACAATGAAAGTATCGCTCACAATAAGCAGCTTAGGGAGCAAATTGATAAGCTCAGAAGAGAAAGGGTTGTTTATGACAATATTTATAAGAAACTTGAAGAAGAGCTGCAGTCAAAAAAAGAGGAAATGAAAATGGTAATAAAGAAAAGTAATAAAGCGCAGAAAAAAAGAGACGAAATTAAAGAGAAATTTCAAAAATTAAAAGAAGAAGCAGAAAACGAGCAGGCTGTGTTCGACAACGAATGAAAAGAGCTAGGGAATTTGATTGAAAAGGACAAAAAAATGAAAGAGTTCTTGACAAATGAAGAATTAGTCCCATCAGAAACAGTCGATGTCAAAAATCTGAACAAAAAAGTTGCTAAAAGTGCATGGAATATTGCAAAAGAAAAATCCAGCATCAAAATGTACCTAGAAAAGGTTGAAATGTATGAAGAAGCATTCAAGAAGATTGAAGATGCAACTGGGATATCAGATATCGATGAGCTGGTTAGGACTTTTGTCGATGCTGAAATGCAGAACTACAGCTTGTTTAACCATGTAAATGATCTCAGCAATGAAATGGAAAAGCTTGAACAGCAAATTAATGATATAAAATTTGAAATCGATAAATATAAGAATCAAGGCTCTTCTAATGAAAATCAAAGGAAAAAACAAATGCGAGAGCTCGAACAAAGGCTGGAAAAAACAGAAGAAAAAGCTGGCGAATATGAGAAAAAATGTGAAGGCAACCAGCTGCTTTTAGACTCCCTCAAAGAAGGAATTGAAACCCTCTTTGTAAGAATTGGCTGTACTTCAGAAGGAGAAACAGAGTCCAAAACTCCAATTGGTATAAACGATTCAAATATATTGTACTATATGGGACTTATTGAAGAAAAAACCAACGAAATCATCCACATGTACACTAATTCCCAGCAGTCAGCCAATCTCTATAATATCCAATTTACCAACACTTCAGCTCCACCACCATTACTCCCTATTGGTAAAAAAATGGATATTGAGCTTCCATCTGTCCCTGATAGAGAACAGCCTGACGAAGATGAAGCTTCAGCTCCTCTGAGTGTGAAAGAAATGAAATTCAGGTCTCTGAAGAAATATGAAGAAGAAAAAGATAAGAAGAAAAAAAAGCAATAACTTGATTGTTTAATTTTCATATGTTTAAATGAGAAATAATTAAGTATATGCAACCTAGGCTACATAGCACTCGGTCAAGTCCTAGGATTACGACTGGAAATGTGAAGACACCTAAGTATTTCGCGAACGTAATTGCTACTGACCTAAAACAGGCATCTCCAAGGCTTTCTTATGACTTCCCAACTGATTATCCACATACTTCTATAACTGATTCCTCTAAAGATTCATTGGTAAAAAAGCCATTGTCTCGTACACCTAAAGCTTACTCGAACCCCTTTTCTTTGACTTCTCAGACGCCACGAACGTCAAAATCAATCAGAGACTCGATCTCAAATGGAGCAACCCCTAGAAATGTGTCGACAAAATCTTTAACACCTCGAGGGTCCTCATTGAATCCTAAGAGCTCTGAAGCTCAGCCTAAGCAAACAATTTTCCACACCCCTTCCTCCAAAAGTTTGTTTCAAAAATCTTCCAGAACTTTTAGCGCTACTAGCTCCAAGAAAAAAATATCCCAATCAATCTCCACCTCAAGTTTATCACAAACAGGATCAAATGATCCTTATCGTGGAAGTCCAAAAACAGCTGATAATAAAAATGTGTTGGCCCAAATGATAACACAAGTAAAAACCTCTGAAACCCCTAAAGGCAGTGCTGAATTGTCACCTGAAGACCTCCAAAAAAGAGCAGACGCTATATATAAAGAGCATTTATTCCAAACCTTTCAAGCCTTGAAGTTTGTCAGAACGATGCCTCCTGTTGACCAAAATCAACTGCAACAAAAACGAATTAATCTTCCAAAAAGAGGAGCATATTTGAATAAGAAAACTTTAATTTTTGATTTAGATGAAACTTTGGTCCATTGCTGTGAAGATTTGACGACTTCAAATCCTGATGTCATTTTGCCGATCACCTTTCCAAATGGCGAAGTTATCAATGTAATTTGTATATAGGCTGGAGTTAATATAAGACCATTTGCAAGAGAGGTCTTGGTAGAAGCAAATAAGGACTTTGAAGTTATTGTGTTTACTGCAAGCCATCAGTGCTATGCAGATGTGGTTTTGGATTATTTGGATCCGACTCGTGAACTAATTCATCATAGACTTTATAGAGATAACTGTATTATGTCTCAAGGAATTTATATAAAAGATTTGAGAGTACTGGCCAATAGAAGATTGCAGGATATTGTGATTATTGATAATGCTGCGTATAGTTTTGGATATCAAATAGATAATGGAATCCCAATAATTTCCTGACATGATGATCGCTATGACAAAGAACTTTTTAATCTTTCAGATTATATAAAAGTTCTGGCAAAAGTGCCAGATATTCGTGAAGTTAATAGAAAAACTTTCAGATTAAGTTCATTTTATGAAGATTATATTGAACAATTTTTACAAGGAGATGAAAACAAGCCTAAAACGGCATCAAGAAAGATTAAGAGAAAGCCAAAGTTGAACTAAACAGATCACAGAGCCTTGCAAAATTTTGTAATAAAGATAAGGTTAAATTATATCTTTGATCCTTTTAAGCTAAAGTTTTAATAATTTTATAAAGATATGAGTGATGATGTTATGCAAATTGATCGAGAAGAAGAAAATGAGTTCGCAGAAAAACTCAGAGCAGCAGGCCCACTAAATTTAGCAGTTGAACACAATATTTTCCTTCCAGGAATGGAAGCTACTTATGTCAAAATCTTAGTTGATGAGATTCCTCAAGGCCCGCCACAAATAATCCCAAAGCTTTTTAGAAGTATTCGCTGTGGCCGAGAAGACTTTAAAGAAGGAAGGAAAATCTGAGACCTTTCCTTTTTGAACTCCTCCTTATTTCCAGTTAGAAAAGTAGAGCCTCCTAACGATTTGTTTGCAACATGTGGGGGACCTTTTATTCACGTATATAGACTAAGTAGGCCCTTAGCTGATACTTTCGAAACCCTTCATATCTATGTGAATACAATTCAAGACGACGATTTATACACCTTATCATGAGGATTGCTAAATGATGGCGAACCAATCCTTGCATGTGCTGGGAAACAAGGGATTATTTTATTAATAAATGTTTACACATATTCTTTAGTAGGCCACCATCTAGTCGGACACAAGAATGCAATCCATCAATTGAAGTTTGCCCCTGGAAATAGTGCATTTTTATTGAGTGCCAGTGAAGATTTGAGCATTCGGCTTTGGAATATTTTGACGTTTACTCAAGTTGCAATATTTGCTGGGGACTTAGGGCATAAACATGGAGTTCTAACAATCGATTGGCATAGCACGGAAAATATTTTTGCGTCTGGAGGAAGGGATGGAGCTGTCAAAATATGAAAAATTACTGATGAACTTAAAAATGCAATGGATGAATCAATGACTTGAAACCAAAATTTTATGAATAATGGCGCAAATATTCCATGTGCAAGGACTCCTTTTAGAACAAAAATGATTTTTGAGCCTGAATTTTCAACTAATCGTGTCCATAAAAGCTATGTTGATTGTGTTAAATTTTATGGGAATTTGATTTACTCAAAAGGACAAGAAGGCTGCATTGTTGTATGAAAACCGCATCCTGAAAGAAACCCTGACTCAGTGACTGTGCTATTCACTTTGAATTTTCCTAGAAATTCAGAAATTGGGCTTAGATTTACTATTGATTATGAGCAAGATTTGCTTGTGCTTGGAGGAACAGAGTCGAATTGCTATTTATTTGATTTGACATGAGAGTCAACGGAATTTAGGGAAATTAAAAACGCGCTACACACATTTAGAAGTCCTGTTCGGAGTGCAGGATTTACAGCGGACTCTAGCAAGATGGTTTACATAACTGATGACTGTTTCGTGCACCTTCTACAAAAAATATAGGTTATATGTCATTAATATTAGATTAAAAATACTTTTATTATCAGCAATATTTAAAATATATTATCTCTTAATTTCTTATTTCAGCTTAAAATTTTTACTATTCATTCCCTTCATCCATTTATAATTCTTATAGGAAAATTAACTCTTACAACAATTTTAATAACTCTCCTAGTCAATCATATCAAAAATTAAGAAAATTACATTTTAATCACATTTATTTCTCAAAATATGAATCTTGAGCCAGTTTATTCCTCTTCTTCTTATTTTACCAACAAAGAAACAATCGTTGAAACTCTTCAAAAAGATGCTGAATATTATACAAGGAAGCTTGAGCACAGTCGAAAACAAGCTGATATACTAAATCAAGAACTAGAAGAAACAAAATCTAAGATTTTAGCCCACCGGTCAAGTCGCCTTTCTTTTAGCGAATCCAAAGCCAAAATTCATTCGCTTATAGCTAAGGCAGCTTGGCTTGAAGACAAGCTTGCTTTAGAGAAAAGTAAACTAAATAAAAGTTTTCTTGAAAACAAGCAACTTAAAGAGAAAATTGAATTCTTGAGAAGAGAAAGGCAACTTCATCAAAAAGTTTCTACAAGTTCAAGCCAAGATCTTAGAAAAATGCGATCGTTGACTGATAGAATTAAAAACAAAAATTTCCACTATAAATCTGAGACTGAAAACGTTATTGAAAAAATTGAACTAGCAAAAGCAAAGTTTGCGAGGTCTAAAACGAATTTGAGATCTCAGATTTTTAATCTCGAAAACAATTTGAATAAATCATTTGACTCATCTCCTGAAGTAGCAGACGTGAAAAGGCCAAAAACTCCTATGGAAATGTATAATTTAAATAAATATTTTACTGAAAAATTTGGAGAAGTAGGCAAGGGGAAGTATGCTGAGATCGATAAATTTAGAAAAAACCGAAAAACATTGATTTCTGCGTTTAATGAAATGCGAGGACATGATTTAACTATACCTGAAGTGGTCAAAGCATATTTAAGCTATATAAATCAATACAATTCATTATGCAAAACACTTGGAGAACTGTCAGAATCAGTTGACAAAGTAACCAGTGAGATAAAAAATAACAGAGACGAAATTTCTGCATATAAATCAAATGCGATTGGAGAAAGAGCCAAAGATAAATTAAAATATGAAGCTCTCAAAGTAAAAATTTCTAAAATTCAAGAAGAATTAAATAGAAAAAATACTGCCACAGATAAAATCAGCAACCAACTAGCAATAATTTCAATTCCTTTGCGATTGATTCGAAGTTGATCTCACAATTTAAAAGGGAAAATTCCTCAAACTAATGATTTAAATGACACTGAAGTGATATTTCACTCAGCAAAAGAAGCAGATGAGTTTGTTGATATTTTATCATTTCTTAAATTTATTAAGCCAAAACCAGAAAATCAAACAATGCCTAAAACTCAAGTAAAGAGAAAAACTCTCAAATTTGGAGAAGATATTGAGGGTGGTAATAATGCAGAAGACGATAAACCATTTTCTGTGGATAGGTTTCGAGCTGTTGCTAAAGAATTTGCTTTTAAGGCTAATTAAAATTATTTTGTTAAATAAAATTAACTCCCAAATGAACTGTATCTCACCAGTGGTTTTGCATTCGACTTGAGTTTTTCATAATTAAACCCTTGCTTGTGTCTATACTTGGTAGAGACTGGAGTTAATTGCGAATAGCTTGGAGTTAAAATCGGCTCACTAATGTGTTTTTCTTCATTATCAATTTTTTTCATCTTAATTTGAGGAGGGTTCGGAGGTGGAACTCTAACATTTGTGCTTTGCTTTTTATCCATCGAATAAGGCTTTATTGCTATTTTGGGTTCTTTTATTTCATTTTCAGATGGCGATGATTTTTTCTGACAACTATAAACACTTAGAGATAGAGTTATTGCTTTTTGTGCTAGATCTTCCATGGAAGATATTGAATTATGTGAATTGTGTGCAGATATTTTTGGAGATAAAATAGGTTTAAATGTGCATTCACTCATTTGCTCTATTTCTTTGCTTTTCCTTTCAGTTTCAATTCTTTCATCTTTCTTTTGATTCCAATAGCAATTTCTTTCTATTAACGACATTTTACTGACGTCAACCCTTTCCTCTTCTTTTTCTGGCATCAGCAACTTGCTTCTTGATTTTAAGCTTTCTTTTAAAGATTCATAAGGAATTTTTAGCTCAGTTCCAAGACTTTTATGCTCTTTAAAGCTGTCATCCTTGTCAATAATTCCGTTAGCAAGCTTTTCAGCCATTTCTTTCTCTTTCTGCCTTCTCTTTGCTTCTATTAAGATCTCTTTTGATTTTGGGTTAATTTTTGGGGTTCCTGTATTTACCCTTCTTTCTTCTGCTACTTTTAATATTTTTAAAGTGTTTATCCTTGCTTTAGACCTTTCATCTTTGATTCTTAGGACTTCTTCAATTTTTGTTGGTATATCAGTCATCGAGTTAGATTTTCTTAGCTTTAAAGGCTTGCTATTAAAAGATTGAGAAGATTGGCTTGGTGAAAATATTTTATGATTATCAAATATCCTAGGAGATTGTTCTTTATCAGGCTTTTTGTATTTGCTATATGACATTTTTATTAAATATAATTAAAAGGTTCTTATTATTTGATGTTATTACAGCAACGGATAATGTCTAATGGCTTGATGCACAAATTTATATTACAATTAATTTACCTCTGTCTTAATTCGTTTTTCTACACCTTCGTCACTTTCCTCATCCTCCAACTTTCTTTTATTGTCACCTATTTTTGCTTCTTTAAAATCTAATTCTTCTTCAACCACCTCTTCATTCCAATCAGGCAAATTCAGCTTAATTAAATCCACAACGTGGTTTGTGCAACTCAAAAATGAATCTTTAAATTCTAAAGCATTAGCATCGTCTCCATTTTCAAATGATTCACATTTATTGCTTAATGTAAAAACCTCTTTTAAATATTCCTTAGAAAAACTAGAAGTGATATTTTTTGCGTCAATGATTACAGATGAAAGCTTCTCTTTTGCAGTTTGTCTTTGGTATATCTTTTCTTCAATAGTTCCTGAGCAGAATAATCTATAAATGTGAACAGGCTTTTTTTGGCCATCCCTTCATATGCGTCCCATAGCTTGCTTATCATTACTTGGATTCCAGTCAGGATCAAACAATATTAATCTATTAGCGCCAATCAAATTAAGCCCGCATCCTCCTGCTTTGCAGCTAAGAAGAAAGATAAGAATATTTGATTTTTCTGAATTAAACTCTTTAACTAAATCAAGTCTCTTTTTCACATTTGTAGCTCCATCAAGTCTAAGATATGTATATTCTCTCCTTTCACATAAAGATTGAACCACATCAAGTGTCTTGGAAAAATTTGAAACAACAACAATCTTATCATTTGCCTCAGCAGAAAGTTTTGCAATGGTGTCGAAAAACATCATTTTGCTAGAAAATAATGCTCTTTCTCCTTCACTTCTATAATCTATCGGAAATATATTCATTGCTGTATGCCACGCTTCTAATAGTTCAGGAGATTTTGGAGGATGAAAATAAAGCAAATCAGGATGATTCACAATTTTTCTTAAAGAAGTAATAAGTGATAGTGCATTTCCTGAGTTTCCTGTTTCCAAAGTTGTGTATGCAAGTTTTGATGTAAGATATGCTAAATACACTTTTTGCTGCAATGCAGTGGCCTTACAGAATACTAAATATTCATTTCTAGGCGGTAGGAGTGATTCTAACAAAGACCCGGTTCTTCTTAAAATAAATTTTGATGTAACTCGGCATAGCTCTGATGATCTACCCCACGCTAACTCTTTAATAAACTCAGAGGCTCCAGGGTCTTGACCTTTCAATATTGGTTCGGTAAATAATCTATTAAAAGCTTGCATAGTTCCAAGTATCCCAGGGTTTACGAACGAGACACAAGCATAAAATTCTGATAATGAATTTTGTAGAGGTGTTCCTGTCAAAAGAATTCTTTTTTTGCAATCTAAATCATGTATCGCCTTTGTAGTTTTAATTTGAAGGTTTTTCAACCTATGTCCTTCATCACATACAATAATATCACAAGCTTTATTCAACCTTGCAGCATGGTTTCTGAAGGATTCATAAGAAATAACTAATAATGCAGCCTGGCCTTTTTCGAATACTTTTAAGGAGTTTTCATTTTCATGCTTAGTCCCTGCACAGACTACTGGGCAAAGCTTAAGCGGACCTAGTCATTTATAAATTTCATCTCTTCAGTTATTAAGCAAGCTTGAAGGAGCAACTATTATACCTTTATTAGCGATTTTTTTATATGGGCTGTCTTTTCTAAGCACTGTATAAAGAAGAGCAATTGATTGAAGAGTTTTACCAAGCCCCATAGAGTCTGCAAGAATACAGCCAAAATAACCGCTTTCTCTTTTTCCTGTAATGCAATCATACATAAACTGAATACCTTCTTTTTGGTGCTGTCTTAAATGCTGTGCAAGAAATTTCTCAACATAAACGTTATTTTCAGCGTCTAATATTAATGCCCCTTCAGGGATTGTAAATTCTTTTCGTTCTTCATTTTTAATTGCGTGATAATTTGGATTTACAGGAGGAGGCTTATTAAAAAAGCACCTTCCTGATGCAAAATCTTCATATGTAATTTGATTTTGTACCTCTACTTCATAGTTTCCTAGAGTGATGACTTGGCTATCTCTTAGAGCTCGGCATTTACTGAGATTTGGCTTTTCTATAATTTTTTTCCCTTCTGAATCCTGAAGAAAAAAGCATTTCATAGAAAGAATAAGAATTCCGTCTTCATATGATTTTTTCTTTTTTTTGCAAGCTCGTGTGAACATAACAGAATAGTAAGTATCAGTGATTTGGGACTGCTGAAGATCAGTTTTAGAGGTGGGAGGGTTTAAGCCAAGCTTTAGTTGGTGGTATTTTTTGGGCAAAATTGCTTTGTTTTCTAAGGGCTGAACGGGTGCTTTAGTTTCACAAGCTGGAAGATTTGGCTCGAGAGAGTTGAAGGGGTTATATAAATCTCATAATTTGGATTGATTCAAATCAATTTCAGTAAAAGGCTTTACATTTTCGTCTTTTTTTAAAATAATAGACTCTGTTGAATCAAAATTTTTATCTGTGCTCTGCATCTTTTGAAAGCTTGTATTAAATTGGGAGTTTTCCTTTGATTCGATTACAATAATTTCTTTGCTTTCGATCTTATTTAACAAATCTGGCTCTTTAAATTCTTTCTCGCTTTGTGCAGGTTTAATTATTGGCTGATTATTTAAAGAAGTTCTAGATGAAGCAATCTCAATGATTTCAATATCTTTTTTTTGATTATTTCTTCAGTTTATTTTTGTATGTTTCTTAATTTTTTCATTAAGGCTGGGTTCTTCAATTTCTTTTTCATTGTTATAACATTCATCCTTTCTTTTAAATTCCTTAGATTTTTCAGTGTCAATTAGAGATCTTGATAGCAAGCTGTTTGTGTTTATAATTGATCTCTTCACTCCAATTGTTTTATGCTCAGTTTTTTCTTGAGAAGGGTTATAGTTCGTTAATGGTGATACGAACTTTTTGCGGAGGATGGGATTTGAGTTTAATTCCATTTATAAGTCCCGCGCAAAAATTCTCATTTTTTATTTGTTGTTCATTTGACATGAAAAATCAGAAAATCACAAAAGTTCTGCTATTATGTAAACAATTGTTTTATTAAATTTTTAATTTTATGCTAATTTTTTTATTATTAAAGCATTGCGCAGTGATCCATAGAACACAAATCTCTTGAGTCTTTAATCTGCTTTTCGCATGACCTTCAATCATCATTTGGGATATGTTTGTAGTTTTCTGGCCTTATTCAGTCGAATTGCATTTCGTTTAAGTCTTCGGGATCATAATCGTAGTTTTTATCGAGCTGCCTTCTAAATTGTTTGAAACTTTCTTGCACTGAAATATCGTAACTGTCGCTTTCTAAACTGTTTTCTTCCTCTTGTTGCTGCTTAAGGTATCGATTTGACATATTTCCTTAATATCTTATTCTGATCCAATTGATAAAATTTTATAATATAGCATCTTAATAAAGAAAACCTCATAACAAGAGCCATAGCTAGATGCAAATTAATTTTTTTACTTATATTAAATATTCACCTTTTTAGCTAGATATTTTTCCAATTTTGAGGATTGAATATTCTAGAATAATTTGTAATTTTGAAACATTTTCATATTTATTGATTTTCAAGTACTAAAGTTTTATTGATTTACCATTTACAGATTTCATTATATTATTTAGTTTTTGAGTTTCTCTTATCTTTTGAATTTTTCTCCATTTCCATATCTTCTTTCTTCTGCATTATCTTGACGATTGCTAGAAGGAGGAGGTCCAGGCGGTAAATTTTTAACATTTAGATCTGTGTCTCTTGCTAATTTCTGGATTAGCTGCATCTTTTGTCCTTGAGAACGAAGATAAGTCCCATCTTCTTCATGATCTCCCATTCTTTGTGCTTCCCTAATGCTTGCCTTGGTGTCTGCCATTCCTACTTTAATTCTATGTCCTTTAATTTCAGCTCCATCCATTTTCGTGACAGCTTCTCTTGCATCTCTGCTTTTTTTATATTGTATATAGCCTACACCTCTATTAACTTCCACATGCTCTATCTCTCCAAAAGGTGAAAACAGCTGTCTCAGTTCTCTTGCTCCAATATTTGCTAAAGTATCTTTCAATCCTGCGACAAATATTTTATTCGGACCTTCTTGGGGCATTGAAAGCTGCTGTCCAGCTGCTTTTGCCATTTTTGCAGCTGCTGCAGCTCTATTTTTCTCAGCTTGAGAAGGCTGAACACTAATAGCTTGCCCATTAATCATTTGCCCTGATAGTGCCATACTTTTTAAAACGGAATCAGGAGAATAAAATTCCACATAGGCGACCCCTTTGCTTTTCCCAGTTTTTTGGTCTCTAATAATCCTCACATCCCTGACTTTTCCAACTCCTGCAGATGAGAAAAAATTATAGACATCCCACTCAACAGCCTTAATATGAAGCTTCACAACTAAAACAGTGCAGTCGTCTCTTTGGGCTTCTTCGGCTTGTTTTTTTGCAACTTCAAGACGCTTTTCTAAGTCATCAACTTCGATTCGTCGTGGAGATATTTTCTTTACTTGAAGCTGTGGAGGCGTTCTGGAACGGTGACGTCTAGATCTGCCTTTTTTGACATATTCTTCGAACTCTTCGATATCCATTTCATCGAGGTTAGGAAAAGATTCTGCCATTATAAATTTATTATAATAAATAGAAGAATAATTTGAGTTAGTTACTCCCCCTCTGTCAACGAATCAAAATTTTTTATAAAAAAAATTTTGGATATATAAGTGATAATTAGTATAATGAAACTTTGAGCTAATTCTGTTTAATTTTAAAAAATTAACCCCCTCCATGAGCGAACAAAATTTTTTTGTTTGCTCATGGAGGGGAAAAGTTAGGATTGCTGAATTTCGGATTCACATTGGTAAAATTTATAGCCAGTAATTGCGAGAGGAGAATCGATTTTTTTGGATGCCTCATGTAGGACTTGTTTGACTGATTTTTCGCCTGGTTCTTCTGAAATCATGAAGGTTTGCTCAAATAGCGTCACTTGGTCTAAGGATTTTTCCAGTTTGCCTTTGACGATTTCATCATAAATATTTTTTGGTTTAGCTTTGGTTTTTTCATCAATTTGCTCCTCTACTGCCATTCTTTCTTTCTCTCTGAATTCTATAGGTATTTGATTTTTAAATAAAAATAGCGGCTTTGCAGCAACTACTTGCATGCACAAAGAATTTGCTAATTTTGAAATTCATTCTTTATCTTCTTCTGCTAAAGGTTTTTCAGCTTGAAGTTTCAGCATGCATCCTGATTGTGAAAGTAAAGAGTTGACTGAATTATGAAGGTACAGCCCAACTGCACTTTTTCCGCATTGCTCCATCATTTCACCTCTTCTTACAAGGACATTTTCTCCAAGCTTGGAAATTGATTCTAATTTGGCTTCTTCAAGAGTCTGGTTAAAGCCTTCTAAATGTAATGAAGAAATTTGTGAAAAAGGTAATTGAGATTTTGACCAAGACATTAGAGTATCAGTTGTGAACTTTTGAAACATATCAGTTCGTGCAACAAAATCGGTTTCACAGAGGACTTCCAGGAGATAGCCAGCATTTGGAGTTATTAGACCTCCCACTAAGCCAGCACTGACCGATTTGCCTAGTTTTTTGTGGGCTTGAGAAATTCCTTTTACTCGTAGCCACTCTTGGGCTTTTGTTAAGTCTCCAGCTGATTCTTCCAAAGCTTGCTTGCAATTAATAATTGGAGAGCCTGTTAAATTTCTGAGCTGTTTGATAAGATTCGCAGTCACACTCATTAGCCACAAAAGTTATTAATAAATTTCATGATTGATTTATTTGCAAATCGATTAATTCCATAAATTATAAGTTAATTATCAATTAGGCTCTTTATTCAAAGTATATATATTTTAATTATACCAATTAGGATAAATAACTATATGTACTTATTTATTTTATTAGTTTTCCACAAAGTACTACTTTACTTTGCATGCTACTGAGAGTAAATGTTTGTAGAAATGAAATTTAGTCTCTTTTTCTACAAGTATTTTTATGAATTTCCCAATGTATACGTTGACAGTCTCGAGAGCAATAATTAAAAATTTTGCATCTTGAGCAACGAAATTGAGAAGGCTTGGTGCATTGAGCACAAAAGCACGTCTGCTCATCATAATCAAAAGCATCAATTCTTTTTGGCTCAAAAATAATCAAAGATTTTATAGGATTTCTTATATCATTTCAATCAGCATTATGAAATTCTATAGAAAGCCCAAAACGCGTATAAGTGATCTCTATCCCTAAATTAGTTGAGCTTGATTTTTTATCAGGCTCTCCTAACCGTCTTACAATATCTGAATTGCACTGGCTCCATGTAATTCCATATGGCAGTTTATACGGATAACCAGGCACCTTTCCAGGAGCAAATAAAATTACATAGCAAACTTGGTTTTCCTTAACCGCTATTGAATAACCTTCTTGCTTATTCGTCAAATATGCTATATCAGAAAATGATTTCTCTTCAATGCCCTGAAACTCTAGTTCTTCCTTCCTCGCTCCAAGCAAACTATATCAATTAATCATTTATTATTTTAAGATACCATTAATTTGTTTTTGGTTCAATAAGATCTATCCCCATTATAATAATACTAAAATCATCTGAAAATTTGCCTTTAAATTTATCTAGTTCTTTAGGGCAAAGCTCAGCTCCGATTTCTGGCTTATCTTTTTCATATCTAGGTGTTGACCTAGATAAATTTTCTTTTGGAATAAAAAAATATGTATTTACCCAACATGAAAATTTCAATTTTTTGGATTCAAACTGAAAATTATAGTCTTGATCTCCAACTATATCATCAGGAAAAGAGTACTGCAATGAATCAAGATTAAATGTTGTCGGCTCAATATTCCCTGACCATACAACAGAATCATCTAGCCTAGAAATTGTAATTTTGGCATCTAGCACTTTTTTAACTGGCCCAATATTAATCCCAACTATCTGAATTTTCCTCGCAATTAAGGCTTTGACACGCTTCAAAGTATTCGCAGTTTTAACTATAGACGGAACTTTATTATAGTAATTATCTACGAAACAGTCTTTTAAGAACTTATTGAAATAATGGACATATCTGATTTGGCTTGGGATTGTTAAGCCTTTTCCATTATGAGTTCTTCTTCTCCCATAAAAATCAATTGCTTCAGTGGGGGTTGGAAAAGCTTCTAAAAACAACAAATAAGCACATATCATAAGCCCAGTCCTGCCTTTTCCAGCTTTACAATGGACAGCAACGACATTGTCAGGGTGCTGGGCAAGATACAAATATACATCAATACAAAATTCCAGCATTGTCGTCAAGTCAGTTGGGTTATGGTCTTTCATAGGAAAATAAGCAACCATGTCTGATGGGAAAGTAGCAAAGGTATAATACCGATTAATTTCTTGGCATAAATTATAAATCTTATAATGTGTTGGATAATAAGAGGTAAGAAAACTAATCACTTCTTCTCTGGAATTCCTGTATATAGACTCAAGACCTGTTGATGGATAGCCCATCGCAATTACTCGCTTCGTTATATAAGCTAAATCAAGATCAAAAAAATCATTTTGGAACCTGCGCTTTTTTTGAGAGACACAGGATTTCAGTTTATTTGAGGTGTAGAATTTTTTTGAGTTTTGGAAATAATGATTCATTCGAAGATTCCATGCTTCGTCTGAAACGTCGTCAATTTGTTTGTCGTTTTGCATTTGGTAGAGGTATCGTTTGAGTTTTCCAAATCGACTGGCCTCTAGGTTTACTGCTCTAAGCTGCAGGTTTCTTTCTCGCTCTTTAAGTCTTCTCTCTTCACTTAAAGTATTTCCCATTTTATTTTGATTTAACAATTAATATTTTATTTATATTTTCTGTACTACAGCTATAGTTCAACCTTTCCAAGGAAATAATTTGAAGACGTTGGTCAGAATTATTAGTATTTTGAAGATTAACTATTATGATTTGGATTAAATAATTTGAATGAAATAATGAAAGAATTATTGAATATTTATCAATTATGCTGGATTTATTTATGAAAAGTAAAGAAAATACTAAAATTATTTAAAAACTGCTCGAGCATAAAAGAATAATACTTTGCATTATATTAGGATGGCTTCACACTCAGGACATTACTTTCCCACTTGTGAAAGCTAAATCTCACATGTGAAGCCCATCCCATAAATAATGATGATTTTTCAGAATCATGAAAAGAGAAGGAAGCCTTTTTTTAATTAATTAATTAATTAATTAATTAAATTAAAATTAATTATGATTGACTTGCAAATAAATTCCCCTCCTTCAATTCTTTTTCAGTAATTTATTGCAATTTATCTGTTATTATTTTTAGTCTAATATGCTATTAAATCCATCTTAATTTTAAAATTATTTTTTATTTTGTAAATTTACTTCTATTATATTATGAAAATATTATAGCCGAGTTGGATATTTACTTTCAAAATATATTTCACTATTTTTTTTAATATCTAAAATTGAGTTTCCATATGCCTAAGAATGCTCTGCACAAGAATTGTGGAAGCAAAAAGTTCTAAAAACAATAGTAAAAGTCCCCAAAAAGTCATCCAGACACAAATACTCTTACATAAATATCAACCAAAACGACCTCACATCTCAAGCTAAGCAATTAATACTCGCAATTCTTGGGCCAACAGCTCCAAACTTCCGTCTCTTAACCTATATCTGTGGACTACTCGTAATAATGACAGACACTTTTCCCATCTCCTTTTTCAAAAAAGAAAACAGATTCATTATAGAAGTCCAATATATTGGCAAATCCAAAAATATATTCGGCCGCAAAGCTTATAGGAATTCAACTTATCTCGATAGCTTAGGCCTTACCAAATATTTCCCTGCTCTAAAGGAGTCTATTTTTGACAAAGCAATTTATTTCTGCAAGAAAGGCTATGCGTCAGAGCTAGAAAAACTTGTGGAAAACTACTCACTAAATAATCCTCACGAAGAAGATTTATGTGCCCAGTCTCCACCATCTATGTGAACTCTTATTCATTATGCGTCATATCATGGCTACCCTAGAATTATTTCTTATTTAGTTGGTCGAAGAGTGAATTGTAATAAAGTGACTATTGATGAATGAACCCCTCTACAACTTTGTTGCTATCAAGGACATGCGGATTGTGTAAGAGAACTTCTCATGCACCCTAATTTACAAATCGACAAAATGACAAAGTTTAGAGGAACTGGGCTTCATTTGGCTTGCGAAAGAAGCTATGTAGAAATAGTCAAGATTTTGCTAGATGCAAATGCATATATGACATTAGAAGACTATAATGGGAAAATCCCAATAGAACTTGCAAAGCACGATGAAATTCTTTCGGTACTTCCTGTGTATATGGGGAAACAAGAGCTTAAAAAATATTCCCATGAGTACCCAACCCCACCTCCTTTTTGTGGAGAGGTTTATTCAACTGGAACTTTATTTATTCATGACAGGCTTGAATTTTTATTCATGGACATTGACAAAGGCCTTCTAAATAGATACCAAAAGAAAGAGAATTTTTTAGACAAAGCAGAGCCAGACCTTTCAATAAGACTAGCAGACATACAAGATGTAAGAATAGAACAAGCACCCATTTTTGGTGGAAAAAATAAATATTTCTTTATAGTTGAGACGTCTAAATCGACGAGCTTGTATTATACCAAATATAATGATTTAAGACTTGAATGAATAGACAGGCTTAAATCTGGGATCAGATATTCTTTATTACATCATATGAACCAGCCAACTGATGTAAGAAGAAGCATGGGGCAGCTCCCAACAGATGTGGCTGAAGACGAAACCAAAGTAGCAGAGGAAAATACAGAAAAAGAAATCATCAACTTTAAAAGCTTTAGCATCCTTGATGAAATTGGAAGTGGAGCCTTTGGGATTGTGTATAAAGTTAAGAAAAATAACACAGCAGAAATCTATGCAATGAAATCACTCAGTAAAGCTACTTTGCAAAAACAAAAACAGCTAAAATATGCTATAAGCGAGTGTAAAATTATGAAGGAGCTAAGCCATCCATTTATAGTGACACTATATTATGCATTTCAAACAGCCCACTTTTTGTATCTAGTTTTAGAATTTTGCTCTAATGGAGATTTATTAAGTTTGGTGCATGCAAGAGGAAGATTAGACGAATATTCAGCAAAATTTTATTTAGCTGAAATAATCCTTGCTATTGAATACTTGCATAGCCTGAATATCATTTATAGGGATCTGAAGCCAGCAAATGTACTATTAGATGACGAAGGCCATGCTAAGCTGTCTGATTTTGGCTTAGCAAAGGTGAGCGCACAAGAAGAAAATGTAGTCATGACAATGGCGGGGACGCCAGCTTATCTCCCTCCTGAAATTGTAACCAAAAAAGGTGTAGGGAAGCCATCTGATATTTATGGCCTTGGGCCTACTTTATTTGAACTTCTTACAGGACATCCTCCTTATTATTCAGAAGATCTTGACGAGCTGTTTCAAAACATAAGGCAAGCTAAAGTTTCTTTTCCTTCTTATATAAGCCACAACGCAAGAGATCTTATAAATTCAGTTATGAACAAAGACCCATCAAAAAGGCCACAAATATCTCAAATCAAGCGACATCCATTTTTCAGAAAGCTAGACTGGGAAGCTTTGCACGCAAAAAGGATAAAGCCTCCAAAAATTGATGAAAAAACTACAGAAGCGATGAATACTTCTTATGATGTGGATCTAGATTAATTACTAAAGTTATATTATGAGTAATCTATAGCAATGCAAGACATATTATCAGTGCTATGTAAGCTAAATATTTATAAGTATATAAAATTAATTTATATTTTGATCTTTGAATATCTCATTATTGGAACACTATTTCTTGGTGGGGTCATTGCACTTTGCTTTTCAGGGACATTCAGCATATAATTTTCAAGAGTTCTGTACATTACGTCGTCTCTTTCAGTAGTCGTACTCATAGATGGTATTTTGTAAGGTCTAAATATAAATTACCCTCTCACATGGCTGAGCTTGAAATGGGCCTTTTCAAAGTCTCTCAGCTCAATTGGCTGAGGATTATTCAAAGTATGTTCCAAAACTAATGGTTTTCTCTCAAGCAATTTATCAAATCCTAAAACTAGTCTGCTTAACTTTGGTATAAGAACTTCTTCATTTCTTTCATAAGGTCCAAGGGAAATTTTTTCTTCAAAAAATTCTTTTCTCCCCATCATTTTATTAAAACTGATAGTTCTTGACCTCTTTGTTCTTGTATGAACAGGAGAGTCGCCATTATCGAAATCAAAACGTT
Source organism: Blepharisma stoltei (assembly GCA_914767885.1). Lineage (NCBI taxonomy): Eukaryota > Ciliophora > Heterotrichea > Heterotrichida > Blepharismidae > Blepharisma > Blepharisma stoltei. The sequence goes on from CAJZBQ010000044.1 coordinate 700,389, forward strand.
TCTCATTGGGAGGATCTTGAGGTTTTACAAATTCTTCTCTACGCTTTTGCTTATGAAGAGGCAAAGGAGCTCTAGATTTCTTTTGAAATTTTTCTGGGATTGGACAAATATTTCCTTCTTTTACGTCTATTTTAATGTCATAATCTTTTATACAAGAAATTGTTCTATTTAGTCTTTCATCAAATTTTTTGAAAGACATGTTTGTATTTGTCATTTCTTTTAAAGAACTTTTATTGTTACAAGATTTTGGGAAGGTGCAGTTTAGATCATCATCTAAGCAATTTGGTAGAAAAATCACTTTTTCTCTTGGAGATTGAGAAGAGTTGTTAATTTTTGGGATGTTATTGTTATTAGGATGCACGAAATTATAGCGAGGAGTGTATGCTCCAACTCTTGGAGATCCTGTACGATTTCTAAATGCAAATTCATATTGTTCTCGGGAAACCGCAACAAAGCTTGAGGTCGGACGAGTAGGTTTAAGCTTTGCTGCTGTTTCTTCTGTAACTCTTTGCTTTTCAAGATCTTGCAATATGTTTCCAATCTGTGAGATATCAATTGCGTCAACAATTTTTTTCTTTGGCTTTCTTTTGGGTCCATCATACAAATCAGGATGATTATGAGCGCTTGCTTTTCCTTGCCTAGAAAATAAAGAGCCTTTAATGAACTCCATTTTGTGATGCAATTAATTACTTACGATTTTAGTAAGCTTTTATGATGCTCATGCTGGGCTGAATAATATATATAAGCTCGCAAATCAGTAAAAAAAAGTTTATCAATTAATATAAAAATTATGCCATGGCTTTATTTTCTACAACAAATATGAGATTTCAAGATCTCAAGTTGTAAATTCAAAATGGAATATAAGTTTCTTTTTCTAATAAGTGAAGACTATATAGCAAGAATCTTTCTTTTAAATTTGATTAATATTAAGATTTAAGAGCTTAAAGTCTCTCAGATTTGAAGCCTCCGCACACTTGCGACTATCAGAGAGGTAATTCAGTTGGCTGAACCCTGTCTCCAATGGTCTACTCGCGGGACATAGGGCTTGCACCGATATCCCTGAGTGCCGACGGGTTAGAAAGACTCCTCTTGTGCTCGTTCGTCTTGCGGTTGCTATGGAGGTAAGGTTAGCCCGATGCTCCTTCGGCCACCCTGAGGTCAGGTGACAACCAGGAAAAAAGGTTACGGCCCTCCGGAACCGGTAGGGGAAAAAACCTTAGCCAAAAACCATCTGGATAATTAATACTCTGGACTGGAATGGTCACCAGCTGGCTTCCAAGGCTACCCACCCCATACGGCGGCGATAGGCACGCTAAGGGCTAGAGTTAAAGGGGCCTGGACCTTGGTTTAGGCTATAAAACCATTTTTAGTGCCCAAAGGATGCGACCTCCGTAAGGACATATTTCGTCACCACCATATTAATTATTCTTGATTAATAGGAATAACTTATAAAAATAATATTTCAGACTCAATAAAAGGATTTTATATTTATCTTAATAATTTTTATATTATTTGCTGAAATAATAAAAATATCTAAATAATGATAAATATTATAGAGCATCTATAGCAGCTCTTATTAAATTATTTGAATTTAGCTTAAAGATCTATTTTGAAACGAAGTCTTTCTGGTGATATAAATATGTTGAGCATAATCCCAAAAAGAGCTGAGAGCACTAAAATCTACAAGAATCTTGAGAAATACATCAGAAAGCATTACGATAAAGCTACCTTACTGCCCCTCCTCCGTGAGCGAATAAAAAATTTTGTTCACTTATGGAAGAGGATTAATATTTTTTTTCTAAAAAATCCCATTCGTAAAAATGAAAAAAAATTATATTAATTTGTAAAATTTATGTTTTAAAATGCAAACATCAACAGAATAGCTGAGAGATTTCATTATAACGATGACCCCCCCCTCAATCTTCATGTCTATTGCAACAAAAATTTTTCGAAAAAAATCTTCATGCCTACTGCAACACAATATTTTTATAAAAAAAAATTAATGCATTTTTCTCTAGGTGAGTTTCTCAAAAAAAACCATAAAACACGCTGCTGTAGGCATGTCAATGACCTTTTCATCGAGATTTGGACGGCTTTTTGTCATCTCTCGCCATTTTTATTAAACTTATCTAGCTAAAAAGTATGGAAAAATTTAAGATGCGCATCGAAAATTTGTTGCAAGAGGATTAGGATTATTAAAGAAAGGCGCTAGCCATATTGGTGACTGCGTCACCAAAAGACCTCCCGTACGGAAGGTTCTACCGCTTTTCGACTCCGCCCAGAGGGTCTATCCCTCTTACGAGTGCCCTTCCGGTACCTTCTTTCTCCTCCTTGCCTTGCGGCTTCAATCTTGAGTGGGCGGCTTATGGATTTCTGCGACCCTGCTACTGGAGATTGGAGTAGCTTGATTCCAAGGATCAGCTATCGGGTGTCAAAGTGCCTTCCTTCGACAGCTACAGGAAAAAGACTGTTTCCCTGTGGGCCTGGGCCGAAACCCCTAGTTTCTCGATAAAGGAATGCTATGGGTCCTCGGATACAAAGGACGTTGTTGAGCACCTCCATTTCCAACAACAGGAAAGCAGCCAAAACCTACCCGGATACACACTTCTTGAGCCTGCGTCTGATTCTCGGCTCGGAGTCCGTCCCAGCTCGCTGTAGCCATAAGGTCTGGACTACTGCGCCAAGAGGGCAGGTTGGCAAAGTGTCGCCATTTTAATGTATATAATTTGTTGCAAGAGACATGAAAATTATTATTTTTTTTATATAAAAATTTTATATTAAAAAATTGCATTTTTGTTGCAATAGACATGAAGATTGAGGGGGTCATCGTTACTAGTTATCATTTATATATCAAAATAATTTTTCATAAAGTTTTTGTTTGCTTACTGAGGATGCTTTTTACGGATTTTTCAAATGGCATGTTCGCTAACTGAGGAAGGGGGAGTTAGTTAGAAAGAGTTGGCCCTTTCATTATGGATGCTGAGCAGACAAGAGAACGCTTCATCCAAGCAGGCAGCCCTAGTGGTGATCAAATTCCTCAATACCTTCAATCGCTTTCAGTATATTACAGATACGTTAAAGCCTTAGAAAACCGTTTACCTCTTTCCTCAACCAATATAAAGTTCACCTGGCTTGACTCCTTAAGCAAAAGAAAAATGCAAGACTCCAATTTCCTGATCGAAAAAATAGGCATTTTATATAATATTGGTGCTGCATACAGCAAACAAGGTGCCGATATCAACTTAAGTTCTGCAGACGGCCATAAGCTTGCCTTAAACTACTTCCAAGTCGCCGCAGGGTGCTTTAACGAGGTGAGAAAATTAGCTGTCGAGGTCAGGCAGTCAGCCACTATTGATATTTCTCCAGAACACTTGACTTTTGCTACTTATATTTTATTAGCTCAAGCCTACTTTTGTATGTATGACAAGCTAGATAAAGCAACAGCGAATAAGCTGAACCTTGCCAAACTAAGCCAAACGATTTCGAAAAATTATGGCCAAGCTTATGAGCTGGCGGTGTCAGAAGCGCTTAGCAGGCACATAGGGGAAGAAATGAAAAATATACTGAAATTTCAGCAGCTGAGTTTTGCGGCGGCTTCGAAGTATTGGATGTCGTTTATTGATAGAGAAGAAGGGTCAAAGCTGGGCAGAGGGTTTGGAAAAGGGGTTAGCAGGCTTAGAGTAGGATTTGATCTTATTCAAAGAGCAATGCAAACTAAAAATATAAGAGGACCTTACTTGGAGTCTGGCAGAACTTTGCTTCACCAGCTGAAAACCGAAAAAGAGCACGCAGAAGCAGAAAACTTAAGCGTATATATGGACAGCATTCCTGAAGCTAAAGCTTTACAAGACCCAGAAGAGCTTACTATGATAGCTCCTAAGTTCCCACCAATGGTAGATATAGTTTCTCCAATCAATGGAGAACAAGTTTTGCAAGCTTTAGTTCCTCCAGCAATTTTAGCACTTTCTGCAGAGTATAAAGAGTTACTGCACAATATGATTTTAGAAGAATCAGATAAGGTAGCTGCCGCTACTAGAAATACAACCCAAGCATTGGAGTCAATGAATTTGCCTCACAAATTGGATGCAATAACTGTCGACAATGGACTTCCAGATTCAGTATGGAAAAAAGTCCAGCAAGTACAAAGCTATGGAGGTTTCGCACATATTGAAAATGGGATCAATAGTCTTAGACAACTCAGTGAAAACAGTCAAAAGTTCATCGCAGAACTGGAAAGTATGGTTATTAGAGAAGATGAGGAAGATAGAAGCCTCAGACAAATGTATGGAAGTCAATGGGGTAGAGCCCATAGTGCCGCCGTTAATACTCATCTTACCAGTGATTTAGAAAAATATAAACAGAAGCTTATACAAGCAATAAATCTCGACAGGACTAATTACCAGATTCTAGAAACTAATAATGAAGCTTTACAGCTGTTAAAGAAATCTAAGGTTGAGCTTGACCAAATGATGCCTCCAGTTGAAAATATAGGCCAGGAACAAAGTCCTGTAGTTCAAGCTTTGAAAGGAGCTTTAGCAACAGTTGACCAAACTCAAAAATCACTTCAAGACCAAATGGCTTCTCTTACATCTCAAGCAGATCAAGACAATATAATTGAGCATCTAATGGTCATTGAAGAAACCAAAACACCTAAAGAGCCTATTTTCCAACAAGAAATCTCGAAATTCAGTCCTCAAAGAGAAGGGCTATTAAATACAGCAAATCAGCTGAGACAGACTATTGATGCAGTTGCGAGCGCAAATTCAGCTTTTGATAGAGAAAGAGGAAGCTACCAAAGTAACCCAGTAAGAGTGCAGCTATTGCAAAACTTAGAAACTGCTGTCAAAATTTATAATGAGCTTTCAGCAAATCTGGCACAAGGGCACCAGTTTTATACGAATCTTTCTCAGCATTTGAGCGTTCTGCAGCAGAAAGTTTCTGATTTCGTTTATTCGAGAAATCTTGAGAAAAATGATTTGTTTGCAAAATTAAGCCAGTCTGGATTCCCACAAGGTGGAGCCCAAAACCAGTATCGTCCTTCTTATGGACAGCAGCCAAATCCATACCCTTCAGCACATTCAAATCCTTATCCATCAGCACAGTCAGGATATCCGCAGTATCCACCTCCCCCTCCTCCAGGAGCATATTACCCTCCTTATCCAGGAAAATAAATAATCAATTATTAGTTGAAATTTAAAAATATACAGTTAAATTATTCTCTTCGAAAATGTTGAATTGGCACTTTGGCAGATATTTTTCTTCTATAAAACACTTTACTCCCCCATTCTTGATGGACGATTCCATTTACATTTTCGAAAATTAGAAAAATTATCCCCAATCCTTGATCGAATATTTTCATATAGCCTAATATGAAACACGCCTCAAATTTAACAATCTAACTTTGACAATAATAAATCTTAAAGTTTATACAGTATATTCTCCTCACTATTTAAATTATTGCATCAATATCTCTTGCAACCCATAAATATTTATATTATGGGAAAATTTCAATAAAAAATACTTCTTTTTCAAAATTATATTACGCCTAGCCTCGATGGAACGATGCCGATCTATTCAATCAAGTACAGGGGAGTTGGGAGGTGAAGGCTCATAAGACTGCTTAGAAGTAGATGCACTTCTTATGTAAGGAGAAAAATCAAAATATTTAGGAGTTACAAATGAGCCATTATTCGTTACTTGAGGGTCAACTGATTTAAATTGATTTTGAGGCAGCCTTAAAGGCTGATAATGCATTGCGAGTTCTTCTTTTCTGTATTTTTCTCGATTTAATTTATCCTTAAGCATATCATTTAAGTGGCTTACAAGATATGCTTTTTCTCTGTTAATGTTTGTTCAAGACACACCATTATCTTCAAAATTAGTGATTTGGCCATTTCTATCAATGCTTTCTACTGAATGCTTTTCTACTGGTAGGTTTGGATTTCAGTCGACTTGTGGGATATTTGACTCCTCTTTTTCTTGGCTTGAGATATTAACGTTTCTCGATAAGTTTGATTTTGCAGAATCTCTTGGCCTTGGTATAATTTTTGCTAGCGGCTTTTTTACATTTATAGCTGGATTCTGCTTAGCTGGATCTTCTTTTTTGGTTCTATCAATATTTGCACCAGTCCAATCTGCTCAAATATCTCCAGCCACTTTTAAGTATTTTTCATATTTTTCTTTATTGTCTGAGGAATACGCCTTTTTAAAGCCTCCTAAATGGTTGTTTTCTCATTTATTTCTTTTTTCCTGTGCAAGTCTTGCAATTTCAGCTCTTTCTTCTTTAGTCTCTTTAAAGTTTTTGCCTGAAATTGCCCGTTTTTGGATCTCAATCTTTTTATTTAAAAAATAATTTTTCCGATCCCTAGCTCTTACACAGACCATGATCATAGTTTCTTTTAAGACTCTTTTTTTTATTTTCCAATCCAAAGGAGAATCAGTTGCAAAGGAAGGGGCATGGTTTACTTCCAGAAGCCAAGGTTTTAAATTGCTATCAATTATGATATCAAATCCTAGAAGTTCAAAGCACATATTGTTTCCGGCGTCTTCTGGCTGGCATGATTTGTAGACATGAGCTAGGGACGGCTGAATTGCACATAGTGTTTTTACAATAATTTCTTCAATTTGATTTTGCAAAGTATCAACATCATAATTCATGCTCCTTAATAACTCATAAGTAGACTTAAGGCTTCGTTTGTGTCCTGATCCATCATCTTCTGGGTCATCATTATATATTCCATTTCTTCTAAATATTATTCTATATAACATATTTTATTAAAAAATAAGAAAAATGCTTTAAGCATACAAAATTTGGATTATTTTTATTGATCGCATAATTTGTCAGATGCATGCACATTTCTTTGTAGTTCTGAAAATTCGGAGGAGAGTATTCCTCCGTTGCCAGTCTTGTTAGACCATCTTCATGAATATAAATCCTCAAGGGATTACACCCAGTTACTAATACATAAATCCTTAAATCAAACTTCAGCCCTTCAATCAAAAAAGGATCCATAAGATATTCTTGTGCTACATATCGTTCAGTTGAGTTTACATCTTCAGGCCTTCTCGCTAAAAAAATTCCTCTGCCTTGACTAGAAGCTTCTGGCTTTATAATAAAAATTTTTTTCTTGTTGAACTGCGATTTAAAGTCAGGATAATCTCCTGGGAGTACTCATGTTTTGGGGTAAAATGAATAGTCGTCTGGCAGAAGTTTTTGCATTCTATTTAAATTTCATGCTAAATAGTTCTTTTTGTGAATTGCGTGCATGCCAGGAAAGTGGTTGATTCTTTGATATGATTTCATTTTGCTGAGCTTTTCTGGGGTGATTCCTAAGTCACATCATGTGATATCCCATTCTTCATCATTTTCTTCAAAACTTAGTTTCCAGCCCATAGATTTTGAAGCAACATGTTTGACTACGTCATATTCAGTTTCTGCTACATTGCAAATGATAATTGGTTTTTTACGGGGTTGTGTAGGAATTGGGTTGCTTTCCATGATATTAATTAAGATTTAACGCTCTTATATGGAAACATTTAAATACCTTAATAACTGATGAAGGGTTTGTCCTTATAAATAACATTAAATAAAAGATATTACGATGCTCTATTAACTATTAAAGGTAACTTCATCATCTAAGAACTCAATTCCTTTTTCTGCGTCGCGCTGTCTATGAATGTTCATTAAATCTTCAGCTTGGATAATATTAGTCCATCCTCCTGCATGGACATGATAAATTCTTACAACGCCACCACTCATCGCGTCCCTATGTCCAGCATGGTAAATAGCTCTTCTTCCCAATTCGACTGCTTCATCTAATGTCATATCCCATCTGTAATGTGAGTCAAGCACTCCATATGCAAAAATAGACCCTGATCCAACTGAAAACCTGTTTCCTTTTAAGCACATTCCGTCATTGTCTACAAAATAAAGTCCAGGGCCTTTATGGTCCCACCCTGCAATCATTGTGCCTACACTCAGTCCATATCCTCTATATTGTCCAAGCATTTGAGATAAAATTTGTGCAGCTCCGCCTACATTAGGCCTTTCGCCGTTCTTTAGCTCATAAAGCTTACAAACTCTTGCAAGATTATTTTCCCAATAATAGCAATCAGCAGCACCTCCTGCCATAGTTCCAAGGAGATAATCGTTGATTTCAATGACTTTTTTGACCTTTTGAGAGCCGATGAAGCTCCCCATTGTAGCACGAGCGTCGACTGCTATTAAAATTCCTCCTTGGAACACAAATGCTAATGTTGTTGTTCCTTTTGCGAATTTAAAGAGCTTCTTAGCCTCTTCTGAGTCTTTGCCAGAGAATTCGCGGATTGGTGGGACTTCTTGAGTTAGAAGAGTGTTGAATTCTTCCATTGGGTCTTGTTTTGGCTTAAAGTAGCTAGGTAAGCCAAACTCAGGGTCATCCAGGAAAGAAAAGTCTATATCAGCTGCCATTTTATATAATTCATCAAGAAATGCCAACTGAAAAGCTCCAATAGTCAATTAATTAAATAAGTTTAGTTAATTGTGAAACCCATCTCTATCATTTTAGAGTTTCATATTTTCACTTTTCCCTCCCCATTAATTAGCAAAACTTTTGCTTATTCATGAGAGTGCTATCCCCCCCTCCGTGAGTGAACAAAACCATTAGAAAAATCCCTATTTTTTTGCCCAAAACCGTGAGCGAACAAAATTTTTTTAATGGAAACATGTTTTATGGAAAAAATTTTTGTTATATAAGTGATAATTAGTATAATGAAATCTCGAGCTAATTCTGTTTAAATTTTAAACAAATTGCGTTTTAAAACATAAATTTTTTACAAATTAAATTAATATTTGCTTTCCAATTTTATAGAAGTGAGTTTTTTTTAAAAGATGAAAAAAAAATAATAAAAACAAAATTCCTATATAAATTTTTTAAAAAAAAAAAAATTAACCCCCCTCCGTTAGTGAACAAAAAAATTTTGTTCACTCACGGAGGGGGGAGTTAGCACAAAATTTTCATATAGTAAATTTTATTTGATAATCGAAATTTGTTTACTACTGGAGGTTTAATGCCCAAAAAATATGCATTTTTGACATTTTCTGAAAAACCCTCAAATAGCAATCTACTCAAATAAAATTTTCTATTTAACAGTTTTGCGCTAAAATCCTCACGAATAGCCAAGAATTTTCTTATTACTGGGGAGCTAGATTTTTGTTTTAGTAGGTTCTGTCGCGAGAGTTGCTGAAGAAATTTCGCTTATATCGATTTCATCAACTTCTTCTATTGATGGGCCTGGAGTCAACTGGCTTAATTTGTACGGGACAACCGGCCCTTCATAATGGGAGATTCTTAAACTGTCTTTAGGACTGTTCACAAAATTTGTTTCATCACATATAAGTAGAAGAGATGGAGCTGGCTATATAATAAATACTGGAGGGTCCCTTTGAGTATTACTGCAGCATGCTCCCATGTTGAAAGAATTATTATAATTTTTGAAAATTTCCTATTTTTCTCGTAATAATATTGGTAAATAAAATTATATATTGTTATTGAGCTTCTGGGTGGACTTTGAGCTCTATGTATCTATACTCGTTTCTTTTTTTCATCCTTAATTCTTGAAGTTTGCTTATTGCTTCTAAATAGTGCCTAACCCCAAGCAGCACATAGAATGAGGTATCGTAAATCCTTAAAAAAGGGTTATAGCTTTTTTCTTCTTTAAGTGTGCTTGGAATTGCGACCATGTATCTTGCCCTTCTTTTAACGACTCAGGAAATCTTGTTATCAAGCAGCCTGTTATTCGGCTGTAAATATTTAGCGAATTTTAAAGTAGTGTCTGCATATTCATGCCCAGGGAACATATAAGTATCGTCAGGAAGCCCCAAAATCTTGCTGATACTGCTACATGCCATCCTGTAGTCTCCTTCAAAAAAAGCACCCATCCCTCCCACAAATAAAGTATCCCCTGTAAAAAGTATTGAAGAAGTCCTCTCTGGCTCAATAAAAAAGCATGAAGAGCCTTTAGTATGGACCGGGGTATAAATTAATTTAATTTGCGTCGAGCCTAAAGCTATCATTTCTCCATCAGCCAGAGGGTTTGTGATTTCAAAGGCTGTTTCTTCTTTTGAAGCGCAGGATTTTAAATTGGGGTAATAATCTTTGAGCTTTTTGAGCCCAGCAGAATGATCTCAATGCTTGTGTGTCAAAAGTGCCAGAGAAATAGGGGTTTTGAAAAAGTTCTCTGCAATAGAAATAAGATAATCAGGATCTCCAGGGTCCACGACTGCAAGCTGTCCGGTTGCAGCGTCTTGTATAAAATAAGAAAAATTAGTGCGGCCGAGGGGGACGATTTTGATTTTTACAGAATAAAAATCAATGATTTCTTTGTCTACTCGCGAGTGGTCAAGTCCAAGGCCGCTGCGCAATCTTCTTTCATGTCTATTCCTTATCATGCAGTTGTGGAACCATCTTCCAAGCTTGCTGTTATAAACTCCGTAGAGACACATGAATATGCACCTAATTGACATTTTGAAAACTGTTTAATTGCTTAAAAAATCACAATTTCTGAAATAAAATCAGCTATTAATATATACAAATATTAAATTCTTATCAGTTTCTTCTAAAAAATATATAAATTTTTATTTTATTATATGCATAAAATTTGCTTCCTCTAGCAAGGCTAATTCAAGCCAAAACTCCTTGCCTGTGCATGTCAAATAAATTAAAATAATTTTAGTCCAAAAATAGTTTTTTAAAATCATTATTTTATTGCTGTATAATTAATGAGTCCACTAATAATTTAATGGAAGACCGATCATATTCTTGGCTTTTAAATCTACTTTCGTCAAAAGTAAATTCATTAAATCTGCTCGACACTTATACTATTTGTGACCAAAAACCCTCATTCTTTTACACAAAAATAAAAGGGAAAACCCTTTCAAAGACCCAGCAAAGTTCAAATTTGCGTGATCTTCTGCTTGAAATTTATAAAAATTATACATGGAAGCAAAAGATCAAGGATTCAGGGTCTCTAATTTGCTATTTTATCCACCAAAAAGAAAGAAGAAGAATTTTTGAGTCAGATCTTAGAGAGATTTTATCAGTACCTTGGATTTCTAATTTAACTTATATCCAAATGGCGAGGCCGAATGCAGAAATGTATGAAGTCATTTATAATTTGAGGATGATTTATACTTCCAAAGGATATGTCACTAAATTTTCGAGAGTTATTGACAATATTGATGTGGCTGCTATAGTCAATGCCAGCTTAAGCACAGCATAGGTCTTGAGATATACATACCAACTTGAGAAATAGCCAACGATGGCCCTCATTTCCTTAGAAATTTGTATTTAACGAACTAGTCTATGCTCATACTGAGCTAAAAATCAGCATGGGCTATACCAATTGTTATCAAGTTTATGACCAAATTTGTGATTCAGCTTTAACGTTAATGATTCTAATAGAAGAAATGGAAACCAAGCGTGTGATGATCCTTGATGTAGACTTTATTGAAGACATGGAAAAGAATATATGAGTTTGTTTTACCAGAGAAATAAAAATTGCAGTGCCAGAGCTGTGTCTAGAAGTGAAAATAGAGGAGCCTGCTTGGTCAAGCACAGGTAGCAACCCTACACCCCCACCCCCCCTTTTTTAATGGTACCCCCACCCCCACCTCCCCCCTAAAAAATGGCACCCCCCACCCCCCCTTTCACAGATGGAACCCCCACCCCCATCCCCCTTAATATAGCATAAAATATATGAAAAATGCCAATTTAGAGCAGACGTAATAAATAAATTATTATTTAAATATTCAAAATTACTGATTTATACAATATCCACATAGCGTAGCACAATCGATTAAGGAGTAGATGGAATGGGGTGAGAATTTCGTATAACTAGTAAGCTCACCAAATCTGAAAAAATTTGTTAGCAAGTTAATAATGATCTTTGGTATTAATTAGCAATATATCCTGCATATATTTATGAACTTTGTGGAGCAATGGCTAAAAGTCGAATTAGAGATCCAAAAGTAAAACTGACAATAGCAAATGCTATTTTTATTGCCACTATGAATCCTGTTACCAATTCAGTCCTGCAATCTTTGTACAACGGTAATTAGATTAGCTTTAATTTATGAATCCATAAATTTAATGCAAGTTATTCTATTGTGCTTGGCTAATCTAATAATTAATGCCATTATCTATATCTTTGGCATTATATTTATAGATATAAAAACAAATTTAATATATTTTCTAATTAATTGCTAATTAATTTAAATTTATTAATTAATCATAAATATAAAGTAATTTGTGGACTTAATTAAAAATATAGTGTTTTAATTGGGTTATGTTTAATTTATTCTGCTTATTTCCTATCAAATACTTCTATAGGATAAACCCGAGAGGAGGGGGTGGGGGTGCCATCTGTGAAAGGGGGGGTGGGGGTACCATTTTTAGGGGGGGATTCCCTTATTGGAGGGGTGGGGTGTCTGGTTGCGACCTATGATTGACCACCTGCTGATCTTAATGATATCCCAGTGATGAACTATGCTGAAGAAAAGCTCAGCAAGCTCGTTAATGGAGAAGTTTGGACGAAAAAGCAAACCAAAGTATCAAAAAAAATGAAGGAAACGAAATATGTAGTACAAAGAGGGCACATTAGAAATAAAGATAGTATTTTGAGCAGTCCTATTAAAATTTTGAGGCCAAGTGAACTGAAACTTATTGCAAGTAACAGTGAAAAAGAATTACTAACTGGAAATGCAAAAGAATTTTCCGATAAATTTAATTCAGCTAGTCCTGTTTATCGAGACACTCTGAACTTTGAGTCTGTTTTTGAAGGAAAGAAAAAAGAGATATTATATAAAGAAATCAAAAAATGGCCTGAAATGAGATCTATGCTTCGGAAAGCAGGATATACAAATATTTTGCAAGACATAAATAGATGCTCTCTGAAGTATGCATTAGGGAAAAGCAATACCCCAAGAGACATAAATGACGATAAAAATGAAATAAAACAGAAAAAGAAGCGCCATCGTCCAAAAACAAGCAGACTAAAAATTCATTTACCTTTTAATGGATCTAAAACTACAAGAAATCCTGAAATCAGAAGTCCAGCCACTGAGCTGCAAGATAGCTGGAGAAAAACTTTTCATATGAAATCAGCACTTAATATCAAATCAAAAATAAATAAGAAAAAGTTCAAATTTATCAGTAACCCTGGGAGTGCCAATTTTACCCCAAGAAATATATCTGCGATTGAAGTAGAACTAAAATCTTGTTCATATCTTGCCAATAATGTATATACAAGTCCAATACAATTTAAAGTAAATGACAATAGTAATTAGCTTTAGAAATAAGTAGAGCCTAAGTATAATTCAAATTTGCAACTTAAATTAGTTTTAGCTGTCAATTATATTATTAAAAGTTTAAATATTACAGTTTCAAGCTTTTAATATATATACCTATCTACAGTTATCGAAAACTTTCTGATTGATTAATCATTTTCCTTAATTGTGATCTGAGTGCAATGCGTAAGAGAAGGCATATCATTCTTAAAACTAAATCTTTATAGGCTTAACAGGATTTCCTGCTAATTTTGGAGTCGATCTAGAAGAAGATTTTTTCCTTGGTTTAATATTGTAAGAATCATGTAAGACTCTAGCATTTCAATTTGTTGAATATGGAGATCTGTTTCTTCTTGCATTTAACGGACTTAATTTCCTACGACTTCTGGATTTGCTCAATTCATCATAGAAGACGTAATATCTTGTGTCGTTTTCGTCAGCTTCGATTTCTGTAGGTATAAATCTATAAGATTTTGTATTTGCTCCTTTCATGGATTGATCTCTTTTCAAAAGAGATTTATTGCTTTTAGATCTCAAAGAAATAGCTCGAGCAGTTTTTAGCCTGGTTGATGGCCTTATCATAGTGTCTACGATAGAAAATGGGTCATAAAGCTGAATTCCTACATTAGCTATATTTAGACTTGTTTCTGCTAATGCACATGATAAACGGGGTTTCAAATAGCTGTTAACTCCCCCTCAGTGAGCAAACCTGGAGTTAATTATATTTAAATTTTATAGTAAAAATTTTTTTCCGAAATTTTAAAAATTCCAATTTATTAAAATTGAGAAATAAAATTAATTTAATTTGCGAATTTTATTTTTTAAAATGCAAGCTGTTTAAAATTAAATAGAATTAGCTAGAGATTTAATTATAATAATTATGACTTATATATAAAAATATTTATTAATAAAACATTTTTGTTCAGTCATGGAGGGTGATTTTTATCCAAAAATTGGGGATTTTCCAATGATTTTGTTCGCTAGCAGAGGGTTGAAATAAGGATTTTTGCTTGGGATAGAATTCGGGAGCTCGCTAATAAATTTATTCCTGATTCAATCCTTTGAGGTGCACTCCGCTCTAAGGCATTTTGTATCATAATTACTTGTATTAATATGTTAAAAACAGTTAAAGATACATTCTCTATATGAATTTGAAAATTTCTATTTTTGTTAAGCGCAAATGGAATTTTAATTTTTCTCTTGGTTTTTGGGTGAAAAATGAGATTAATGATAGCAATTTTTACAGAGGATTAAAACATATAGAATAAAATTAATTAAATGATTTCAATCAAACACAGCTGTGAGCATAAAGAAAGAGAAAAATGAAGATCAATGTCGAGTAAGATGTATTAATCTTTTATTATTTAGCATCAATTATAATAACGGAGAAGCAAGCTAAATCTTAATATAATTAATTCAAATATTTCTAACTAATCAAATAATCAAATTCCTCTTGCTGCCTTAAACTCTGAGCAGTGATTTTTTCTATTTCAGCTTCCAAGCTACTTTCATAACCCGCTGCAGCTGTCTCAAAACTCTCATTAATTTCCTTAATCATCTCTTCTCCTCTCACCATTGTTTCATCACTTTCACTAACTTTTTGGTTTCAATGGTTTATAAGATTTTCAAAAGGTTTTTTAGTTTTTATCGAGTTCATTTTCGTTTTGATATCATTTTCATGTGTTTCAGTAAGCTTATTTACCTCATCTAGCTCAAAATCTCGTGAAGAAAGTGGGTTTATCAAAAATTTGTTTGTTCTTTCTACAAGTAATGCTTTTATTTCTCTTAAAACGCTAGCTCTTGATTGAGCCATCATCTTGTAATCGGAGATCTGTCTCAGTAACTCTTTGGTTACTTCATGCAATTGTTTATTCATTGAGTCTTGAAGTTTAAGGAGCTTTACGCTTGATTCTGTCCTCTCTATTTTAAGCTTGTGGAGATTTGTGGTTAACTCATGTATAGTTTTGCTGTGGGCCATTGAATCCTCAAGGATTCTGCGTCTTAAACTTTCGATGTTGGTAAGGAGATCATCCACTATAAATTCGATCTTCCCAGATACATTTTTGAGGCTTGTGACTCTTTCTTTGCGTGCACTTTGAGACTCGCTTAAATCCATAATTTGAAATGAAAGTAAATTAATATAGGATTTGCAGGCAAATGAAAATCATTTATTGGCAATCTTTAGTTTTAGGATAAAATTTTAAGCAAGAAATATTGAAAAATAATTGTAGGCTTGCAGTGACTCTTCTTATAAAGAATTTTTATTTATGAAAATTTGATAAAACTGCCAGATTCAATCTTAAGCATCTATTTAATTGGTGAAGAGAAAAAAATTGGTTTGAAAATATTTTTCAAGGCATCGATAAATAATATGATGGTGGCGATTAAATATATCCTCCACGATGGTGCACTAACTTGGTCGCAAAAGTTACTTTATAGCCTAAATCAAGTCCAGGCCCTTTTGCTCTAACTCTTAGCGCAGGCTAAATGGGATGGATTACTTTGGGGGCAATCTGGTGGCAACTCCTTGCTCAGATATTAGTTATCCAGATAGTTTTTGGCCAGGGTTCCTAAGATCCCCTCCCCTTAGGTGGCCGAGAGGAGGCATCAGGCTACCTTTACCTCCCATAGACACGATGAAATTTTGATGGAGGAGTCTCTCAACTGTCTGTCGAGACTCTTGGGTTGTGATGCAAGCCCTATCCCTTAGTAGATCGCTGTTCCAAATAGCAGCTGAATTTCTGCCCGGCAAGCAGGTGGCTATTGCTGAAACTGTACGGAGGCAAAAATAATTATGGAGAAGATTTTAAGCACTTTAATTTAATTTTCAAGGTATCTTAAAAGCAAATATTATTTAAATAATATCTATAATACCTATAGAAATTTTAATATGCAACTTAGTTCACAGAATCTACTCAATTTGCTTAATTTTCAAAAAGATTCTGCTGAAGAAGACTACAATAAAAAAGGAAAACAAGCTCAAGTCCAACACGATCAAATTTCCCTTTCTCAACAGTTAACTTATGAAGAGCTAAAAGCTAAAAGATCTGAGATATTACAAAGCCCCAATAATCCAGAAAAAGAAGAAGATTACAGGAAAACTTGCTCATTTTTGGAAAGCAATAATCTTATTGCAGATCCAGAAATCCATCAGGCTCACCAAGAATTTATAAACACTTATCATCATATCACATCTCTTTATCTCTTTTCTAATGATAGTGGCAGAGCTAAATTGTTTATTTATGACACTGAAAGTGAACGTGAAGAAATAAAGCTACTAGAAATTCCAGAGCCATTAGATTGAGGCAGCTGCGCTGTCCAACTTCCTAATGGTGAATTATTCTGCTATGGTAAAAATTATCCAACTTCTGGGATTACATTGATAATTGGTACAGACTATAAAGCTCGACTTCAGCCTTCCGGAGAGTCTTGCCGATTCTCATCAGCTATATATTTTAACAGATCTGTATATTGCTTTGGTGGATGAGACGAAAATCACAAATCTTTAAGTCTATCAGAGAGATTTGATTTGGATGAGAGCAGATGGATTAAATTAGCCCAAATGCCTCAAATTGATTGCTATTGCCATAGTATTATCTTTAGTGGTAATATTTTGATTTCTGGATTACTAAACCTCTTTCTCATTGCAATTGAGCAAATATTTTATTCCACGTGGATTTTTTTTTTAAAATTAAATTATATTTTAAATTTAAATTTCTTTTGATAGCTATTACTTATAGATTAAAATATTTATATAAAAATAAGTTTTTAAATTGTTTATGGAGGTATAAGTAAAAATCTTCTTTTATATTCAACTGATATTGACTCGTTCTCACAAATTTCTTATGACTTTGGAAAGGATAAAAGAAAGATATTGATAAATGGAGAGAGAATATATTTGATTCAGCACAGTGGACAAATTTATGAAAGTGAAATTGGAGATATTTATGAGTGGTATTTAGTTGGAAAATCAATAATTTATTTTTATGCTCAAGTTTATTGGGTATATAATAAAGGATGCATATACTTTGGGTGCAATGGTGCTGACAAAAATTATTATAAGTTTAGTTTAGATAAAACAGTGGTGACTAAGCTCTAGCACAGTGCTTTATTTATAATAAATAAAATTAAGCTTTTTAGGGAATATCTGCAATGATGCATCTTAAATGAAAATTTTAATATTTATTTTAAGGATTTAATTGCTCGACACGCGTTCGTTAAATATGGAAGGATTGTCGTGCAAATATGGCAATTAGTATAGAAAGTGAAACTGTTTTTGAATAAATCCTTTTATTCACAGATTCTAATTCTATAGCTACCGATAGCAGCTATATAGTCTTTTTAAATTGTATTGCGATGATTTGCTTATCTAATTATCTGATCTCAATAATAAATAATTTTACATATTATGCATAATTGGAAAAGCCAAAATATCACACCAAAAATCTAAAATTATAAATAAATTCTGCAATTTCACTTTATTGCCTATTCATCTCTATTATTTTTTTCAAAAATTCTCAAAGGACTAATTTATCTCTTTATACAAATTTATCCTAATCCTAAATCATCCCATGCTTTCTTTCCTCCAATTTCCCCTCAATCTTCCCCTTTCCTCTAGCTATTTTCATGATCATTCATTTTTCGCCATCAATTTCTATTTCTATTCACATCTGTCACACACGTAATAAAAATAATGGAATCACATTCTAAAATCCAAGCTGAACTTATCCATCTGATCGGCGAATATGTAGCCCTACGCTTCACAGTTCCCGAAGTTACTTCCTCCACTGAGGTAGAAGGAGATGAGCTTTATGCAATGTTCGCAGTTGACAAAAGCGGCTCAATGAGTGGGTCTCCAATGAACGACGCCAAAGGTGCAGCAGAAAGCTTGACTACCAAATTCAGAAAAATGGACATCCCAGTCGCTATTTATCCTTTTGACAGTCGAGCCAAAGAATTCTGCTCAGACGTAGTTGGATACGACACTATCGTTGAGAATCTCCAGAAGCTAAAAGCAAGTGGTGGGACAATCTTCCAAAACGTGATGGAAATGATGGTTAAGAAAATCAGGGAGCAGCATTTAAAAAACATTTTTGTTGTCTGGCTTACTGATGGCCAAGATAACAACGGCCTTGAATCGTTGATTCCAATAATGGACGCCCATAAGAAAGAATATGAAGACCAAGGCGTTTCGATTTCAATTCAATGCATTGGGTTTTCTTCAGAACATGATGCTACACTCTTAACGAAACTCTCCACTAGTGGAACGAGACCTGGGACTTTCCAATATGTCCCTGAAGGTGGCAGAATCCCAGTGGCAGTTAATAATGTGTATAATCTGGCTTTTGAGTCGACTACTTGGGCAAGATTCATAGCTAGTGAAGGGAAGAACTATAAAGTGTCAGTAGAAAAAGTGGAAGGAAAAGACGAATTGAGAGCCTTAGTATATGTCTCTGAAAATGACCTTGAAGAATGCAAGGTAGAGCTACATAAAGGATCAGCTGTCTCTGAGTTTGAAGTCGAGCTAAACAGATCAGAAAGCAGAGGACTTGAAGACCTTGTGTTTTTGGCCACTGCATTTATTTCTTCAAAAGTTGTACAAGCATTAGAAAAAGGAATTGAAGGCGCCGGGCAGAGGCTTGCAGAAATGGCTCCACTTATTGAAGAAACAGACAGAAGGGTCGAAAACTTGTTGGAACAGTCAAGAAGGCTGAGGCCTTATAAACAAAAGCAGTTGCAGCCTTATTTTAACGCTGCTAAAGACTTGACAACTTTCTTTTTCCAAATTACCAAAACTTTAGGTGGCGGAGAAATTTCTAATGAAGATTTCGCTAAAATTAATGGTTTAGCAAATGCATTGTTCCTTAAAAGAAACCTCGAAAGAAAAATCGCTAAAGAGTCTGGAGAAGGGTTAACAGCCCTTCAGCTTGGAGAAGAAGAAATCGACAGACTATCTCAAGACCTTAAAATTGAAGAAATAAGAGGCACATATGAAAGCCAAGCCCAAGAGCTCGGGGCTTGTTCTATTTCTCGTAAAAATTGGATTGATTGCGTATCTACTGGAGACTGCTTGTGCATCACTTTCCAAGTCGAAAGGCCTCAAAACTTGATGGGTAACCCATACGAAACTAAAGTTACAAAAATAAATGCGACCATGCTTTCTCATGACAGCTTCTTAAACTCCAACCTTTTTGAGACTAAAGCAGGACAGATCATCCAAGGGCCAAGAAATTATCAGCATGGAAAGGAGCCAGTTTTGGCTTCACAACTTGTAGATGGGCTTTTTGATGAATATATTACTGGCTTGATGCCAATTTTCATCACAAAAGAACACTGGCAGTTTGCAAGACTCAGGCTTAAGCAGATGCTTGCGTATGCAATTAGTGTTGATGTCCTGGACTACAATGAAAACCAAGTTAAAGTTTTCCCATTCTTAATCATGGCCAGAGCCCTTTCTGAGTCTGATAAGTATTCTCAATCAATTTGCAACCATATAGTTGATACTTGTCAACAGGTTTATTTAGAGAATAAAGACTCAATAATTCCAGATATCCATGCTAAACTTATGGAATATATCACAAACCCTAGCCTTCGCTTACTCCCCTACTTGGTTACCTAGTAAAACCATTGAAAAGCTTCTATTTTTAGTAATCACCCTCAATCTTTAACAAGCAAAAAATTATTTTAATATAATTTTTTCTTAAGATAATAAGTAATAATTTTTGTATTGCCATCTTCATTTAATTCTATTAAATTGAACAACTAAGGCTCTGAAAAATAAATTAGATTGAATATTTCAAATATTTACAAATTTAGATTTTAAGATCCGAAAAAATTTTGTAGAATTCTTAATCCTTCCGTTAGCGTGCAAGGCAATCCTGCCATTAATCAAGATGAAGGGTTAGCGAATTCTATTGTTGATAACAGTGTCATTTTATGCCAGTTGCACTTTGCAAACTTAGCAGGAGATCTTCAAGAATACAGAGGAGTAGTCCCATATATATTTGAAGAAGAAGTAAGGCGCTCATTTAAGCATCATGAAGACTTGAAATTCAATGAACTTTGCCTCAAAGTTTTAGGAATAGACATGCTTCCTTATTTCGAGCCTATCAGAACTGCACTTATGAGCGGCGAGGCTTCATATGCTGACAAGTTTAGAGTTGTGAAGCAAGGTGGAAAGCCAGAAGATGCTAAAAAAGAAGAAAAAGGAGCCGTAGAAATAGCAGAGCAGCAAATTGAAACTCCCCAAGGAATCCAAACATTAGGAGAATATGCAACTAACACATATAATTCTATATTAGAAGCATTTACTCCAGGCGAAAGTCTAGGAAAGCTTGGTCGAATTCTTAAGCTCTTCGGCTATGACCAAAGCTTAGAAAGCTTAGGCCTACTCACAAATGAGCAGAAATTAGCCTTCATGCTCCAGTGCATCGGCCATAAGAAAGATGCTGATCGAACTGAAGCTATCCAATCTGGAAAATTCTGCGACCCATTTAATGCTCAAGCTGCTCACGACTGGGTGCTCCAAACTTATAAATCTACCATTGAAAAAGAAATCTTACTCCCTCCTTTAAATTGGAGCAAAATATCAGTAAAAAAATCTAATTTTTTTATTTTTATAAATTATTTTTGACCCAATTTAATAAATAAAGCGCAAGTGGAATGCTATTTAAACAGTTTTCACGCTGAATCAATAAATTTTTTTATTTTAATTCTTAATAAAATAAATTAAATTCAAAGCATCGTTCTCAATCTATATTTTTTAAAATTTTTTAAAGTAAAAATTAAATATGAAAATACTAATTTTATAAAATTAAATTTCAACTAATTTTATGAAAAAGTGCAAGTAGAATGATATTTAGCACTAATTCGATTAAATTGTTAATAAAAATAAATGAAATTCAAAACATTGTGCTCAATTTATATTTTTTTAAAGAGATTTTAATAAATTTTTTATAGTGAAAATAACCCCCTTTTAAATTGGAACAGGATTTTTTATTCGAATTTAAATGGGAAGGTAGCTTATAAGTCTCAGCTATTGAATCAAATCCAAGGCAAAGAATCTGAAAAAAGAGCAGCCATCTTTGCAATGAGTGAAGACCTAGAAGATGCAGCAGGCTGTGTATATGGGATGACACAAGGAAGCTCAGGATTCCCACAATTCATTAAAGCACTTAAGCAGCCAAACATCCCTCATATCATTGAGAAAGTAAAAATGATTACTTTGGGACATTTTGAAGGAGTTAAGCTCATTTTGGACGAAATTCCAGGCACAATCGATTTTGTGCAATGGAAACCGACGAAGAAAACAGTCCATGAGATTTGGAAAGTTCACAAAGATGCAGGGACAAAAGAGCAATGGCAAGAAGCATTCCCTCATAAGTTTGACTATTTTGATCATATTTACTTGAGAATGCAAGGAGTTTTTGTGCCTTATAGCAAGCCAAAGAAAAACGTAACTGATCAGAGGCATTGGGAAGGAAAAGATAGGACTAAGAGGTCTCCAAGGCCAGCTGGAAGTGGCAGAGGTAGAGGTAGAGGCAGAGGTGGCAGGGGTGGCAGAGGTGGCAGAGGTGGCAGAGGTGGTAGAGCTGCACCGAGAGGAGGAAGAGGTGGCAGAGGAAGAGGTTTTAGAGGAAGCCCTTAAATAAATTAATCATCTTTCACAATTCTTTTTTATAATTTTTAAATTATTATCTAAACTAATCATATTTAATGATATTACCCTATTAAGCTAATTTATTTTGCAGGAGGCGGAGGGAAGTAGATAGGCTGCATAGCTTCTTTAGAGTTCGGGAGATTTTTCAAGCGTTCCTCATTTGTGATCTTCCACTGCTCAAAATTTGGGATTGCTCTGCCTTGGAATTGAAAATCATGAATAAAATGGCAATTATCACCACGCGCACATCCAATTGTTGAGTGGAAATTTCTGCAAGGTAAAGTTTTGAACCCTGGAGGCTTATTTGTGAGTGGATTTATGAGGAATGGCTTCTTCATTGCTGGATTAGTGGTGAGAGGGTTTGGAGGATACCCTGGCATTGGCTGGTAGACAGGGTTCATAGGAGGATAATATCCTGGGTTTATAACTGGAGACGCATATGAGTTAGGCATCATTGGCATCGGCATCATAGGATTAGGAGCCATTGGCATCATATAAGGGTTATATGGATTCATAGGGTTTGGCATTGGAGAAGGTGTATACATAGGCATGGTAGGCTGTGGGGGCATTGCTTTTACCTCTGACTCTTTTAAGCTATGGAATTGGAAGTTCATTGGAGGGCTATAGCTTTCAATCGGAATTTGGGAATTTTGAATTGGTAGGTCTTGAGGAGCTTCTTTTATTGAGATTGTCTGAATGTGGCATCCTTGCTGAATATATATTACTCTATATGGAGGAATTTTCATAACGCTTATATTTAAAGATGAACTTGCTCCAGTATCTCTAGGCATTTTTGGAATCTCGCTTTCTCTTTGATAGACACATTTCATGTTTTCTGATTCTCTTCTTGTTTCTTCTATATTTTCCAAACTTTCAGCTTTTTTTCTTACTCCCCCCCCCCCCTCCGTGAGCGAACAAAAAAATTTTGTTCGCTCACGGAGGGGGGTTAATTTTTTTTTTTAAAAAAAATTTATATATATAAATTTATAAAAAATATTTTTTTCGAAATTTAAAAAAATCCTAATTTGCAAAAATTGGGAAGCAAATATTAATTTAATTTGCAAAATTTATATTTTAAAACGCAATTTGTTTAAAATTAAACAGAATTAGCTCTAGATTTCATTATACTAATTATCACTTATATATCAAAATTTTTTTCCATTAAAATTTTTTCTATTAAAAAAAATTTTTGTTCACTCACGGAGGGTGGGTTTTTGGTCAAAAAATGGCGATTTTTCTAATGGTTTTGTTCGCTCACGGAGGGGGGGGGGGAGTTACACTTTTGTGAAATTTCTATAGTATTTTTTTAAAAAATTTTAAAATATTCCGTAATTTCATAAAATTTACCCATAAAGATTTAGGCAATTTTTTATTAAAGGTTCTATGTTATTATTACTCTTATCAATGTTATATTCAACTTTTGGGATCATATTTTCCAAAACACGCTGTATAGAAGCTTCTTTTTCTTTTTCCTAAATAATGTTTACCTTTGTATTAAATTCTTTTTCAGACTGTAACTCATGCTTCCTTAGGTCAGTGATGTTATGGATTTCATGCTCCTCAGCGTCAGGAACATATTGAGGGCGTTTTGTAGCACAGTCAGCATTGGGTTCATCACTTCGCCAAAAATACTTGACCCGCTCTAAGCGGTCTTCATCAAATCTATTATAATTAGTTTAAGTTCCTTATTATATAAAACATACCTCACATGTCTTTTAAGAGAATAATCTTCATCATTATCATTTTTATTTTCCATAATTTCAGTTTCTTCCAAAGTTTCTTCTCTAGGATGCTTAGCTGGCAGCTCAGCTACAACATCACTAGGAATTGGATTTGGCTTAGCTTCAATAGGCTGCTTCATTTCTTTTCATTTTTTTCTCAAAGCTCCTGCTTTAGTTTGTAAATTAATATCAGAATGTTTACATATACTTTTTACTGCTTTATATATTTTAGTTCTTTCAAGGATATCTAAATTTACGACAATTTTGTTTAAGCAAGATATACCATTTATAATAATTGAGGTATTAATTATCTATTTATTATAAGAAATGACAGAAATATGAAATATTTTTAAATAATTATAGATAGGTATAAAATCCGATGCAGTACTGAAATTTCTTCGGAGTTAGAGCTTTGAACTAGTTCATTGATTCATTTGCCGAGGGTTTCAATGCCACCTACGCTAACTCGCCCTTAAGTATGAACAAGAGTTTTTGCTCTCTTCTAAGAGGTTTAAAAAACTATGCTAAATTACTTAATAACGATTGTTTTTGGATTTTTAAAAAAATCGTAATATGTAAATATATTTGAATAGAAAAATCTAAAATTTACATTTAATGCAAAATGTCTATTATAATAATAGAATTGCGAGATATCTTGCTATTGAAATAATTATTATAAAAAATATATAGAAATTTTTTATGTAAAAAAAATTTTTTTGCGTTTATTTTACCAACATAGGCATTTTTTGAAGGTTTGTTTTTACTCTTAAAGAAAGGAGTGAAGAATCTGTTGTATACAGCTTTTGAGTTTTCTTTCGTTTCGAGGAGACTTTGAATGAGGATAGATTTTTCTTCGGTGGAAGAAGCAGATTCCATAAGTTGGACGAATTGGCTCACAAGCCGAGGGTCTTGAAGGCCACCATCTGGTCCTGAGATGTCAGTCAGTTTGTTTTGGAGTTCAGTGAACGAGTTGCTTCTGATCATCCTAGCAAATTATATTTACCATTTATTCTCTTTAGTTCAAATGAAATAGAAGAAGAAAGGAGTCACAAAGGTGATGGGACAAAGAAGGAAATGAAATGAGGAGCTATCGGCAAGGAAAAATAAAATAATTACTGGTAATTTTTAATAGAGATAGAGATATTGAGGAGTTTGTTATATTATTAATAAAACTTTTAAATGTTTAATATATGGCTCTGATAGAGCTGAACCTTTATTTGAATAAAAAAACTAATTGTAGTTAACTATTATAATTGATTGAAAAATTATTTAAAATATTTGTGGATTAATAATCTGGCAATTTGAAATTACGGCCACAAAATGTTTATAGGCGAATGCCTAATAAGTTCAAGAAGCTGATTATAATAATTTACTAAAGTATCATTATTATATAATTATGAACTAGTATCTAACAGAAAATCTAAATTCTCCTCCCCAAACTCATCCATGTCCTCGTAATTGAAAAACTCATCAACTTCTAAATCGTCTCTTTTATAACTTCCGTCATTTGAGCTGGTTTTACTGTTTTTTCCTTCGTCCATGTTATGTGACATATCCATATTTCCATCATTGATTTTTGGTCTTTTTTCTGGGCTTCCTGGTATATGAGTAATAGGCAAATTATTGTCTCTCATAAAAAGCTGGCTTGGGAGCTCTTGGCCATTAGATTGTATATACGTTGCCATCATCACTAGAACTTGCTCGATACCTCTCATTTTTTCCTTGCTCCATTTATAACGCCGTTTTTTTATTATTAAAAGATAAAGAATATTTATAAATTAATTTTTTTAATTTTCATGCCTTGCTTGTTATTAATGCAGTAAGTTAGTTTCCCAGAACTGTGACGCAAGCACACGATTCTGTTCAGTTAATTCAGAGACTTTTTCTTCAAGTCTCTGAATTTCGGTTTCTGACGTTTGAGATCTTCTGTGGAGCTGGTATAATTTTTGCAATAAAGGTGATATTTCAGCTTTACTGAACGTTGACCGCTGTTGGACAGGCCAATTTGTCTCAGAGTTTTTCCTATGGATCTCTTTGAGGAGATCAGGTCTTCCCCTCAAAAAGAGAGGGTGCTTGAAAGCATGGTCTTGTCCTGCAACTCTGCAAGGGGGCACAATCAATGATCGTCACTTTAATAATATGCATTTCAATTTGAAGAAAATTCGAAAATTTTTTATAATAGTTTACCATTTTGCCAAAATTTAACAGTTTTTTCAGTCAAATGTCTCGCTATCAAAAATGCTTACTCCCCCCCCCCCCTCCGTGAGCGAACAAAACCATTAGAAAAATCGCCATTTTTTTTTTTGACCAAAAACCCACCCTCCGTGTGAGTGAACAAAAATTTTTTTATATAGAAAAAATTTTAATGGAAAAAAAAAATTTTGATATATAAGTGATAATTAGTATAATGAAATCTAGAGCTAATTCTGTTTAATTTTTAAAACAAATTGCGTTTTAAAACATAAATTTTGCAAATTAAATTAATATTTGCTTTCCCAATTTTTGCAAATTAGGATTTTTTAAATTTCGAAAAAAAAATATTTTTTATAAAATTTTATATATAAATTTTTTTAAAAAAAAAAAAATTAACCCCCTCCGTGAGTGAACAAAATTTTTTTTTTGTTCGCTCACGGAGGGGGGGGGAGTTAGAAGCTAGGAAATATCGCACTATCAAAAATGCACGGTTATTTCACATGGAGCCACTCTGCACTTGTGGAAGTCATACATATAGCGTCTGCCCCGCATTAGATTGCCTCTGCGAGGGTTTTCTGCAGCAGCTTGGAGCTCTGACGAGCCACTTAAAGGTGGCAAGTCAACTCCAAGTTGACAATTCCTTGCAAAAGAGATGCTTTTGTCAGCTAGGAGTTGGCTTGTCACCTTTAGGTGGCTCGTCAGAGCTCCAAGTTGCTGCAGAAAACCCTCGCAAAGGCAATCTAATGCGGGACAGACGCTATATTCAACTGACGTACAAAACTTGCAAGATTGTTGTGTTTGAAGTACCTGGGGAGGACCTTCTCACTGAACTCATTAACATTTTTGATAGCGAAGGCTGTGCCATCTTCAGTTCAAGAGACTAGTTCGCCTGACTCTTCTTGCTCAAGCATGTCATATGTTTTTTTTAAGAAGGATGCGGGTATTGATGCTGAAGACTTCTTTTTCATATATTTTATAAACTTTGCCATAAAATAAGAGAGATGGCATGAAATTATCTGCTAATTAACTAGATAAATTTTATTAGTTGGGAGTAAAGAATAGAGTGTAGATTTTTTATAGCCATTACGTGTGCAATTATTAAAGGTTTTAAAATGATTCATTAATCAAATTTTAAAAAAAAGCCTAAATAGCCTAATTAAAATTGATTATGGTGGATATCATTTATAAGCTGATGATGCAAGTATAAACAAAGCATGCGAGCTGTGCTTGAGACTAAACTTAATTTCTATGCGCTAGCTTAATTATTTTAGATTTAAGACTGAAGATATGCTTATGGCTGTTTAATTGAGAGTAAAAATGTCTAAAATTTATCTGCTGATTAAAATTACAAGATTAATTTAGAAGAGAATATTTTATACTTTGCCTCTAAATAATCTATCGGCTCTAATACAATTAAAATTATGATCTCTATAAGAAATATGTCAGAATCTCTATATTACTGCAAGAGCTTATCATTAAATGAATTAATTTCAATGGAATAAAAGATTAATTAACTTATTATTGTGTTTTCCATATTTATAATAGTCTGCTACTTTAATTTCTTGTCTTGCTTGGCGTGGAAAATTTACTCCAACATTTCGAAAAAATTTACACTTTCCGATAAGATAAGAAATTATCGCAAGGCATTATAAAACATTGAACCAACTTCTGGCCTCCTTCACTATAAAAATAAAAAAATCATATAAATTCGATACATCACAATTTACTATTCTCTAATAAAAGATTACGCTAAAATTGGAACGTGCTGCAGGCTTTTATTTCTCACTCAGCCATTTTGTTGATTAATATTTAAGAGAAATAAGAATGGTAAGACCTAATTAGTTTGGGAAGAAGGCTGAAGTGGTTTTAGAGCTCGACAACCTAGAAGGGCGCAAAACAGCAACATTCAAAGAGAGCTCAGGAAAAGAAGTCTCACTTCCTGTCTATACCGTACTATCCAATTAGGGCAACGAGGATATTTCAGGCCGTCTCGTCGTCAACATGAAAAGAGGCAAAAAAATCGAGCATCAAGGCATAAAAGTAGAACTTATCGGCCGCATAGGTATTTTTCTATATAGACATCACATATGAGCGTAACCAAACAAGCGACTTCGTCTCCATGTCCAGAGAGCTCGAACCTCCAGGGACAATTAATGAATCTGCCACTATTCCTTTTTCCTTCAACAAAGTAGACAAACAGTTCGAAACCTACCAAGGCCGCTTCTGCAAAGTCCGCTATATTATCAAAACAACCATCCTGCGTAAGAATTTCTCCTCAAACATTGTGAACGAGCAAGAAATTTCAGTCTTGAACACTACAAATGAAGCTGAAGACAGTACCTCAATCAAAATGGAAGTGGGCATTGAGGAGTGTCTACATATTGAGTTCGAATACAATAAGCATAAATACCACCTTAAGGACTGCATATTAGGGAAAGTCAACTTTTTGCTTGTGAGAATTAGGATTAAGTATATGGAAATTGCAATAATAAGAAGAGAAACCATTGGAGCTGGCGCTCAAGCTACCAATGAAAACGAAACTGTGGCGAAATATGAAGTGATGGACGGCGCTCCAGTCAGAGGAGAATTTATTCCTATCAGAGTCTTTTTAGGAGCTTTTGACTTGACTCCTACTTATTACAATGTCAACAATAAATTCTCAGTCAGACACTTCTTAAACCTTGTGTTGGTCGACGAAGAAGACCGTCGCTACTTTAAGCAGCAAGAAATTGTGCTCTGGAGAAAAGACCTTTAAGTAATAGGAATTATTTAAATGGCTTATTATTATGGTTTAGCAGTTATTCTCTTCCTCTGACTCTCTCAACAAAATCTCTACCCTTACTTAGCGTATATTGAACTCCATCCCCCACTAATGAAGGAAGTTCAGTCCAAAAAGCTCTGTGAGGTATGCTTTCTGAAATTGACAATTCTGGGTCGTTTTTTCTATTTATTACAGATCCGACAATACAATATACTGCAAATATAATCACAGTAGCTACAATCAATAAAGTTCCAGTGCTTAGTCCTGTAGATTTTTTAGTTACCCCACTTTTGCCTGGGCATACATTTTTACTGTTGATTTCAAAGGTATAGACACATGTGGAAAATTCTTCAATCATTGTTATGCGAGTTTTTTCTTTTGCGCAATGCAGATTGTATATGACTTGCCGAGGGCCATTGTAGCAATTATCGCCATTGAAGTAGGTCAATTGAATTCCAAGGTCTGGGTCGTCTGAATTTATGTAGGTTGCTTTTGGGGGAGCTCCGCTTTGCCGAGCAAGCACTGCGACGCAGTTTCCATTGTATTCCCATTGTGTAGCAATTCCTGGGTCAGCTCCACAGGTCTTATGGGCATCTCCACAGATATTAACGCGATATACAAAATCCATAGCATCCATTTCGTAATCTGGAACTTCAGTGTATAGAGAGCTCAAGTCAATCACGTTTCCGTCAGGCATTGTGAACTTGCATGGGTATTGGCCTGCACTAGATAAAGAGAATAATAATAAAATCCACATTTATAGTTTAAAAGTATATAGGGTTTTCCCTATATAGCCCTGTAAGGGCTGTGGATTCTGTCCAGAATCCTTTGGTTGGTGGAACCAACAAGTGAGTTGGTCCGACCAACGTACCGAGTTGGTCCCACCAACCAAAGGATTCCGGACAGAATCCACAGCCCTTACAGGGCTATAAAAGGCAAAGGCCAATATATTCTATAGTGGTGATCTCATTTGGATTTTGCAGTAAGCAATCCTAAAGGAAAATAAAATTATAAAAGTAATTTTTCTTTAGACTAGAAGCAAGAATGATAAATTAAACAAGAGTTAAGTTTGTTACAAAAATGCCTTTTTCAAAATTTTTATTTTAGGTAGAGTTTCCTGAATAAATATAAAAGCTATGCACTATACCTATAATTAAAAAAAATTAATCATTATCGAATCATTTGGTTTAAATCTTAATCAAAATCATAAACATGCGAATATAAATTTCTATAAGTAAAAATTCGAAAATATTGCTTAATAATAAATATGACCTCTATCAAGCTCTTTTTTGCTGATGAATGCCGTAGAATTCCACATGCACCTCCCACCATCATCCAGCTTCGAGAAAAAATAAAAGAATTATTCGGAGTTGAAAATCCACTTATCCAATACAAAGATGAAGAAGATGATTTAATTACAATTCAAACTCAAGAAGAATACACCGAGCCTCTCACTTCAACACGAGGGCCATTAAAGCTATATATCAGTCAGGTAGTCAACTTCGCATCAATCCTCGCAAGTGTTCCTTTATGCAGTTCTGATGCTGGCCACGAAAGTGAAGAAGACATTGAATTGCTTGAATCTGGATCAGCAGAAGTTGACGCAGCTGTGCCAAATGCTGTTGAAAAATCAATAGAAACAGCAGAAATTGAGTATCAAGAAGTAGGGAACTCAGTTATTGTTCCACAAACATCAGAGCAAGCCAGCAATACAAGTTTGGTAACAGAAGAAAAAGGGATCATTACAACTGATTTTCAAATGATTGATGAATCCTGCTGCTCAAAAGTAGAAACTGCTGAGAGTGGCTGTGATGCAAAAAAATTCTCGTCTCAAAATATAGAAACTGTACCTTTTCAAATTGAAAGCGTGGAATCAGAAACAGTGGCAATTCCTATGATAGAAAATTCTTCTAATACTGCAGAGCTGCAAATGAAAGAAGCAGGGGTTGGCCCTAGAAAAGGAGGGGAAATAGGAGTCCAAAGCATTGAAGCCATGCCAGGACTGCTTGAAAGTTTAAGAAGTATCATTAGAGAAGAAATTGGGAGCCTAGATAAGCTAAAACTGTCAGGTTTACAAGTTGTGCACCAAGTAGAGTGCAGAATATGCCATACGAAGCCTATAGTTGGAATTAGATATAAATGCCAAGAGTGTGGGTTTAGCCTTTGTGAAGTTTGTGAGGATTCTTTTGACCATGAGCATCCGATGTATAAGATGAAAAAAGCTGAGGAAGCTGCAATAAAACTTCCTCCCCCTCCACCCCCAGTTTTTAATCTGCCTCATCTGCTGCCTAATATTGAAAAAGAGCCAGCTAAAAAAGTGATTGAACCTCCAAAGCCTATCCCTGCTATACCAGCTCCTATTAAATATCCTGATATTGAACCAATAAAACCACAAAATCCAATCGAAGAAATTAATAGAGTTAATAAAATGTCAGAAAGGTTCCAAAAAGCCAAACAATTGGAAGATCTAGGTTTCAAAGATGCAAAGAAAAACCTAAGAGCACTAGAAAAAGCTAGCTATAACCTGGATCAAGCAGTTGAAATATTATTGGAAGAATAAATAATATTATTAGATTAATTCCTTCAATAAATCATTATAGTTAATCAATGTTTCATTACTATAATACAATATCTGTTGCAATCTAAAAACTAGAAAGAATTCCGCAATTATAATAAGATTGCCTACTAAAACTATAAGGAGCAATTTAAAGGGCTTTTATACGTACTTGAAATAAACCTGCATGAAAAGGCCATTGTTGTCTTTTCTTTTAAAAAAGCTTGGGCTATCAAAAATGCAAAAAGAAAAGAGAAGAAATTTGATTAATATTGATCATTATTTATAATATTGGTCCAGTTTTTTTATGATTAGAAGTTTGGTGTTACATTTGATTTACTATTTGGAGTGTCGTTTGGAATTTGTATCATTTCATGAGATGCTGGCCTCGAATTATTCGTAGATGTTATATATTGCATCATATTATGAGAAGCAGGCCTGCCAATCAGAGTGCCATTAATATAAGCATTTTTCAAAGCAACTTCAATTTCTTCTGTTGAATTAACCCTCAGCGGAGATTGATACCAAGAACTTGCCTGTGAGCCTGTTGTAGATTGTTTTGAATATGGAGAAGTCTCATGCGAATCTAGCGTGCTTACTGTTCCTTGCGAAGGATACACTAGTGGCCTCCATGGAAGTTTATACCTGCTATCCTGCTTTTTAGGAGCATAGCATGGGAAGTTGTTAATTGGTCATGGAACTTCTGAGCTATGAATCATTGAAAGTGATGTTGGTCGTTTTACTGGATACTCTGCATGCTTTAACGGAGGTGCTTGATATTTGATAATCCCATCAATATTACCCTAAATAAAAGTTACGTCTTTAAAAAACTGATGCTCCAAAGCATCTATAGGTGAGATTCGCTTATTGGGATTGTACTCCAGCATTTTTTGGATTAATTCTAAAAAGTTTTGGTGCTTATCGATATCTTTCTTCACTAAATGAATTCCAAGAGCTTCTTTTAGTGATTTTGGATACTGCTTATTTTTGTCTTCATGAATCGGTTCATGCTTTAACTTAGGAGGCCCAGATACATCAAAAAAATTATGAAGCTTTTCGCTTCAAAACAATATTGAATTTGGTGGAATCCCTAATAGCTCAGTAATTTTTGCCATTTGGTCAACTTCATTTCTTCCACAAAATAAAGGCCGTCCTATATAAAGTTCAGCTAAAATACATCCTACGCTTCACATATCAATTGAGTGCCCATAAGGCTGTCCCAAAATTACTTCTGGAGCACGATAGTACATGCTTTGCACACATTTATAATAAGTCTTCCCTGCTTCACACGAACTTCCAAAGTCAACTATTTTAATTCCTGATCTATCAGGCACTTTTAGCATGATATTCTCCGGTTTTAAATCACAATGGATTATTTTTAGTTTCGGTCGCGAAAGTAAACACAAAGCTAGAACAAGCTGCCATGCAAAATCCCTGACTTCAGATAGAGAAAGTCCTTTAAAGTCTGTATCCCTGAGAAGTTGTAGTAAAGTTTTTGCTAAATATTCAAAAACAATACAAGTGTGGCCATTTCATTCAAAATGGTCCAGCATTCTGACAATATACCCTTTTTCTTGATCATATTCATTTAATTTTTTTAATGTTTCAATCTCTCTCTGTGCTATTTTGGCTAACTTAAGCTTGTGTTTAATAATTTTTATAGCAACTTTTTCATTACGCTCACGGTCAAAAGCTTCAACTACTTTTCCAAATGATCCGCTGCCAATGTGGCCATGGACGTAATATCGTCCTTCTTTAAGCTCTACTCCACCGGCTAAAACTCTTTTAAGATGTTCGCGGGTTTGAAGTCGGCCAATATGATTGTAAAGCCCCGTTAGTGAAATTGTTGTTAGCCTTAGTAGCTTTTGAGAAACTGGCGATGATAAATAATCACTCCCAGAGTTTCCACTCGAGTTATCGTTGATTAAATGGGCTTTGGCAGAGCACGAGTTTAGAGTGTTCTCCATGATATATATTAAAGTAATGCAGAATTATAAATTTCTATGGAAGAAGGTTGATAATTTTTTTTGAGAGTTAATAACTTTGAAGAAAAAGTTTGGAGACGGGCTAAAATGGCAATAAGAATGCTAATATGCTAAAAATCTTGAAATTTAAAATCATAAAACTTGGTTGGATGATTTTTAGAGATCAGCTAATTAAAAGTGAATGGAGATAATAAATTGAAGTACAATGAAGAAAGATTTATTTGGAGAATACTAATAATTTTGGCTTTATAATCTTGCTATAAATCTGAAACTAGCATATGTGGCCAGGAATGATTTTTTAAATTTCCATTAAAATGCTTTTTAATTTATTTGTCATTATTTATTAACTGATTATATAATAATTGCTGTTTTCTTGAACATTATATATATTCTTATTCCATTCAAACTCATATTAATTCAATATTTTATCAAGTTCTCTCTTAATAAAATTAATCAATTAAAATTAAATTTGAATTATTATATACTGACACTTAGCGAACATTATAATATTCCTGTGTCGCAGGGCTATAAAAGCACTTTAAAACACTATCATATACTAACTCTTTCAATTCTTCTGATTTTCTATCAGAATTATCTTCCTCCACTAAAGGTGGAGAAAACTGTCTATGCTGAAGTGCATCCCACATTCCTTTCTCGAAATAAAAAGGTTTTGGCAAATTGATTTCTCTAGTTTCTGTTTCCGATTTTCCATTAAACGAAAGCGGCATTTTATTAGGCGTTTTTGTCAAAGACCCATCTTCTTTTCCATCATATTCAATGCTTTCAGTTAAAATTTCTTCTTCAACCTCTTCGCCTTCTTCATTCTTTTTACCATGGCTTTGGAATTTAGAATAGAGGTTTATTTCGACAGGCTTTTCTATTGGCTTTGGTGGCTTTAGCTCTAGTGGCGGCTTTCTAGGAGTATTCCCACCACTTGATATAAGCGATTTCGGCTTAGGAGGAGTAACGGTTTTTCCTGTTCGGATTCTTATTTGGGATTTTAAGCTGTTGTCTGGCACTTCGAATTCTCCTACGGATAATTTTTTTGCTCTTGGGGTAACTCCACAAGTTCCTAATTTTTGAGGTCTTGGCGGAAGGTTGATATTTTTTCGGCTTAAAGGTGCTGATTTGTGAGGCCTTACTAGCGGTGTTATGATTGAGCTTCGATTTCATGGCGACGCAGTCCTGTTTCCAAGCTTCCCCATACTGATGTTTCCTGATATAAAAGGTTCAGTAGTCGTAATATTTTTTCCGTCTATTTTTTTTGGAATTCTTTCAGAAGTCAGCAATAAATTTTGAAAGTCCACATTTGTCATAAACTCTAAATGTTTTGGAAGCGGTTCATATCCTGTAGCTTTACTTTCAGCATCAAAAATCGGGCTTCTTATCGTAAATACGTTTCTTAATTTGCAATACGCAAAAATAGTTAACCCATCTAAAGATCTATGCCCTGCATTACCAAAGCATAAATTAACAAAACTTTCAATATCCACACACAGATTTATTCTGGTAGCATAAAAAGCTGCTTTTTTTCTATAAAATTAATAGTAAATAAATAGTATTTTCATTAACCAATTTATTCATTTATTTTTTTGAATGTCAGTTGGGATTCTTGCATTCAATGGATTTACTGTAAGATCTTTACAGGCTGTTGTAAACAGAATTCTACGTTTTGCATTGGCTCTATCAGTTATGCGTAGCTCAAATGAAAAGTTGTGAGAGCCAGGGATGAAAACTTGCATCACAAGGTATTGCTGGAGCAATCCGAGCTTGTCTATATCATTTGAAGGGAATGCAATTTTTGATAGATGAGTTTCTAAACTGAAAATGTAAGACTTTGCAGATTGGTCGTAAAATGGCTGATATGATTTGCCGAGCTTCAAATTTTTGTCTTTAGGATTCAAAATTTCAACAGCTCTGCCACTTTGGAATGTCTCTTTAAACATAATATTGCATTTTTTTAATTTCTTAGATTTTGTTATCTATTGGATTCAGTTTTTGATCAGAGTTAAACGAAAATTATAGGAAATCGTTATTATAAGAGTGGAAAAGCTTAATTAGAAGATAATTTTTAGAATTTAGAAAACTGTGGCAAATAAATAGTTTTATTTTAAATCAAGAGAAAAGAAGCATTTCTTACTCCTTTACCCTTGTGGGCGATTTACTATTGCTCGATCAAGAATGGTTAAAATATAGATAATTTGTTTTATAGTTATTATATTAAAAACTTTCCGAAAAGAAAGTCTTTACGAACGAGAGAAAAAGATAGTTTTATGAATATATAGGTAAATATGCTAGATATCACATAGGTACGGGTCAACTGCAATACTCTAACATTACTATTATAAAATAAATAATTAGATTTAAGGCGAGTTAGATGAATTGATTTTTATTTTACCAAATGAAATCGTTCCATCAAAATTCCCTAACTCTAAGAAATAAATAAACTTTTAAATTTTATAAAGAATTCCTATTGAATTTATATCAAAACTATTTAAATAAAAAATATCATTTTTATCAAAAAAAAACAAAAATTTTTTTGAAAATTTTTAAAAAAAAAAAAAAATTAATTTTTTTTAAAATTTACAATCAAGGATAATAAATTTATTTAAATAAGATGCTCTTTATACTTTTATCTTTAAAAAAGAGCAAGATATAACTAAATTTTTAATTTTAGTTAATAAGAAACATTTAATTTATATTAAAACTTTTTAGATAAAAATTATATATAATTTTTTATTATAAAATTAAATTTTGTTCCAATTTAAAGGGGGTTAATTTACCAAAAAAGTGGAAATTTTACCGATATTTTGTTCCAATTTAAAGGGGGGGGAGTAAGAAATTTCAATAAACTTTTGTATAAAGGTGGGGAAGCTATATCTTTATAGTATATAAGATTGATATTCCAGTGCTTTTAATTTTAAATTTAAGAACAGAAAATAATTTATGATAATATTTGAACACCGAAAAGCTTTTATCTTTATAAATTAATGAATTTACGTGTCTATCCATAACTTATTTAGATTAGAAATAACTCTTACTTTTTACTTCTTCCTCCTCTCAGTAAGCTTTTCTCCAAAGTTAGAATTGGGCTTTCTACCATAAGTGATAATATAGTCCCTGCAATAGCTGAAAACAGTAAAGTCCCAACTGCATGATAACAAATATCTAGATCATCATAATATAGTGCTTGATCTCGTGAAAAAACATACCAATAAATAAACAACGGGTGAACGACATAAAACGCAAAGCTAACTTTCGCAAGTGGAGATAAAATACGAAGTGTTAAAAAATATAAAAGGCACCTGCAATATCCAAATATGCTGATCTAGGCATGATGTGAGCAGTATTTTATTATATGCTTGGAATGAATAAGAAATAGAAACTTTATATGCATAAAAAACTTATTGTTTTAATTCACTCTTAGCAGTATAGCATAGGAACGATGAAAAATAGAAGCCCAAAGCAAAAGCCGAAATGGTCAAATGTCATAAATGCAGCTTTGTGAGGTGTTGACCAA
Source organism: Blepharisma stoltei (assembly GCA_914767885.1). Classification (NCBI taxonomy): domain Eukaryota; phylum Ciliophora; class Heterotrichea; order Heterotrichida; family Blepharismidae; genus Blepharisma; species Blepharisma stoltei. The sequence continues at coordinate 737,106 of CAJZBQ010000044.1, forward strand.
TAATCAAGCCCATGCTCATTGAGCTGAGCCGGTGAAAAGTTAATAATTACCATCAGAGTAAATCCAAAAATATAGCCAATGTAACGGAATGCTGGGACATGCACCCATTTGAAGGCTTTGATTTCATAATATGTAACGATATCTCTTTCTATAGGAATACTTGGCTTTTCTTCTTGAATAAGATTGTAATGAGGGTTCAATTCGACGTTAAGGCTTTCTTTAGCTGCAGCTTTTTCTGCCTTTGCATCTACTGAAGCGCGGTACATGAATCCAACGATTATTCCTAGTAGATAAGGAGACATTCTTGCATAAGGCTTGACATAATTGCTTACCTTTTTCTATGAGTTAGTAAGTTTTGGTTTGCTTATTAATACCTAATTCTTCTAAATTTAGAAAAAAATAGGATATTTGAGAGAGGAAATTTTTAATTTAATATTAAAAATTTATGTTTGAATTCGAGATGCATAAAATTTAAAAAGAATATGCTGAATTTTGATAAAATATATATATTTTAAGATATATTGCTCTTTCAAGAGGTGGGTTAGAAATTGGTCTTTATTCCCAAGCCCATTCAGCAAAGTAGGATTCCAATCATTAATATTAGCCTCAATCCCTACCACAAGCCAATTGACTCCTATCAAGCCTATACAAATCAAATATCCCCATAGTTTTTTTCTATAATACAAAATAAGTATTATAGGAGAAAACACGTAAAATTGCACATCATTTGCAATGTACCAGCCCCACCCCATGCATGAAAATTCTTCTGTTGGGAAAAAGTTATTAAGAAACAGCAAGTTTGACCACCAATAATTTTGGCAAGATTCAGGAGTAACTTCCACAAAAAGTGGCCATTGTGGGCCACTACCTACATATCTGAGAAGAAATGCATATGTGAAAAAGCACATATAGTATATAGGAATCAGTCTAATAAATCTATGCATCTCAAATATACCCCAATTCATTCTTCCTTTAGATGCCTTTAAATGAGCTGTTGTAAGAAAAGCCAGCAAAAATCCAGCCATCAAAAAGAAAACGTCCACCACATAAATAATCAGGAATAAATGCTGCGTATCCATCCACAGATCAACGAGCCTAGCTGGATTGGAAAATGCTCCAGATAATTGATAAATGTAAGAGTGCCCAAAGACGACCATGACCATTGAAAAAACTCTTATACCATTGAATATTTGTAATGTGTCAAACTCAGTAGGGATAATCAAATATGGTGTCGTCCAATCTTTCTGTTCCCCTGAACAGAAAATACTCTTTTGGCCGTTTTGATTATGAGGTTAAGTCTCGCAAAAAAGTTTATTCTGGCTATAATTGAATATTTAGCCTAAGGGTATGAAACTTCGGACAGCGATCCGATAGGAAAATAAAATTTATGTAAGTGCATAACTAGCCCGAGATGGTGGAGATTAGGATCTTTAGGATGTAGGTAGGTTCGCCGGAGCTGGAAAAAAGAAGAATGTCGAAATCAGAACACCTTTAGCGAAAGAACCAGTTCAACGAAACCAAATGGTGCCAGACATTTGGTGGGTGTGCAGAATTAGAATCCCGACTATTTGATCCTGCATAGGATGTTAAGCGATGAAAGATATGAATAATTTAAGTTAAGTCAAATTCAGTGGGAAGAGCAGCCAGCTTTTTTCAGTTGGTCACTAGAGAAAATGCCATTGTTGTCTGTGAAATCGGCCCAAATCGTTTGTGAGGATTTTTTTGAGCCATAAGGTCAAAAATAGTCCCAGCAATTACAGTAACAATTAATAAAATTCATAAAATAAGGGTGAAAATTGCTTTTCCATCCATGCCTTCGCTGTTGAACTCAGTAGGAAAATGAGCCTTGTAACCTGTAATTTGTTGAAATTGGCTCAGGTTTAATTTCTCATAAATTTCTGCTCCAACCTTGCTATAATCATCAAGAGTACAGTTAATTGGCCCACAAAAACCAAGCATTATTCTGAAATCGTTTAGCTTGGCTTCAATAAGTGCATATTTAGCTGTTGTTAAATTATTGCATTCATTATACAAGCCTAGGTCGTCAAAGCCTCTGCCAGAATAATAAATCATTTTTTGGCCTCCTGGGTAGTGAGTGGGCATGTCAGTTATATCATTCCTGCACTTTTCAAGCTCTGCAAGAGCACCTAGGAGTATTGCAATAAAGATGCAACACTTCATAGTTAATGTATATAAATGACGTACAAGAACAAATGTGAGGACAATGTTTTAAATTGAGAGATTCCGAGATTTTTAGTTTTTAAGTCTCTGGTTTCTTATTAATTATTATTGATCTATATATTCAAATAAGAAAAATCGCAAACAAAGAACGAATTCTTAAAATAAAATTTTTCAAAATGTTGGTCTTGTTTATGGTTGCAAGAGAAAATAGTTTAATTTAATAAGACTGCTGTTATAATAAGAAGCACGCTTCTAGGGCTCTTGCTTACGTTTTAAAGTAACTAAAATTATTTCATATTTGTTTTTATCATCTTTATAAATTCTCCCATAACCTCTCATATTTCATATTGAAAAGAAACCTTTAGCTTTTTACTCCACCCAATTTAAATTGGAACAAAGAATCCGATAAATTTTTTGGCTAATTTTCCTTTTTAATAAACTTTTCTCTAAGTTAACCTCTTCTTCCTCATCAAGGCTGGAAATTTCCACCCCCACTTGCTCATTGTCCCCGAAGTAACTGGCATGTACCCTTCCTCGCCACTGCAGGATGGATTCACACGACCGATCTTGATTTCCATGACTCCTGGAGCTTATGAACCAATCGCCTGAGCTGAAACTCCCAGTTTCTCGTTAGGCAGATGCCACCTCTTGAACCCTATTAGAGGGATTTAGCAACTTGGGGCTTCTGCTGGTCCTGCCTTTCCAATGATGGACTAATAGACAAAAACTCAAAGTCCCAGTGATTAGCTCCTAGTGCCCAAAAGCCTCACCCGATATACAAAAGGATTACCGGACCTCTTTATGCCCTTCTCCCTCACACTGGGCCATTACTGCTGTTGTTGAAGAAAACGGGTTAGGTGTGGTAATCTGTTGTCACTTATAAATTTTTTCTCTATAATTTTAAAAATTAAATTTCATAGTTTTTATTTTAATTTTAAAAATTTAAATAATATTCTATTGCCTTTTTACCATTAAATTATGTCAAAGCTAATTTTATAAAAATAAGTATTTGTCCCATATAAAATTTTCCTATTAAAGGGAGTTAGCAAAATATTATGTGTGATAGCCAAATATAAAAATTTAATTTTTCAAGCAAAATTTTGTAAAAATTATCAAACCTAAAGTCAAGGCTCAATAATAAAGGGCAAGAATAATTTTATTATCAAAAATTGTCTATTTGCAAGAGATTATAATTTATCTAGCAAAGAATAAAATCCTAATTACCCCTTATATCTAATTCTCATTCAATATTTTATAATCTCTAATTCTAGTGCAAATTCAACAACATATTAATAACTTTATAATATTGCTAATTTAATGGCAGCAAAAATTCTCTGGGCTTCTCAAACCGGCAATTGTGAAGAGATTTCTCGGATAATCTACGAAGAAAGTGCTGAAAAAAGAATCCCCTGCGAAAGATACTGCCTCCAAGAGCTCGGGACTACTTTTAACATCTCCCAAAAAGACGTAATAGTTATAGTCGTCTCAAGCACTGGAGATGGCGAGCTTCCTGACAACGGTTTAAAATTCTATCGCTGGATAAAGCAGCAAGAAGGCACAATTTTTTCCCACGTAAAATACACACTTTTAGGCCTTGGGGACTCAAATTACAGCACTTTCCAAGGAGGTCCTAATATAATTGAACATCATATGAAAAAGCTAGGAGCAACAGAGTTTTATGAAAGAGGCGTTGTTGATGAACAATTAGGAATAGAACAAACTGTTGATGCCTGGATTGATGGACTTTGGGAGCCTTTAAAAAAACAAGTAGAAGAGTTATCTAAAGCAGGAAGCGGAGAGCAGGTCAGCCAAGCTATTGAAGACATGCCAAGCATATGGGGAAGAATTTTGGAATATAGAGTGCTGACTGAAGAAAATGCTACGAAAAAAGTCATTGAGATTAGGATTACTACTGAAGGAAAAAGCTATATACCTGGAACAGCTTTATTTATGTATCCCCAAAATCCTGATGAAAAAGTGACTGAAATGATCACAAAATTAGGCTTAGAGGCGACACAATCTATTATTGATAAATCCCACATATCGAAATCAGTGAGTCATAGATTCCAAACACCTATATCTATTTTTGATTTTTTTAAGAGGTTTGTGGATTTCCAATCGGCCATTAAAACCCGATGTGCGATCTTTTTAGCTTCAATACTTTATAATCCAACAGAAAAAGAAGGATTAACCCATCACATTGACCAGTCGAAAATTACGATGCCAGACGAGTTTACCTTTGAAAATATCATAAACAAGTATCATTCTTGGGATATCCAATCTTTAGATTCTTTATTGGATGTTATTCCAATACTAAGCCCAAGGAATTATTCAATATCATCTTCTCCTACAACATCTCCAGGCTCAATTACGATTGCATTTTCAGTTATGGGCTTATGCACTAGGTATTTACTCTACCGAGAAAGTATTGAAAAAATGCGTTTTTTTGAAATTAACCTCTTTAAGTAAAAACATATTAACATAATTTTTAATAAAATATTTTTATATATAATTAATTCTATGAAACTAGACAGTTTATATATTTAACCGAAAATTTATAAATCTAAACAGATTTTCTTTTCAAATATTTGCAAATTGAGATTTTTAGAGTTTGACAATTTTTTTTATCTCTAAAAAGCGAGCAAGTTTTTGCTCTGTCCTAAAGAGGGAGCTAGAGCATGCAGCTTTGAATGATCTCAGTGTCGAGTATTCTCTTCAGAATGAACCTGGGGTATTTTGGGAAGGCATAAAAGCATCGCCAAGACCTATTATGATCTGTACTGGGACAGGAATTTCTCCTTTCAGAGGCATCCTAGAGCATTTGGTTTTAAATGATCCAAAACCTGTTTGGGTTATTTATGGTTGCAGAAATTCCACGAAAAATACTCCTCAGAAGAACTTTGACCATGTTTATCAAGACGACATAAACGGAGCAATCAGAGTACTTGGAGGAAAACTGAGCGTCGCCAATTCTAGATCTGGAAATGGGCCAAAATACATTCAAGACATTATAAAAAATGAAGCAAGAGAAATCGTAGAGTGGGGAAGCGCAGCTATTTTATGCGGAAATTTCGATTCAAAAGATATAAAAGCGAAACTCCAAACGATAAATGAAAATTTCGAAGTCTTCTCCGAGATATGGGAATAGCATAATAATTTATTCCCATTTCTTTAATCATATAAATATTTAAAAACAAGCCTAATCAATCAATTGTTCACCATTAAAAGCATATTAATTTAAGATCTTGCTGTATTATAAGACCCACAGTTTGGGCATTTCATCCCAATAATATGAAACTTGACTTCGTTTTTTCTGACTAAAGCTTACTTCAAGCAATCATTGCACAGAATAGTACACCAAACGTTTTCGTATTCTGGTGGCATTGGAGTCGAAGCGACTTCTTGGTCCAATTCTTGATAAAAATCTGAAAAATCAGCAATAGACTTACAGCAGATTGGACAGGTATATCGATGATGCTCCATCATATCCCTCAAACAAGAATTATGTATAAAATGTCCACACCTAATGGGAATAACTGATTCCCTACTTGTAAACATATCTTCTTGGCATACAGCACAGTTAGATTTCAAAACACCTGGTATGCAGACGTGAGAGTCTCGCAAAGCAATGCTAAGGCACGCTTCACAAGTGTCACAGTGGAAAAAATTTTCTCTAGGACCTACACGACATATTCCGCATTTATCGCAGTGATAAATTTGTTTAGACATATCGTGGTCAAATAAGTGGCAGATCCCACAGAAATAGTTGCCTAACTCACCCCCCGCCGCGAGCAAACAAAACCATATTTTTTGCCAGAACCCACCCTCTGTGAGTGAATAAAAAGTTGTTATAAAAAATTTTTTTATAATACGTAATAATTATTATATGAAATCTATAGCTAAATCTGTTTAATTTAAAACAACTTGCATTTTAAAATAAATTTTTACAAGTTAAATTGATATTTAGTTTAAATTATTACAAATTGTGATTATTTTTAATTTTGAACAAAAAAAGAAATTAACTCTCCTCTACAAACAAAAGATTTTTGAAGTAAGCAGTTCCCACAGACTTCACAGTACTGAGCAATGCCCTGAATATGCATGCATTCACGGCATCTAACTGTATTCACATCAGCCCTGACCATTTTGTGCCTTTTTGTCAAATCTTTTTCCTCTTCATACTTAACCCGATCATGACAATATCTGCATGCGAAAAACTCTTCACAGCATAAGGATAAAAGGTCGCATCCTCTGGCGTAGTGGGTGCAAGGCTCCATATTTTATTAAGTTTTAGACAAATCCATAAGATAGGCGAAAAAACGCCAGTTGTTAAATCTTTACTGGAAAAAATTAATTAAGCAGTTGAGATAAGGCTGAATTTGTTTATAAGCTGGATAAGTAGAGCAAGAAAAATAAAGAAACCTGATAAGATTTTTTATCAGCGATTTTACTGGATTTCTTAATTTTTAGATTTATTAGCTTTTTAGGATGAGGAAATCAGAAGCAGAGAAAAGTTTTCGGACTAAAAAATCAACAAATCAATAGGTATAAAAGCTCCATATATAAATTAATGGAACACGAAGAAACAGTTGACGTTGTAGCTTCAGGAGCATCAGAAACTTACCCAAGCCAAGTCGGATCACTTAAGAAGGGTGGATATTGTGTCCTTAGAGGCCATCCAGTCAAGATCATGGAAATTGCCACCGCCAAAGTCGGCAAGCATGGCTCAGCCAAAGCCAAAATTACAGGAATCGATGTTTTCACATCAAATAAATATGAGGAAATCCACCCAACTTCCCACAATATCTGCGGTGCATGATTTTTGATGCTATTTAGGGAATTTATCCGAAAGTTTTATAGAGAAAATGCCTGTCTATCTAAAATTATATTTAAATTAATGTCTTAATCTAAGTAAAGCTGTCAAAAAATAGAGAGCAAATGACGCAGCCCAATATCGACGTTCCTAACATTTCAAGAATTGACTACACCTTGGTCGATATTGCAAGAGATGGGTTTGTTTCCTTGATGGACGACGCTGGAAATACAAAAGAAGACTTAAAGCTTCCTGAGGACGAAGAAGGAGCCAAAATCCGTGACTTGTTCGAGAATGGAGCTACAGTTTCAGTGACTGTTATGAAAGCTATGGGACAAGAGAGAATTATGGCTGGTAAAGAAATCTAAGCAGCTAATACATATGATCTCTTTTAGATAAGTCTTAGTATAAGAAATAACCCAGAAATATTGGGATCTTTTGGCATAAAAACTTCATAATTCCAGGTCTGAGATAGTTGTGGGAGTTGTGTCAGAACTTAATGGATTAAAAAATGCCGCGGTAGACAACAGTGGTATTGCTGATTTCTATTTATGAAATTTAATGCCAGAAAAGCTAGGAACCAAAGTAAATGCCTATGATAGCTTTTTATTTAATATTGCTGCTCTAGTATATAATGTATTGGTAATATGTTATTTTGCTTATTTATGGTAAATAAATTGATTTTTAAAATGTCAAAAAAATTTTGACATGTCATTATATATAAAACTGAATCTATAGTATGTTAAAATTTTTTTGACATTTTAAAATCAATTTACAATAAATAAGCAAAATGAAATTTATGCAAGGGATTTATATTTATTGCTAGGAAAATCTAATAATTTTTAAAGGCAGAACACATCAAAATTCCATTTTTTAATGTTTAATAAAAGCAATAGAAGTGCCATGACAAGACAGAAAACAGATAAGCCCAATAAATCAATTATTTGAAACACTTTCTTTATTTTCTTTACGATTATTACTACAGGATCTTTCCTCGGATTTTTGGTTGATATTTATTATATGAGCCCAAAAATTTTAATGAAAGAGTTAGATATGAACAATTTGACTGGCCCGAAGTGGTATATGCAGAACTGCCTCGCATTTGCATGGATCTTTAAAATATTGTCTGTCACCAATCTTATGCTGAATAAATCAGAATTAAGTAGAGAATTTTTTCCAATAATTAAAGATATTGGAGTTACTATTGCATTCTGACTGGAATATTACATTTCGTTAACTCACTCCTCCATTAGCGAACAAAAAAAATTTTGTTCGCTTATAGAGGGGGTTAATTTTTTTTTTATAAAATTTAAAAAACCCATTCGTAAAAATTGGAAAACAAAAATTTAATTAATTTGTAAAATTTATGTTTTAAAATGCAAGATTTTTAAATTAAAACAGAATTAGCTAGAGATTTCATTTACTGATTATTAATTATATATCAAATTAAAATTTTTTGTTCGCTCGCAGAGGGTAAAAATATGAATTTTTCCAATGATTATTTCGCTCACGGAGAGAGAAGTAAGGCTTTTTTCGCTTTCAGATTATACTTATAAGCTTTCTGGCCACACTTTGATTTTGACTTCTGTGACTTGCATGATATTAGTTGAAGCCCAAAGAAATTTTTTAATTACAGGGAATATTAAAGTGAAGAGAATTGGCAAATTAATGATGCTTTTGAATAGCTATATTTTATTTTGGACCAGCTTTGCATATCATAGTTATATAGAGCTTTTATCTGCATTAATGACTGGAATTTTTACTGCTTGTGGATTCCATCTATATATTAATGAGTACTTAAAGATATAATTTTTTAAATATTAGTGTTTACATCATTTTGTTTTATATCAAAAGATGATGGTTTTGAAGGAAAACATGCAGTGACTATACTAAGATGTCTAGCTTCATTATTGTATCTTTCTAGAATTGCAGTTTGTTCTAAGTCTGGGGATTTTGGCCTGGATTCAGATGAACTTTCTTGTAAAATTATTGATGAATCTTTAATTTTTCTTAAAATAATTTTAAATTTATTATTTATTTAAAAATTTAATAAGGCGATTTAAAATAAATTTGAACTCTGGGTTAGTAAAATCAAATTGTTTTATACCTTTAGGAGTTTGAAAACTTCTTGTAAATGTCAAATAAGATGACTTAGGAGTTTTAGAAGTTCTTCATGAATCAATGCTGCACACTCCTCCAGGAGAAATTGTTTTTCTTATAATTTGTGAATTTCGAGTTTTAGATCTGTGAGCCATTGGAGTTGAACACTTAGGACGGCTTGCTGTGACTTTAATTTGAGGCTTATGATCAATCTTTATGTTTAATATTTCTGATTAATATTTACCTTGATGAATTTTTTCTCTCTCTGAAATTCGGTTATTTTCTTCTGTCCTCAATCTAGTTTCTAATACATATAAGCGAGCTTCCACTGAATTGAAATCTTTGATTTCTGAAAAATCCATTGGAAGCCATTCAAGCTTTTTCTTACTCCCCTTTCAATTTATATTTTTTTTAAAAAAACACAAATTATACTAAATTTTTCTAAATTGAACCCGATATTTTTGAATTTTAATTTATTTTTTATTTATAATAATTAGTATTTTAACCTATAAAATAAATTTTCCAATTCAAAAGGGGTTAAATTATTCAAAAAAAATGGAAATTTTACTTATATTTATTCCAATTTAAAGGGGGATTTAATAAATATAAGTTCATCATCTAGGTATCCACGAAGGTCTTCTTTAATATTCAATAATTTTTTATCGTGGGATTCAGCTAATTTTGTTGATTTTTTTTCTAGAAATTCATTAATTTCCTCTTTAAAAGCTTTCAGCTCTTCTATTAAGCCATTTCTCGATTTTTCTGCTTGAATTATTATATCATCAATCATATTTACTTTATATAGCGCTTTATTCACAATTCCATCCAATTTATTTGTAGCATCTTTTTCTTTCTTATCAATTTTATAAAAAGTTTGCACCATTTTTGAGTCCAGATCTTTTATGGCGTCGCAAATTTTCATATTAAACGCTCATGAATTTTGGGTTAATTCATCAATTTTTGCAGTAATCAGTTTTAATGTATTTTCATTCCCTTTATCAGAGGAGCTTTTGAGTAGTCTAACTTCTGCTTTCATCTCTAATGAAGTTTTTGCCAAATGGTTTTGAGTTTCATTTTCTATTAAAAGTATTGAATTCTTCATGGCCTTTTCAAACCTATCCATATAGTCAGAAATATCTTTGATTTCTGCTGAAAGTGAGTTTGTCTCCTCTTTTAATTTCATCGAAAAATCATTAGTAAGTTCATCTTTCCAAGAAATTATTGCTGCAGCAAAGTTTTCTTCATTCTTATGGCAACTTCTGGTTATAGCAGCTATTTTTTGAGAAATTTCTTTGATTTGTTTATTGTTTTCTTCAATAGAATCATTTGTCAGTTTTTCAAGCCTTTTGATTTGGCTATGCATAAACATTTCATTGTCAGCGAGGCCACTTTTAAGTTTATTTTCAATAAACATGAGCGCTTCATCGTTTCTTCTTGATTGATTTAAGCTTGGACTTTTTTAATCTAACATGGGTGAAAATAAACAGGCAGGGTTCAGCCTCAAGGCCACCAGAAATGAAGGACTTCAGGTTCTGGGTTTTGGTAGAGGTGGAGTTTGCTTTGGATATAGGGCACCCAACGACATGCTGCCAAAAATTCAAGACACTAATTGCAAAGAAAAGACCTTGAAGTTCTATTTGTCGAAATATGTGGTAAGGAAAAAAGGCGACATGAGAAAAGAGCTGTACAACTCGTTCATACTGGCCCTAGAAGCTAGCACTAGAGGAGGAGACGTCTTAAGAAGCCTGATGCTACCATCTGGAGACGCCATAGTGACATTTGCCGAAAACGATGCGTGGGAAGACTTCAAATCGAGAGGCAGGTTAGCAGTCAATCATGAGGGTAGGAAATTGTTGGTTCCATCTGGCCCAGTCTTTGAGGGTGGAGACATTAACTTTCTTCGATACAGAATACAGGTCATGATTCCAGTTGGAACATCCCTTGAAGAACTCATTGAGGAGCTAAACAAACTATGTCGCATCGTTGAAGTCACAGTAGATAACACCGTAAAAATCGGTGAAGAAAATTATGATGTCCACTTCAGCTCCAACTCCAGATATGCCCTGTATGGGGAATTCGTGCGCGGTAGAGAATGCGCTTGACCTACCTGATGAAATTATGATCAATGGAAGAAAAATCTGGCTGAATCATGCTGCCTCACTCTTCTGTGAAAAATGCGGTAAGATTGGTCACAACGAAAAAGGGCACGATGCAATAGTTTGGAGAAAGGCAGAGCGGCTTGAGAAGGGAAGGATAAAAAGAGAAAAGAGGGAAGAAGAAAGGAAGATGAGTAGAGCAGCCAGGGAGGAATTGAAGCAGAAGCTGGTGTACGAGGAGCAGGATAATTTAAGTAGTTCATCGTATATAGAGGTAAATGGAGGTCAAGGGTTCAGTAAAGCCGATAATCTAAAGAAATCCGCTGCGTCTGTAGAACAAGTAGCTCCTGAAGACCATGCAGCTCCTGTAGAACATATAGCACCTGTAGGATGTGTAACACCTGCAGAGCATGTGGAACCTGTAGAACATGTAGCTCCTGTAAAACATGTAGCACCAGTAGAACAGGCAGCACCTATAGAGCATGCAGCACCCGTAGAGCATGTAGTACTCGTAGAACATGTAGCACCCGTAGAACGTGAAACACCTGTAGAACAAGAAACTCTTGTAGAGCACGCAGCACCTGAAGAGCATACCAATAATGCAGGGAGATTTAGAGGCACTTGCAACACCTGTAAAGCAAGAATCACCTGTAGCACATGCGGTATATGACACACCTGTAACACTTGCAGAGCCAGATGCACCTGTAGCGCTTGGAATACTGAAGACACATGCAACATATGCAACACTTGTTATATCGGTGGCACCTGCAGCACCTGTAGAGCTAGAAGCATCCCTTACGCATATGCTGCTGGAAGCACAAGTGGTACCTGCAAGTCTAGAAACACAAGTAGCCCTTGCAATTTTGATGACACCTGTAGCACCTGTGGAGCTAAAAACACCTGTAGCACCTGTAACGCTGGAGGCTCATGCGCCACTCGTCACTCATGCAGCACCTGTAGCTCTTGAAACGCCTACATACAAGAAGGGAAGAGAAGTTATCCATGAGCAGATGGCGACGAGCATCGAAGGAAAAGGATCTGTGTGAGCAGAGTCCTTACGGTCGGACATGTGAATGTGTATGGAGTCAACCAAAAAGGAGAACAACTGAGAGAATTCATCGAAGAACACAACCTAGACATCCTGGGCATCTATGAGACTTACCTGAAGGAGAAGGATAAGGCACCTTATGTTCCAGGCTACAACTGGTACCATTCGCCTGCAATTGGCCATAGTGCAGGTGTAGCCTTCATCTACAGGAATAATCTTGAACTGAAACGGCTGCTAATAATACATGACTCGAGAATAATAGGATTAATGATCGGTGACTTCGTGATTATAGAAGCTTATTGCCCTGTGGAGAATGCAATCGAAGAGGAGTTGGAAGATTTCTATGAGAAGCTAAACATACAGATTGGGGAGATCAGGGCTGCAGAGCAAAGAACGCTGGTTCTCGGAGATTTCAATGCTCACGTCGCTGGATGGTATTCTGGTACAACCAATCAAAACGGAAAAAGACTGATCAAATTTTGCAAGGAGTGACAGCTAAAGCTAATGAGCCTTGATAAGCCCACCCACACGCACTCATCAGGCAATGTTTTCTGCCTGGACTACTGTGCTACTGACTGAGACTCCGCTGATACAATCACCGACTTTGATACATGCCCTGGAAACCCTATAAAAAGTGATCACCTGCCGCTTATAGTTAAGATCCTCGCCCCAGTAGTTAGAAAGAAGACTCCTGATAGGAAAAGAATCAGAACTGACAGACTCCAGAGTAGAGTATACCTGAACGTATACCAGAAGGCGCTGCACAGAGAAATAGGATGCCTGATGGCAGAGGAGCACAATTCGGAGTCACTGTATAACGCCCTTGTTAATGGGCTATTGACTGTCGGTGGAAGGGTTTTGGGCAAAACAACGCGATTGGAGAGGCCAGGACTAGGTAGAGGCTCACTTATTGCACTAAGGACAGCGAGGAGGCATAAATGGAAGGCATTCAAAGCGATTAATGCAGGCAATAGACCCAAATACCTGGAGGAAATGAAAAAGCACAGAGCCATGATGAAAGAATTTAAGCACCAACTGAAGCAGGATAAACAGAGCTCACGAATGAAAAGGGAGATAGAATGAGCAGTTATAGGCGCAAAAGATGAATGGGAGCTAGTGAGAAGAATCAAGAGGGCGAGGAGAGCTGGCCCTGTCAAATTCACGAGCGGCGAAGAAGGCAAAATTTTGGACTGGTGGAAATACCAGTATCAGGACTCTGGGTGAGATCAGCCTGGCCATAACGGCGACCCGCTGGTCCCAACTAAGGAAGAAGTTAGCGACGCTATCAAGCAGCTAGGGAACAGAAAGGCGGTAGGTCCTGATAATCTACCGGCCGAACTAATCAAGGGCGGTGGTGAATTGGTTGAGACGTTGTGCATAAACTGATACAGCAGATATGGAAGGAAAGAAAACTCCCCAAGGAAATGAACTCAGCACTAGTAATGCTCCTGCCGAAGAAGCCTGGATCTCGGGATCCTCAAGACTTCAGGCCTGTCACCCTGCTGAACACTATCTACAAGATAATCGACAAAATTTTGACGAAGAGAATCTTAAAGGATGTTTGTCAAGGAAACTTGATACACCAAGCACAAGCTGGCTTTATGCCAAACATGTCTACCGGAGATCAGATTTTTGCCCTGGACACGATTCTGGCTCACAGTAGAAAGAAAAAGAAAGGCCTGGTGTGTGCCTTCCTGGACATCAGTAAGGCCTTTGACTCTGTTAGGCATGCAGATATTTACAGGACTATGAGAGACAGAGGAATAAGCAGTGATTCCATCGGCATGTTGCAGGCAATGTACTATGAGGGAAGAAGTCGCATAATTGTGAATGAGCATCTAACTGAGCAAATAGACATAAAAAAAGGAGTCCGACAAGGTGGAATCTCCTCTCCACTCTGCTTCAACTTTATTCCAGATGTGCTGGCAAGAAAGATTGATGAATCCAATTTAGGAATCAGGCTACGAAAGAATGGGCCAAGGATAGGCATCTTACTATACGCTGATGACATTGTCCTAATTGCTAGAAACATTGGACACCTGCAGCTACTCTGTGACATCACCTGTGCATGAGCTTATGAGTTCTCACTGTCAATAAATATTGCTAAATCGATCTGGATAGATTACAGAAAGAAATTAACCGATCAATCCCTACGGCTCGGTGGATTAAAGCTTGAGAGGGTCGACAAATTTAAATGCTTAGGGAAATTTACTGAAAAGCGCTTGGAGAAGAAGACGGACCAAAAGTTGACATTAGAAAAAATGAAAACGGCGTGCAGAGCAGTCCAAGGGATTAACTCTGGGCTTAAATCCTTGCCAATAGTCAGAAGGGCAGTAATAGCTGAGGCTCACACAGTCTCGACGGCACTATATGCTAAAGAGTGTATGCAAAGTGACTGGGATCAGAAACTACTGGACTTATTAGAAAGGGAGAGGATGAAAATAGCTAGAACTCTGCTAAACGCTCCGAAAGGGATCGCTCGTGAAACTTCACTGGAAGATCTGGGCTGGATAACGATTAGAAATCACTGACGGAAGAGAGTCCTGACCTTTAGAAAAAGGGTGCTCGGATCTAGAAGCGTAATTATGAAGGAAATTGTTAGGGCGAACAGGGATGAGGAACTGCCGTGAGAAAGAAACTGCACGTCCCTACTAAATCAGTTTGAACTAAATGAATTTTTAGATAAAGAGCGCATCACCTCACTGGAAAAAAGGAAATGGGAACTCATGCTGACTAACAAAGTCTCAGCTCTCAATCTGAAAGAGGTCTTGCACAGACTAAAGACGGAGACAGAAAGAACGACCAGGCTTTGGAGATGGCTAAAGGATGGTGCAACGTTCAGCTTCATCCCTACATTTATGAGGTTTAATCTTGATAGGCAATTGGCTGCAGGAGCGATACACAGGCTAAGAGCGGGCTTCAACTACAGCAATTACAATGCATATATCAGGCATCTTGTACCATCTGGTAAATGCGGCACATGTGATGTGGATGAAACAGAAGAACACATGCTAGAAGTCTGCCCGAGATTCGGTCCCCTGAGGGCAAGGCTGGAAAAAGAACTTGAGCAGTTGCAAGTTCCACTTAGGCAGTTCAGATTGATGGAGATCACCCTATATGGCAATCGCTTCGAAGAATTCCTGAAGACTCTAGAAGAAGAAAGGGGTGTAGCCTTGATTGCTGACATAGACAGGCATATCAAGATGTTTCATGAGGGAATCCTAAAAGCAAAGATGAAAGAACTGGAGGCAAAAAAGGGAGCTACAGCTACCGGCGCTACTGAAGGCAAAGTTAATAGGCAGAAATCTCTAGATAGTTGGATTATAACAAAAAACCCATAAGGGTTTGCTGCAGGCTTGCCTGCTGAATAATTGATTGATTGATTGATTTAAGCTTGGATATGAACTTAATACTGAAGGCGAGGATAAATTTTCCGAAGCTTCTTGAGGCTTGGCTTTTAAAGCAATTAAACATTCATGATCATACTTGAAGAGTTTAACTAAAGTTGATATCGCAGCGATAATTGGGCTTGGAATATTAGATCAGCTTGAAGGAGAAATTTCTGAAAGCTCCTTTAATATTTCTTCTTCGCTAATTTGCAAGTCCATTAAAAGATTAGACAATCATGTTTATTTAACAAAATATGAATTAAAAGCTCAAGATTTCTCTAGGAAATATACGCTAAAATATAAACTAAAGCAGCATTAAGATAAGCGAAATAAATTTGGAGCTCAAAGCATCACATTTAAATATCTCATTTTCAAATATTATGCCTATCTGTTATTATTGAGGAAGAATTTCTTCTTAAAAGGAGTGTGTTAGTAAAAATCTAAATTTACTCGATTTTATAAAAATCTAATCAAATTAAAATCGTATAATTTTATTAAATTTAAGTAAATCTTGAAAATTAAGACAGCTCATGTATGTATTTAATTAAGGTTAAATGGAACAATTTTTAATTCATTCTACAGCTAATTAACTTATCCAATATATCTTAACGAATGGAAAAACCTCATCAAAGCACTAATATTAGCCTCTCTAATCGAGAACCCACCTGACCACAACAAGTTGCTAAAAAATCCTACTTTTTCTTCATTTACCTGAGGTAGCACAACATTCACAGTCTGCGTTACTTTTTCTGCTTTCGTTGATACTTCTTCCTTATTCTCTCTTTCTATTTCTGGGCAGAATATAGCTGCAAACCCAATATAAATCGCTTTTAATTCCTCTGCATATAACCTTAAGTCTCTTTCACATTTTTCTTTGGAGAAAGTCAAGGATTTTTTGACTTTGTCTTTTAAGTCTCTTAAGCTTTGGGCCATATTTGAGACCTTGAACTCGTCAACTCGAATTTCTCCATATAAAAATAAATCTTTTTTAGAGAATTCTAAATAGTCAGAATCAGCTTGTTCAGGCGGCAAAGGCTGTTTTACTATATGTTCAATATCAAGTGGTGACGTAATATAGCACAAATACTGCATCTCTTCACCTGTTTCAGTTCTTCTTTTTTCCCAGAAGCCAAGAATAGTCCCTGATGGTAAAATTTCTTCATTAGGATTCACTATAGGAGGGCTTGGATCTAGCTGGAATTTGCATTTCATCATATAAGGTTGACATATCAGATTTAAAATCCTATGTAGCTTGTATAGTCGTGTCATTCTGAATTCTCTTCCGAAATGGAATAAAGATAAATCTGCACTTTGCTTTATCAAATAAGTTATCAAGTCTATCGCAGTAACTGCAATTTTTTTTTTACTTTCTTCAAAAAGCCCTGCTGGATATTGTTTTTTCTGCAAATAATCAGATTCAAGAATTTCTTGGGAAATTGTTTTTGGTACTTTATTGATGTCAGAAACAGGACTTGTCGCGAATTGGCTGAATTGGTGTCTCAAGCTGTCTCTTGCATTATATAAGTCATTTCCAATTTGTAGCGCTTTTATTGCATCTTTAGTGATTTTATGGACTTTTAGCTGCTCAGCTTTAAGCAGTTCTTCATATGAAGTTTCTTTATTTTCTTCGCCAGGGTTTGGCAGATATTTAAACCCAATTCTTGGCCTATATTCTCTTTGTAGTATCAAAATATGGTAAAGTTCATAAAACAGCAAATGAGGAGAAATAAGTAAAGACTCTTTCATTGCTATCTGAATGCTTGACTCTATAATTGCTTTCGATTGATCTAATAATGGAAGCCATTCTTCTATTAATTTTCTTGAAAAATTAGGAAGGTGTAGCAGTGTTTTACCTGACCCAAGATCATAATCTGGGAACCTATGGGCGATTTTTTTATATTTATGCCGCTCGTTCGCTCTTCCTCTATAGATGTTTTGGAAGTCATTAATTCCTTTAACGAATTGAAGCCTTAGTAGTTGAGCTTTAAGGTATTTAAGTGTAATAAAATGAGGAGGCGTCAAATGCAGTATTCTTGCTGCAATAACTTCTGCTTGGTCAATAATCTCATATTGTTCTTTTAGTTTTTCTTTTTTATAGTCTTCTTGCATTCATGCTTTTACATATGAAATTTCTAATTTCAAAAACTGCTCTAGATTGAGGAGGTATATGTTTGGAGGAACTGTCCCATTGATTGCGTCAGCTTCAGCTTGAACGCTTACTAAGTCTTCTTTTGGAGGGGCTTTTTCTACAGGCTGTGCTGCTTTGTTTTTATCTTTTGGGTCTGGAGCTTTTGCGACTTCTTCTTTTCCTGTTTTGATAATCAGAATTCCATTATTAGCAGCGTCTCTATTGATATCTTGAGATTTAATAATTAAATATTGCATCTCAGCACTTTGCTTTGTGGCTGGCTACTTCAAGCACATATTTAATTATATCCGGCAAGGTTTTGCCATCCAAAAATGGACAGAAATGCTAGGAAAGCAATTCTTGACGTATCAGAGCCTAGCCCAAGTCCGCTTTCAAAGATGGATTTTACCTCATGGGAAAGGGTAGCGCTGAAGTTGAAAAGAAGTCGCCCAGCAATGTCTGCAGGCAACGACTGTAAAGCCAGGAGTTAAGCTAGGGCAGGTGTTTTCCCTTTTTGCTGAGAGTCGATTAGAAATTTCATTTTTTGGGATTTTGTGCGGAAAACAGTTGTTCCCTACCCAGCAGACTCAAGCAAGGCTGCCCACTCAACACTGAACCCAAAACATAAGGAGGAGACACTGGCACCCCTGGTTGAAGACACTGTCGCAAAGCTGTTGAATCTCCCATATCGGAGATTCTCAGTGATTGCGTCAAAATTATGTCAGCCGTTCTGTTAATAAGTATTTAAGATATCTTGAGATTTCAAAACAAACCCATTTTTATCCATTAATTTCCATATTTTTTGTCGTGCAAGTGCAATAGCTTCAAAAGCATCAATAAAGTTCCCTCTTTCTAATAGCAATTCTGAATAATTAGCTAACATCCCCTCTGCGAGCGAACAAAATCATTGGAAAATCCTTTTTTTTGGGCAAAAACCCAAACAAAAATTTTTATAAATACATAAAAAAAATAATCCCCATCTTCTAGCGAACAAAATTTTTTATTAGCTCGCGGAGGGGCAAGGCAAAAATAAACTGTGGATCAGAATGGACTGATTTTTCTCCTTCGCTACGCATTTTTTCAAAAAATTCTATGCATTTATCCATATTTCCTTGCCTTAGAGAAACATAGGCTTCAATTTCATAAGAAAACCTTCAGAAGAAAGGCTCAGAAACAGCTTGTGCCTCTTCTCTTAATGATAAAGTATTATTCAATGCTTCATTATATCTGCTTTGCAAATATAGCAGACTGCATAATTTTTCTTTGATTTTAAGCCAAAATAGTGGTCCAGGTGTATTTCTGAATTCCCAGCTCTCTAAAAACTCTTGTAAAGCCCTTTGTTTTTGTTCTCTATTTGCATCAATAATCGGTGTGGCTTCTCTTCCTCCTTTTTTAGCTGGCTCTTTTTTCTCTTCAACTTTTTCAATTGGGGCAAAAGCTTGTTCAGCTCCTAGTTCCACTAATAATTTCCCTTGTGAAAATCCTTGCAAATTTATAAAGCTTTGTCTGGCAACTCTTATAGCAGCTGTTAAATCGCCTTGGGCTTGTTTTATTTCTACTAGACTTAGCCTAATTCTTCCAATCAATTCTAGCCTTTTCACCTTTCTTTCTCCATCACTCAGGCTTTCATCATTTCTAAAGAAATTCTGCACAATTTGTTCTTTCATAGGGACATCATTTATTTCAATGCCCCCAGCTCGTGCTTTAATAAATTCTTCAATATTCCCATTTTCCTCTTCAAATTGTGATTTTATTCTTGCTAACTCATCTTCAAATGATAAATTTTTCAACAAATATCTCAAAGATTTTTCTATTTCAGTAAAAATTCCATTTCTGAGCCCTTCCGAAGCTGGGTTATCAATATTTTCAGATTTTGCTAAAGATAGAAGTAAAAGACTTTTAGCGTAAACTGTTAAGTTGTAGACAAATAGAGAAGCTTCATTCATAAGTGCGGGAGGAACGTCTAATTTCATGAGAGCTTGGATTATTTCTTGGTTTTGCTGGGCTTCTGGGGGTAAATTCATATTGTATTTCATTTTTGGCTTATAATAATGGTGCTCTTTGTCTCGAAGCAGATGCTTTCTAATTCCAGGTTTCGGGAGGTCTTTCATAGCGATTATTTTTTGCAGAATATTAAGTGAGTATTCAGGATATCCTAATTGCGCCAATGCAACTACTTTTCAAGACCGGGATTTCAAGGCCATAGCTGAGTTCCACAGATAGTCAACACCTACATATTCTAAAAATGATAGCAATGGTATCGCATCTGCAAAAAATCCTCTGTCAATTAAAGCAACTGATATATAATCCAAAGCTAAGCCAAGCTCGCCTAAGCTGATTTCTTGGCTTACTTCAAATAAATTAAGGTTCGGCGCAAGATCTCGCATACGATAAAGCGAGTGTTGAATAGGGTGCTGCGGATGTGGTAAACTCAGCCTATATATTGATGAAAATAACAGTCTTGCTAATAGCACACAGTCCAGCTGCATTTTCATATTTTTACTTTCATATTGAGTGCTTGCTAGCTTCCACAGTACGATTCCTGCCAATAAGCATTCTTTTACTCCATATTTATCAGCTAAATTTTCTTCAGTTCTCCACTCATTGTCGTCTGATAAAGAAAAGACCTTTCTGAAGTTTTGGACTATATAGAGGCTTTGGAATACAGTATCTACTGAGTCATTTCAGGAAGTTTCAGCTTCTTCTAAAATCCCTTCACTAAAGCATAAGTTCCCTAGCTCATTTAATGCTTGGGCTAATAGCCATTTTTCTTGCCTTTTACGAAGTAGCTCTACAGTCTTTCTATAGCTGCTTAGTACCATATTAGCAAATACTTTATGAGCTCTTTTTTTTACTTTTAACGCAGGATCGCTTGAATCCTGCTGCAGATTTCTCGCTTCATTCCCATACTGCTCTAGTAATTTTCTGCTCTGCATTAAGCTTTCTTCAGCATTACTAGCTCCTTTTTTAAGCTGCTCCAGCTCTGCTTCACTTTCATTTAATTTTCCTAACAAAATTATTTCTTTTGCTCTTTTCCTTTCAATTTTTTCAATAATTTCTTTACAATCTCTTTCAAATTCAATCTGCTCCTGTGGGATTTCTCCAGTAATTAGCGCTTGCCTTGATTTTCTCCTTTTGCTTGTAAGTTTCCAATTTTCGTATTTTTCTTTTCTTTCTTCCAGCTCTTTTTCTCTTTGTTCTCTTCCCTGTTTAGCTCTTTCATATAGAGCTCTTTCTGCGTAGATTTTGAATGGCAAAACAGGTCCAGCGAAATAATGCTGGGTTACTAAGTTCATGGAAAAACAAATGTATTGGAGATATTCCCATTTTTCTGCAACTAGTAGACATTGTATAGCAAATCCGACGATATTTGAGTATAAATGAATGTCCACGTCTTGGCGGGCTAAAAACCAAGCCACTTCGCTTTCTTCTTCAAATGCAGAAAAATTAGTGAGAGAGCCAGTTTGTTGTGGAGGCTTTGTTTCTGCTGCAAAACTTACAACTCTTGGTTTTTCGTTTTCTGCCTGTTTTTCTTTTTTCGATACCAAAAGTAGCAATAAATCTTCAGCAATGCAGGCTATATATTTTCACGATTGATTTTGTGCCATACTTTCTGGAGTCGTTAATGAGCTATTTAATACATTTCAAAGCGCTTTGGCGATATTTTCTAATTGTTTCCACGCTTTGCAGCTTGCTGCACAGTTAGAAGCTTTCATTAACGTCAATAAAACAGCTTCAATATTTTCGCCCTCTCTTGAATCTTCTTTTATAAGGCTCCCTACGTCCATAAATTTAATAAAAAATGATCCTTTAGACTCCTCAAATTTTCTGGAATTTTTCTTGATGAATTGTAAAGAGCTTTGCAATAAAAACCATTCAGAAGTCCATAAGGTTAATTCTAGATTGGTAAAAGAATGCTCAGGAGTAGGTGCCAAATACTCATCATCTGAGCCAGCTGTATCTTGTGAGCGGTTCGGTGGGCAGTCATGTTCTAAATTTGACAAAGAAATTGCTATTTTTTCTTCTAGTGGTGGCAATGCTGGGACCACAACTTGTGAGGAATTTAAAATGATGGTATCAATTACTGCACCTTTATCAATCATTGACCATAAACATTTACACATAAATTCAAGGTATCGAGGGTTATCTTTCATTGTATTGAGTTTGGCAAAGCCTGAGTCTGGGGCTGATTTAATCCCATTCCAAAACTCACTTAAATCGTCTATGATTTTTCGCTGGGCTTGTTTTGCTTCTTCAGGGGCTGTGATCGCGAGTAATGATTCTTTCATTTTGTCGTTAAGACCTTTGCTTATTTCTTGAAGCTCGATGTGCTGAAGCGTTATTTCGTATAATGATATAAATTCTTTTTCTTTAAGAGAAATCAGCTGAGGCTGGTCTGGCTGCTGTTGTTCGTATTTAAATATAGGAAGCTTTGTATTCATTGTAAGTGTCAGTTTTGGCTCATTTGAGCTTAAAAATGATTTTATATATAAGTTGGAAAAAACACAGGAAATTTTTCTGAAGGAAGAGTCCCATAAGTCATTAGGGACTTGCTGCAAACTAATATAGATTTTTGATAATAAGTGAAGCATTGTGCTGGAAGACCCTTCTAAGAAAAATTGCTGGTTTATTGTATTTAGAATTTCATGAAGAGTTTTCTTGATATTTAGAGACTGGTGAGTAATTATTGATAAATCTAACGCTAGCACCAATAAATTCGCTAATTTATGTTCTCGCTGCTGTCTATCTAGAATCATGATAGGCTTGTATGCAGGATTTCTAAGCAGTTTATTTCTTTCTTTTTGCTGATCTGACCTAATCAAGCATTCCACATATATCAAAATTGCCTTGCTTAGGTGTCTCAGCTCAGGATAAGACGAAGAATAAATTTTCTTCATATTCAGCCTTGACTGTAACAAATTAACCGCAAAATTTGGTTCTAAATAATGAGCAAGCACTTTTTCAATGGCTTGAAAAGAAATATACAAGTGCCCAAGCTCGAAGGCAGTTTCAGCTAAATAGCTCCACAATAAAGGTATCGGTAACGGAAAAAGAGTAACCACAGATTCACAAGTTTCTCCAATTCCTCCTATACATTCCCCTTCTTCTGTATATGCTGCTGCAGCAAAATGATAAGCCTCAAACGGTGTAAGCCCAGAAATGACCAAAACATTGTCAAATTCTTGCTTTACATTTAACCCTTCATAATCATAATTTGTTAGCGACACATTTGTCCCTGTTTTGGCTTCCTTTCCGAATAACGCCAAACTATTAACTGTTTTTACATTAAATTTATCAACAATTTTTGGCTTAAAAAATGGCAGTTTTACTGCAATAGAAGTTGGAGTGCGGGCAATTACAGTAGGCTTAGGTGGAGCTAATAAAGGTTTTGCTAAAGAATTATCAGCTAGATGCTTAAATGGGTAATAATTCAAATGGTTGTCCCCAGTTTGGCTGTTAAAAAGCTTGGCTGCCTCTACTTGTGGAGCATTTTCTGTAGCAATTTTTCCCATGTCTTTTTCCATTTTTTCGCAATTTTCGAGAAATTCCATTGCGTCTTTTAGGATAGATTTTTGTTCTTGGGAGTTTGTGCGGAATTTTGACATGTTGAGGTATAGTAAAGCTTGCTGGTATGGGTTCTTGGCATTATCAGAAATTAAAATCTTTTCTGTATGTGAAGGAGTCGCTTTCTTTGGGGGGAGTTTTCCTGATTCTTGTAAAGCTTGCTGGAGCTCTTGTGTGTCTTTTCTTATTTTTGTAGCTGTTTTTCCTTTGCTTAAACTTAATTTCGCTGTAATTCCTGCACTCAGCCCTTTAGTTGATAATGGTTTTAAGCTTTTTGATGTAAAAGTTTGGCTCACAACTGTAAGATCAGAAGTTTTGCTTTTATCAAGCTGAAGTTCACACCTATAAAGACTCGCCAAAGCTTCAGTGTGCAGATTAAACAGAATAATTTCATTTTCCGGGATCTGCACCATTTTATTAAACTGGCTGCTTTCTTCAACATTTTTTTCATTTTCTTTTATTTTTGTCAAAACTTCCCATTCCTCTTCTGCATATTCTTCTTCGTCTAATTCACGCTTCCTTACAGCGCTCCTTAAAGATCCTGCTACCCAGTGTTCCCATTGAATGCAGCTGCTTTTCATATCCATTCTGATATTTTTAACAGTCTCCAAGTCACAAGATATGCAAGAAGCTAAATCTTTGTCTAGGGCTGATCTTACACCTCTTTTCATTATATGTTCTCTGGCGTCTGAAGCTTGTGACACTACAATTCTCAGTGTTTGGACGCCATATCGTAAATTTCCTGACTCTTCTTGTAGCTGAGCAAGGTTTAGCCCTATATTTAGTAACGTAATAGGGTCTTGAAGATCTACACGAGATGTGAAAACTCTAAATAATACTTCTAAAGCTTGCTCAAAAGCTGGCCTAACCTCATTCCACCTCTGCATCACTGGGTCTTCTATTTCTCCTTGTCTGTATCTTTCAAAAGCAATCTCTTTTGCTTTTAATACAGGGTTTACAAAATTATCCCAAATTTTAAGGCAGACATCTAGCAATATGTCAGGTGAGCATTTAGAAAAATAATCCCCTGATGGACCAATGATGGCGTCTCCCATCTCTCTAGAAAAGTTATCTAGTAAGTTAACATCCCAATTCAAGCTTAAATGCTTATCTACAAGAGGAATTCTATCAGGCTCAATTGTGTCTTTGTTTTGTTCTAGCGCTCTAAGGGTATGCAAAACTCTATAATCCCTTTGCAGAGAGTGGACTTTTTCTTCAGTCCTATAGCAAATGTAAACATAAGTGTTATTTGGAACTCTTTCTTGGTCTTCAGGAGTTTGCCTTAAATCAATAGGGATTTTGATGTATCCTTCAGGAGGGGTGACGTCTGGATGTTTAGAAATTATGGCTTGGACATCAATAATTCGCTTTAAAATCATTTCTTCGTTTTCTGGCTTGAACTTGCTGACTACCATATATGGAACTTTTATAGTTGACTTATTGTATTGCTCAATAGGGATAGATACAGCTTTGTCGCCTGGGTTTATATTAGGCCCTGATCTTTCGTCAGCCATTTTTATTTCAATAGAAATCAGCGCGTCGTCTTCTGTTTCTTGTTTTTTCTGCACTAAATACACATAAGAATGGTCAATTTTTACAGTTGGCAGCTCTGGAGGTGGCTCAATCACATTTTTCTGCTGTGGGGCAGCTGCACCTTTACCTCTGGATTTTGGTGGCTCTTGTTTTTTCTCTTCCTTTTTATTTTCTTCCTTTCCTTTTTCCACTTGTTCTCTGACCCCCAGTCTAACCATTTCTTGCTTTAAATGGGCAATATTAAGATCCACATCAATTTTCTCAAAAGTTTTAGGGATTTTGCTGTCTGGCAATGCTGAATAGATCACATCTAAATCTTTCACTAGTGGTGCCTCTATTCTTCTATGTAAAAGTCTTATATCAGCCCACTCAGACAAATTATAAAACCAGTCCCAAAGTCTGCAATCATAAGCATGCTTTAGCAATTCTATATGAATTTCTAATGGAGCTGCTTGTGAAGCTTTTTTCCATACAGTTTCTTTAGTCATTAATGCATCAGCTTGTCTATTTGTAGCAAGCAAGGACTCCCTTGTGTGCTCAAGTGCAGGGTTTGCAGTAGTTTCTAATAGTCTGGTATCTCTTCCTTTTTTTTCGTAAATTTCCTTTAAAGCTTTTGCTACAACTTGTATGTCTTGCTGAACTAAATCAATTGCATAAGTAGTTATCAATGATTTCCAAGCAATTTTTTGCCCAGATTGCAAGGCAATTCTTGACTGGTCTGGCTTTACTAAATTTAAGCATTTTAATGCACATGCAATTTTTGATGGCTTTGCAGGAAATTCTTCTAGTCGCTTTTTTCATTGATCTGGGGTTAAAGTACCTAATAAGAGGCCATATTTCATGTCAAGAGATTTTACATGCTCTATTGCGGACACTAGGGCTTGCTTTATGACGTCTGGGACTGGGTTTTCTACTTCTTCGATTTCTTTTAGCTGCTGGACTTGCTTGCTAGCGTGAATTATAACTTTGCTGGCTGCTTTAAAAGCTCCAAGCTGTTCATATACTTCTGCAAGCTCTGTATATAAAGTAATTCTCCAGGGCAAGTGCTTAATTGAAGTAAGGATGATATTACTTTCCATTGTTACCATGCAGAATGCTAAATATTTCGTTGTATCTCGTGCATATTGGCTTTTACGGAGAAGCCTGCACCATTTAAAGATTTGATGAGTGCCATTTAGCATTGCCCAGTAGGAAGTTTCTTTGGTGTTTTCTGGCATTTTCAAGATTTTTTCAATTGAGATTTTGATTCGTTCCATTGCTTGTACCACTGAAGAAGCGGTGTCAGGCCTTTCTACGAATTTATCTTTTTTTAATAAATTTTCTAGCCAAGCAGAACTTTTAGAAATTTCTTGATCAAGCTCGGTTGATGCGGGAACGTAAACTTCACTCTCCATTTAAAACTTTATAACTGTTGGGAAATTATATATAACTATAATAAATTTATTAAATGCAATTGATAATTTGTAAATTTATTTAAATTTTCTCCTAATTTTAATTAAATTTATGTAAAATAATTATAAGGAAGCATCGCTATAAAATGACTCATGTTCATGAGAAAAATTTAAAAATTCTTCTAGTAATTTCATATGATTTTTTAAATTGTGAATTAATTATATTTTTTATTATGACTGATACTTGGCGAGTGAAGCTCACTCAGTGTAATCAAGCCATGCCTCAATGCCTTATATCCTGTTTTCTGGGATGCATAGGGATAGCTATTGTGCAAGTTCAAGCCTTCAACAAAATAGATAAACCCACTACGATGCCATGTATCTGTGCATTGGCTTGCTGCTGCTTTGGAACTGGCTACAACCGTAAAAAGCTAAGGCATCACTATAAGATCAAAGGAAGCTATTTTATAGATTGTATCCTCTATGCTCTTCCTATTTATTCTTGTTTAGCTGCCCAAGAATATGCTGAAGTTATTAAGCGAAAAGAAATTAGAATAGAGTCAGAACCAGTAGTAAAATTTATGATCCCACCGATGCTTTCTCCTGAACCTCAACCTAATCCTCCTTATGACAGAAAGTCAGAAGCAGATTCTGATCAAAAATCGTCAGTTTCAATAACTTCCCTTTAAAAATAAAAAAAATTTGTAAGGTTCCGTTTTTGGTTGAATTAACACTTTAAGCTAAAGTAAAGTTTTATATTTTATATGTAAAATAATAATGTATATCTTAATACTCAATATCAAAAAACAAAAGATTGCATATAGCTGAATCTATTTTAAATTAGGGCTCGGCTGAACACTATTTTAACAAATTAGAAATAAATTTTTGGAAAAAATATTTAATAAATTAACCACTTTTTAAGTTTAAATTGGAACTAATTATTTTGGGGTAGAGTAAGTGATATTAGCTTGTCAGGAAATGTCAATGAAGAAGTGGAAGTCCAAATAATTTCTCCCAAAGAGCACACTTTTGCTGATAATGACCCTCTCGCTTATATTGAAATGTATCCCTTGCACTACATGCAAAAAGAAACGGAAACTTCAATTGAAGTAGAAAATTCGATGGAAAGCTATGTGGATTTAATTAAGCCAGAAATAGGAATTTTGCCATTGGATGGGGATAATCCAAATGTGTATTCTTTTAAAATAGGCTATGGGCCATTCTCTTTTCTTAAAGGTGATCCCTACTACGAAGCTGGACCACCCCCGACATATATGACTCTTGAATATTTAAAAACCCCAAAGCCTACAGCGACTAAAGAAATTTTATATGGCCTTGAAGTACACAAAAATGGAGGACTAATTTGTGTAGATCAGGAAGCCATCAGCAAGCAAAAAGGAATTATAAAAGAAGTTATTGGCAGCATTATAAAAAATATTGCAAGTGGCCTTGGAGCAGTCATAATTAAATATGGCGTCTTCACCTGACATAGCCTCCGGCCATGTAGCTTCCGAGCACATATTTAATTATATCCGACAAGGGTTTTGCCAGCTCCAAATAGGGCAACAATGCTAGGTAAGCAATTCTGGTACTGTACAGAGCCTAGCCCATGCCCACTTTTAGAGTTGGATTTTTCCTCAAGGGTAAGGTGGGGTTCAGACTTGGAAAGGGCAAGCCCAGCAGCGTCTACAGGGAACACCTAGACCATTCGGGCAATTGCCTAGCGTGAAACCGGGCGTTAAGTCCCGGGGTCTGGACTTTTACCTTTTGCCGATAGGCGACCAGAAAATTTCATTTTTTGAAATTTTTGTTTGGCCAGCCTTGACACGCAGCAGCCGCAGAAGTCCATAGCCAGCCCACTCAACATATCGCCCGAAAAGGGGAGGAGAAGACGTCTTTGGGGAAATCGGCACTTCTGATGTCCATGGCAGCAGGGTCTCAAGAAGATGAAGGAAGGGGTCCGAGCTGAACAACTGCCCAGCGAATCCTTTTCCCAGTCGATCAAGATGGAACCGGAGATGGCGCAAAGCTGGTGAACCCTCATGGGTCCTTGGTGACTGCGTTAACAATATGGCAGCCGCCTTCTAGTAATAATGTTAATGTTAATGGCCTTGGAGCAGTCTCAATTTCATTGCCAGTCCGAATTTTTGAGCCTAGAACAGCTGGAGAGCGACTAATCGACAAGTTTTCATTTGCCACAATTTTTTTGAACCAAGCTGCGCTATTAGATAACCCTGTAGACCGCTTCAAAAGGGTTATGGCTTTTGCAGTCAGTGGCTTATATCTAGGAGCTCGCCAAGAAAAGCCTTTTAATCCTTTGCTTGGAGAAACCGTCCAATGCCATTTTCCAGATGGCACTGAAGTATATGTAGAGCACACTTCACATAACCCACCAAGAGACCATTTTGACGTCATTGGCAAAGGATATAGGATGTGGGGATACTTAGAATTAGACGGGACACTAAGCTTTAATACACTTACTGGAGAATTTAGAGGAAATACATTTATTTATTTCAATAATAGCGGACAATTAGTCAAATTTACACAGCCAAAATTGAAATTAGGAGGAATGATGACTGGAGATAGGACACTTAATTGGGAAGGAGAATTTGAATTTAAGGATCAAAAATCAGGGCTGTATGGGGCTATAAGGATTGGAGACGATAAGAATAAATGGGCGTTGAAAAAGAAAAAAATGAGAAAAGATGATTTTGTTGGGAAAATTTGGGAATTTAATTATGCGGAAAGTAAGCAGGTGAAAGCGCTGGCGACTGTGACTGGGTCGTGGATGAAGAAGTTTGTAGCTTTTGGGGAAAAAAAAGAAAAGATCTGGCAGATTGATAGAGATCTTCCTATTAGACACATACCAGTGGATATACCGTTGCCAAGTGATTGGAGATATAGAGAAGATCTAATATGGCTAATTCTCTCAGTTAAATTTTTTTTAAAAAAATTATTATATAAATTTTAAAAAATCCCAAAAAATCAAAAATTAATTTAAAACTGGAAAATTTGTGTGTTTAAATGCAAGCTGTTTAAAAATCAACAGAATTAGCCAAAGTTTTTATTACACTAGTTATCACTAATATATCAAAAATATTTTTTATATTTTATTCTGTCACAGAGGTGGGCTTCTAATCAAAATAAAAATTTTTTCCAGGTACGAAGGGTGGTATTAAGCAAAAAGAATTTAGATTATGCTTCGCATTGGAAAGGTAGAATTGAAGCTAGACAAAGAGCAGATCGTGCGCTAAGAACTGAGCGCTTATTGAGAAGCTGGCTGTAATTCTGCAAGGACTATATCCGCCCGCACGCTCCCTTTGCCTATTTGCCTTTCTAACAGCGGCTGCTCTTATAGACGAGGTTCTGCACTTGCTCCCCAGTAGCTGAGTGAGCTTGTTCATCGTACAGCATGCCAACAGGGTTGTCCACAATTGAAAATGGGTTGAATTTTCTGGCTGATATCGGCCAAAAAGGAAATTCAAGCCCAGGGATAACTCCTGGTATCACGCTGGGGAGCAATCCTTATTGGCCAGGATGAACACCCCTAACACTGCTGAGATAACCTTTTCCAACTCTCAGACCCATTTACCACTGATGTTAATTAGCCCGGATTTGGATTAATGCTTGCGATCGGTTAATTCGACATTGCGCTTTACCAAGCCAGGAAAAACTGGCTAAATACGCATTCCCAAGCTTCATCCTCAAGATCCCTACATGCCAGCTACAGGAGTTTAGAGGGTGGGTTGGTTCGTCACTCCATTTTAATATATGCTAAAAGCTGAGCGCTTAAAAAAAGAAATAATTTTTTTTATATTTGAAAAAATCTTCAATTATAACCCTTAAAAACTTATATTTTTTAGATTAAATTTATCATAAAATATTAATAAATATTTTCCATCAGGCATATTAAATGGGGCTACCTTAATTAATTCGCTCATTTTTAAAATAAGCCCGCAAAAATTTATCGAATCGCTTTTCCTTTATAAAGAAAGTGAAGTAAAAAGAGAAGTTTAAGAAAAAGATCAAAAGATTTATAACAAAATTTAAGTAAAAATGAAGAATATGATATTAGAACCTCATGAGAGGAGCTCTAGGCAGCAGCAAGCAAAAATATTCCCATTATCTTTATCTCCATCACTCTCAAATACTTTTTTTAGCACGATCTCAAAAGCTGCTTCTCATCTCTGAAGATTTTTATTTCCAAAGGCAGAAATAAATTCAATAGATCGAACCTCATCATTTCCTCCAAAACTTATACCTGTTTGCCAAGAATAGCCCACTAAGGAGCATTTTTGGTTCGCCATTCTTAAATTTAGTTAGCCAAAAAATATGCCATGCCAAGGAATTTGGCAAGCCAGCTATTATTATCCGCCAAACAAAAAATGCTCCTTAGTGGGCTATTCTTGTAAATAAGTATAAATTAATTGAGCCCATATCTCAATTTATAATCAGAGAAGATATAAATAAATTACCTGATAATTTTGATACAGAAAATAATCAAAATTTCATAAAGCATGGCTCAGTCCCTTTTCAATATGAGCCAAGCCCTAACTCCCCCCCCCTCCGTGAGCGAACAAAACATTAGAAAAATCGCCATTTTTTGACCAAAAACCCACCCTCCGTGAGTGAACAAAAATTTTTTTAATAGAAAAAAAATTTTAATGGGAAAAAAATTTTGATATATAAGTGATAATTAGTATAATGAAATCTAGAGCTAATTCTGTTTAAATTTTAAACAAATTGCGTTTTAAAACATAAATTTTGCAAATTAAATTAATATTTGCTTCCCAATTTTTGCAAATTAGGATTTTTTTAAATTTCGAAAAAAATATTTTTTATAAAATTTATATATAAATTTTTTTTTTAAAAAAAAAAATTAACCCCCCTCCGTGAGCGAACAAAATTTTTTTGTTCGCTCACGGAGGGGGGGGGGAGTAAGAGCCTTGGATGCAAAAGGAAAATACCAGAGAGCCAGCTAGAAGAAGGAATAAAAAAAGTCAAGGTTAATAATGAAGATTTTGAGTCTCAAACAAATTTTTTAAAACCAGAATTACCAAATATTTCAAAAGACAAAAAACGAGCTCCAACACCTTATAAACAAACCAATTCAAGTAAAACTGATAGCAAACTTAATATGAAAACAGTTGACAAGAAATTAAAGGAAAGCGAAATTTTTGCAAAAAGGTATGAAGAATATTTTAAGGACATCGATTTTAGGACTATAAATGAAATTGGAATTAAAGAAAACAAAAAAATAGAACCTCAAAATGATAAGTTTGCAAAAGAGGAAGAAAAATTCAAATATAAAAATAAAGATTGGAATTTGAATGAAGAAGCTTCAAAAGAGCAAAATGAAATTATAAGCAGCAATTGTGCAGAAACGCAGCGTTTAGATAGTGAGCACAAAAGAAGTGTAGAAGATAGAAATATTGATACTAACCCAAAATATAAATTTGCTAAATGCGTACCTAAATTAGCAATGAGCTCTGATTCTGTTATCAGTATAAATCAAGACAAAAGAAACGAAAATTTTTGAATTAGCCCAAGTAATCTGCATAAAGAAAAAACTATTATTTCAGAAATTTCTCCATTTGAAGCAAAAGATGCAAACAAAAGATCAATTGCATTAGAAAGACAAAGCAGTAATTTAATCGCAAATAATAAAGATAGAAAATTAATAGAGAATCCGTTTTGTGCTAGCGAAAAAAAGCAAGAATTCCCAAATGGAGAAGAAGGGGTATTTAAAACGAATTTTTATTTTAATTTTCGAAAGGATAACGAAGAAGGTTCTTTCACTCCTCGAAAGAAGTAAGAAATCAAGTCTTAAATAATTTTAGATCTTTTTTATCAAACTTCAATTAAAAGTTCTAAGAAATTAATTAGAATTATCAAAATAATTTGAAAACAAGACAACAGTAAATCATGAATAATGACCATAGTATATTTATCAATAAATTCACCAGGTTTGTAGATAAATAAGAAAAATACATCAAAATGTGATAATTTATAAATTCTTCTTTGATATTTCAAAACAAAATGAAGAGACCAACCGATGGATTTCATAATGAACGCTTTTTAATAAAAATTAATTATTCTATCAACATCATGGAATCCAAGAATCCAAGAAAGCCTGAACAAAACAGCCTTCACTCCTCTAAATCTTCAAATATATTAAACGTCAAAAGGAAAAGTTTAGGAGATCTTCCACAAAAAAATTCTCACAAAGGAGTTCTTGTGACTTCAGGCACCTCATCCCCTCAACTTAGTTTTTTTTTGCATGAAAAATCTCCTGATAAATCAAAATTAAGAAATATTCGTTCAAGTTCTGCATCTCGGCAAGCAAAATTAAATGTTTCTAAAACTGAATCCAAACGACTAATACTAAAACCTGGTTTACCAAGCAGAATTACTTCTCCACAAAATGATAGTTTGAGTGGCTCATCAAACTTAAGCAGCGCTATTTCAAGAAGTAATACTAATTCAAGGTTAAAAGTGCCAATATTTACGAATTCTTTGGTAAACGAAATAAATCAAGTCCGTCGAAATCCGAAAGCCCCAATCCGAAGACCATTTAGATTGAGACCAGGTAGTGGACAACGCGCCGGGAACCTCTAAGTAAGGACAGAAGCCTGTCCAGATAATGTGGTATTGGACGTTAAACGAGAGATAATATATAGCTAACTAAGTGTTAATAAATAAATCCCAACAAAATTAATGCAGAAGTGTAAAATTCAGGATTCTAAATCTGATCCAGAAGCTCTTGATATGAAACTATCGCAGGATCTTGCTGCTTGTAAAGGCTCAGAAGATCTAAAATTCATGGCTTATCAAAAATTATTTGATGAAATCATCATAAATGATAAAGAATTTAGCAAATTGCTTATGAAAATTAAAAGTGCATACGAAAAGATGATTTCCAAAAGTTATTATGACGACTCAAAAGAAATAAAACGAGATAACATAGAGCTCACCTTAAAACTCGAAGAAAAAAACGCTTTAATTAGTAGTCTTGAAAAAGAAAAATTAGAAATTTGAAAGGAGTTAAAAAAACTCAAAAAAGAATTAAACGCATTTAAATATGATGAAAAAGAGCCTTCAAGATTAAGCCAAAATAAAGAAATTTCTGCATTAGAAAAAGAAAACAAAGATCTGCTTAAAAGAGAAAAAAAATACTTACTCCCCCTCCGTGAGTGAGCAAAAAATCTTGTTCACTTAATTTTTTTTTAAAAAAAAAATTATATATAAATTTTGGAGAACTTTTTGGGACGGCAAAAATACTGCAAGGCTCTGCAAAAAACTGCAAGGCCAGTAAAAAAATGGCAAAGCCAATCAAAAAAAAAATGCAAAACTTGCAAAAATTTTGCAAGTTTTGCAAAAACATTGGACAAAAGCAAAAGCAATTTAAAAAAAAAGCAAAGCCATGCAAAAATTTAAAAAAAATGAAAAATTTCGCAAAGCAGGCAAAACTTTTGCAGGGTGGCAAAAAAGTTGCAAAAATTGGCAAAAATCACGATTAGAAAATTTAACAGTAAAATTTAATAATTTATTGGAAGTGTAGTACAATGTTAAATTATTTAAAAAACATATAATATAGAAAAAATAGAAATTAATTTCGTGAAATAAATGCTAAAGTTTAATACAAATATCTTTTAAAGAATTTTCTAAAAGCATGACTTAAAAATTTTAAAAATTTGGAAAATTTAATTTTGGCAAAATTTTAAAATGAGATACAACAAAGTGTTTTGCCAAAATTAAATTTTCCAAATTTTTAAAATTCTTAAGTTATGTTTTTGGAAAATTCTTTAAAAGATATTTGTATTAGACTTTAGCATTTATTTCACGAAATTAATAATTTCTTCGGGACAAAATGGCGTTTTTCGCGCCAAAGTGAAAGGAGTTATCCTGAGTTGCTTTTGAGAAAAAGCAAACAGTAAAGGTGAGGAAATATGCGTCAGCATAAATTCTTGCAGTGATGAATTATTTTTTTGGGCTTGAAAAGTTGCAGATGTGTAGTTTTTCTAATGGCCGATTTTGGAGGAATGCAAATCGGTGATTCATTGGGATAAAACTCGGCCTCTGTAACCTTGAAAAGTCCTTCTGTTGTTTTTTATTGAAATTGAAGTTGGTGTTGAAGTTGATGTTGATGTCGATGTTGATGCTGATGTTGGCATGTGCTGATGCTGGTGTTGATGTTTGATGTTGACGTTTGATGTTGATGCTGAAGTTATGAAGTTTACAAAGTTTATGAGGTTTATGAAGTTTTAGAAGTAATTGGTCTCTTATGAGGCGATAACCGTTAAGTATTAGTATTAGTATTTCACGAAATTAATTTCTATTTTTTCTATATTTATATGTTTTTTAAATAATTTAACATTGTACTACACTTCCAATAAATTATTAAATTTTACTGTTAAATTTTCTAATCGTGATTTTTGCCAATTTTTGCAACTTTTTTGCCACCCTGCAAAAGTTTTGCCTGCTTTGCGAAATTTTTCATTTTTTTTAAATTTTTGCATGGCTTTGCTTTTTTTTAAATTGCTTTTGCTTTTGTCCAATGTTTTTGCAAAACTTGCAAAAATTTTGCAAGTTTTGCATTTTTTTGCTTGGCTTTGCCATTTTTTTACTGGCCTTGCAGTTTTTTGCAGAGCCTTGCAGTATTTTTGCCGTCCCAAAAAGTTCTCCATAAATTTTTATATAGAAAAAAATTGTTTTGGGAATTTAAAAAAATCTTAATTCGCAAAAATTTGAAAGCAATTATTTATTTAATTAGTAAAATTTAAAATTTAACAGAATTAGCTCTAGATTTCATTATACTAATTATCACAATTATATATCAAAAATTTTTTTCGCTCACGGATGGTAGGTTTTTGGGCAAAAAATAGGGATTTTTCTAATGATTTTGTTCGCTCACGGAGGGGGAGTTAAAGCTTTTTTCTCTATTAAAATCCAAAGGATATCCTATTGACGAAGGATTCGCCTTTCTAAACTCTAAAAATCATAACTCCCCCTCCGTCGGCAAACAAAATTATTAGAAAAATCCCTATTTTTGCCCAAAAACCGCCCAATTTTGTTTATGAAAAAAATTTTATATATGTATAATAATTATTATAACGAAATCTCTAGCTAAATTCTGATTAATTTTAAACAGCTTGCTTTTTAAAATATAAATTTCGCAATTAAATTAATTCTTTTTGCTTCTCATTTTTAACAAATTGAAAATTTTTTTAAATTTTGAAAAATAAAAATTTCTATAAAGTTTACATTTAAAAATTTTTAAAAAAATAAATTAATTCTAGGCGAGTAAACAAAATTTTGTTGTTCGCTCACAGAGGGGAGGGCTAAGAAGCTTTCAGATTTTCTTAATAAATCAAAAGAAAGCATTAACGAAACTGTATATAGCAATCGTCAAGAAGATTCAGAAGGAAGCAGTACAGCTTGTGAGAAAAAATCAAACAGGATTAAGCCTCCACATTGCAATCGCCCAAATCTATGCTCCACAACTCCAGTCCCAAAACTTTCTTCATTTAACTCTACCCAAATGAGTTTTCAAGAAGAATTTATGTCAAATTATGATAAATTTTCCGAATCTTGGCGTGGCCAAATTCCCAAAAAAGACATTCCTTTATAACTACTATAAATTTTCTAATAAATTTTTAATAAATGCCTCGAGACTCCAAAGGCAAGAACAAAAAATGGTCAAAACATAAAGGAAAAGACTACGGAAGATCAAAGCTTGAAAAGCTCCAAGAACTTGCCGCTAAAAGAGGCGTAGAAGTCTGGGAGATCGACCCTAACGAAATTTCTTCTGGCGATGAGTCAGAAGAAGAGGAAGGGATAAATGAGGCAGAAGAACACGAAGAGGAAGAAACCAAAACTCCTCAGGAAGAAAATAAAAAAGTAGAACAAGAAGACAGCGACGAAGAAGAAGACAAATATGAAGGAGAAGTTGTGGTCGGACATCAAGGACTCATGGAAATATCTAACCCAAACAGAGCAAGAGGAATACCTAAATCTTGGGATCCTCCACAAGAAAGCGGAAATAGAAGAGGAGGGTATAAAGGACAAGAAGAAGGGAAAAGCAAAGGGCCAAAAGTTAGTAAATCTGATAAAGAAAGACTTGAAGAAATAAGAGCAAGAAGAGACGCAGCATCGAAACAAAGAGAAGAAAATAAGAAAAAACAAGAAAAGCTTAAAGAAGAGGCTTCGAACAAGTTTAAGAAAAAATAAATAACCAGAGTAGTTGGTGTTTAAGAGAAAGATAATAAGGGATTTATCTAATAAATAGAGGGATCATAAATGGCTAGCTCGATAGGTAAAGCATTTGCTGCGGACCCCAAGATTGAAAAAGACGATCTAATGGACTACATGCACTGGGTTAAACAAGTCCTTGGCCTGATTTTCGGAATTATTGCTGGAAGTATGAAATTTACAGGTTTCCCAGTAATTATTATATTTGCAATTGCTCTCAGCGCTGTATCCCTGTTCTATGCTTGGAAAATCATCCAAACCGAAGAAATTGAAGCCTGGGACATCGTTTCTGAAGCATTTGGACCAGCATTTTTCAGCTTTGTCCTTGCATGGATATTATCATACACATTCCTATAATAATTTAGTTTATGAAATTATAATTAATCTAGTTTAAGGTTTTGACTGGTAATAACATTTGGCTATATTGAATTATGCAATTTTCAAATCGATATCGAAAAAAATGCATTTCTTTATAACTACTATTTTATTTAATAAGAGTGATGCACAATTTTAAACTGCTAGTACCTACTTTTTAAATGTTTTTAAATTAAGTTTCTTTGCTCAAATATATAATTTCCATGAATTTTTATATAAACTTTCGTATAAATAGTTAATAAATGCCTCGAGACTCCAAAGGCAAACACAAAAATGGCTAAATATAAAGGAAAAGAATATAGAGGATCAAAATTTGAAAAAATCCTAGAGCTTGCTGCAAAACAAGGTGTAGAAGCCTGGGAGATCGACCCTAATGAAATTTATTCTGATGATGAGTCAAAAGAAGAGGAAACGATAAATGAGGCTAAAGAGCACGAAGAGGAAAAGACCAAATTTCTTCAGGAGGAAATTACTAAAGAAGAGCTAGAAACTTTGAAAGTAAGAAGAGAAATGATAGGAGCGATGCTAAAAGATGTTGAAGAACAAGAAAAATACAAGCCTTATTAATTTGTGTAAGAAAAATAACTAATATAGTTTTGTATTGGAGAAAGATAATAAGGAGTTTTGCCTAAGGTAATGGCTAAATGAAGCATGGGATTTTGCTTCTGAAATATTTGACCCAGTATTTTTAGATTTGAGCTTGCATTGAATAGTCATAAAACCCCTATAACACTTAAATTTATGAAATTCTTATTAACCTAATTTAAGGTAATTCACTAATAGTAGCTTTTGGATCGTCCACAGTAACATTTAATATATAATTTCCATATCCTCTTTCTCCTTTATACATACTTGCACATACAACTGTAAAAGAATTTCCTTTATCAAGCGGTACCTCAGCGCTTACTACTTTTAAGTCAGTAGGGCATCCTGATGTTTTTAATATATTTTTGCTAGGATCTTTGACACGTTGGTTTCCATAAAAAATCATGAATATTATGGGGAGTTTTCCTTTAAACATATCAACAGCTTCTTTTTGGGTTAGGACTATAAATGCAGTACATGGCTTGGATACTTTTATAAGATATTGTGGGTTATCAGAAAATTCAACTTGTGGGTTATCTTTGCAAGGAAGGCCTGCCGCTCGTTTTCCACTCCATGCTCCTTCAATTTCATTCAATTTATTCCATTTTTTATCATCGAAAATTCTGCAGATATACAATGATTTATATTCCCATACAAAATCGTCTAAGCACATTCAGAAAATCCCATCATCTTTTTCTTCAAATTTAAGCTTTTCTTTGAATTTTTTGGTCCATTTAAAGCTGCTGTCACACCAGTCTCCACGCCATTCTGTTCCATACTGTCCATGAGGGTTTTTTAAGTTGATAAGCCTTTCTCCATCGAGCTCAATTATATTTAATATTGCATAAGCATGGCCCTGAACTATCCCATTTTCAGAAACAGCTAAATCGCCTTGAGGGTTTTCAGGTGAGCCTGCGCCCATTAAATACCCGTTTTCATAAAAGTTAAGCATTTTGCTCCACAAGGCGTCTGAGTTGTTTTGAGCTGATTCTAAACGAATTTCTTCAGGTGCTCCTTTAGTAAGGTCTTCAAGAGCATAGTGAACTTTTCCAGCAGCAATGGAATCATATGAGCCATATAATTTTGCATAAGCTTTTTCTAACAGCATTGGCCATAGTTCAGTCCCAGAAACTGTTCTTGCAAAGGCCCATTCACCTTGCTCGTTAATTGGAAACACATCATCAACAATAATGTAAACCTCATCACCATTTCTATAAAATTTCATTATATATGCTCCGCATTTTGGATCAGGCTTTTCTCCTTTAAAGATGTTTTCGACCCTATTTAGGCTTTCTCCTGAGGCATTATTTGGTTGTTCTTTCGGATTTACCCCTAAAACACAAAGAGCGCTTAAAAAGTAACAATCTCCTAAAGCACCTTGTTTAATGTCTTCTGGGGACACTCCGCCTTCATATAAAGTGGATTCATCACCAGCTCTTTTCCAGCCAGACACAAAATGACTGCTTTTTTCTCCAAGAGATTTTTTATCGGCGGGGAATTGCTTGTCAATGAATTTTTCATGAGTCGCTCTAAACCTTTCAACGATTTTTTGATATTTTTCAGGGCTATCAACCATCTCATCAATAGGAATGTCTTGGCGATTTTGCTGCTCTTGTTTAGCTTTTTGTCTCTGCTCATGGATTTTTTTGGCTGTTTCCATACGTTTCAGCATAGCTTTTCTTTCGACTGATTCTCGTTTTTTGATTATTTTTCTTTCTTCAGCGAGCTCTACTTTATATTGCTCCTTTATACTTTCAAATCTGATTCTTTGTATTGGATTAAGCTTTTCAAGCTGCTCTTTGGCTCTTTGATATTTTTCAAATATTGATCCTCTTGGTCCTAAATTAATTTGAATCCCAAAGGCTTTAAGCTCTACAGCTTTCGCAGTAAACAAGCTATTTAAAAACATAATTTCATTGCTTTTTGATGATACAGCTCCAGATAAAATTAATAACTGGAAGTTTATCATCAATTCTATCTCTTGAACGTATTGCTTTTTAGCCCTCTTTTCTTCTTGATGGATTTCAGCATAAATATCTCTTAAATTTCCTAATTCTCTTGAAGATGACCTCCATGCTTTATTTTCATCTTTTTTAGGAACTTCAAAAATTGTTTTTTGCCTTATGGCTTGAGCCATATGATTTAAGTGGTTTATTTTGTCTTTACTTTCAGCATAAGAGGCAAAATCTTCTGCTCTGGAAGCTCCTTTTTTCATTAAATAGTTTTCTTTAGCCTCAAGCCAAGCTTTTTTCATTGCTTTGGGATGGGTGGAAGGGTTCACATATTTATAAGCAGTCCCAAGCTGTACTGGAGAAATTCCAGTTATAAAAATAAATACTAAAGCTATTAAAACTTCAGCTAAAGAGCCAATAGCTATGCCAGCAGAAACCGGATCAACCCAAATTATACAAATAACTCCATATATCATGATAAGTCCAATAGTGCCACACATCATAAGTCCAAGCTCGTTATATTTAATTAATCTATCATTTTTAGTCTCATATTTGTATATAGGGAAAATCCATGGTGAAAAAAATATCGGCTCAGTCCTCATACGATGAATTGAGGTAAATAGAGAAATTGACGAACATATAAAGATAAAAGCGACACAGGTATAGTAAGATATTGTAAAACCTGCATAAATTCCAAGCCTTTCTGTTAGGTAAAGACCAACGGCTAATCCAGTCCAAGACACTAAAAATATAAAAATAATTGATAAATATTTGAGGATAGAACTCTTCCACCAGCCCTTATATACAAACTTGAAGAGCCTGTAAATATGATCAAAGAGGAGATGAAGGATAGTGAGACCAAAAAATGCTATAGAAAAAGAAGCGCCATATTTGTATGTTCCATCAACAGCGTATATAATTCCTGCTTGAAGTCCCAAAAATATAAGCATATTCAAATATGAAAGTATTGCTCCGTAATCATTTCTGTGTAGCCTTCCTGTGAAAAATGCTTTGACAAAGTTTGTTTCTTTTTTCCATTCCCTCAATAATTTTGGAGTTGATTCTCTTACCTGACCCAATTAATAGCAAGCAAAAATGAATTATTCTTCCAAAACCCCAAAGTTTTAAAAATTTATAGATTAATAATAATTATAGTAAGCCTTATATTTTTCAATAACAGAATCTGCAACTTTACAAATCAATATTAAAAATATCTCCTAGAATTTTTAAGTTATAGAGCAAATCGACTTTGCTATTGCACGTAGTTAGTGTATCGATATTGATCATTCCTGATTTAAGCTTCATTTCTTCTCTTTTATCTAGTGCCACTATATATGTTTTTTCCAGACTTTTTTCTTCCTTCAGCTTTGACTCAGCTTCAGCAAGCTTCATTTCTTGCAATTGCTTATTTGTAAGTGTCATACCAACCATTTGAGCCATAGATGGTTTTCCATCTTGGTCTTGATTTACCATCATATTCAACAAATTTTCTTGGTATTCACTAATTCTATTTATCAGCTCATTATCTTGCTCGATTTTTTTCTTAGTTTTATTATTATATTCAGCCACATCCATCACAATGGAATGATCATTTTTCAAATAGTGATAATAAAAATTCATATAAGATGCTACAATAACTGGCATGAAAAAGAATAGCATCATTATAGTAGGCTTATAAGTTGCTAAATAAATAGCAATTCCTGATACAAAAATAACCCCACTTGTCAGAGTTATCACTATCCAGTATAAGTCGACTTCTTTAAAAAGCATAAAATATTCAACTCTGTCTTGCACTCCTTTCATTTTTCTTATAAAAAGTCTTAAAGATACCAAAATCCCAAGGAGAATAAAGGTAAAAGTAATTGAAGTGATTCCAATCAGCCAAAGTGGGTAGTCATAACCTGAAATGGTTAGACTTGTGAATGGGATGTCGGATGGGTCAACCAAACTATCAATGACAATAACAATACAATAAGTAATTGTCATAAATAAATATACAAATTCTCCTGATTTCGATATATCTTTTTGCTGAATTTTAGTTAAATCCTGCTTAATTGCGGTGGATGCTAATGGGAAGCGGACATCGATTAAATTTAAAAATAATATTGCGCTAAATAAAATGTAGGCTAATGAATAGCCAAGAAACCATCATTCGCCAGTCCAAATAAAAATGCATAATCTACAGGTCACTGCTATTAATGTGGGTTCAAAAGAACCTTCAGAAAGTCCTGATTTCATAAATAGATATAGCCCAATATCTGTTGTCCCTATTAAGAAAAAGTTCAAAAATCCTAGGGCTTCGTATTCTGTATAGAACCAAGCTAAAATTCCATAAACAGCTAAAACTATGAGGGAAAATAAATATAATAAGGATTGAGCTAGCCTTTTGTGGTTATTAAACCATGTACTGTCAAAAAGTGCATGAATTCCTCCAGATAAAGGCGAGTAGCTAAACTGCTCATCAGCTTTATTAACTGTAAAAAATTCATAAATTTCCCCTTTAGAGACCACCACAGAGTCTTTTTTCTGGTTTTCTAAAATTTCTTTAATTGAACCCTCAGGCACATTCATTGGGTCACCATCAGGCAATTCATTTATAAAAGTGTTTATAGTAACTCCTCCTTTAGATCTCACTATATAAATAAGCATAACTATTACAATGCAATTTGAAGCAATGAAAATGCTCGAAAGTCCAAAGAACCATACTTGGTCTTGCAAAAACAGAACTTCAATTTGGAAGGCCATATAAAGAGCAGCTCCAAGGAGAATTGATAAAATAGAGTACCAGCTGATTTTATAGCCTTGCCATTTAATTCTAAGCGCACCTGATAAGAAAAACATAGCAGAAAAGCATATAAGAAATACTGAAATCCCAAGAACATAATCGTATTTTCCGCCAAATTGAATTTCGTTGTAAAGAAGAGAGCCAGTCCAGCATAGTAATGTAATTATAGGCCATGCTAAAATAGTGAGAATTATGAATTTCAGGAATGAGATACTTCGACTGAGGGCTGATGGGTCTTTTAAAAATTCTCATAATCTTGATGCAATGTAAATTTCAATAAAGCGGTGATCACCTTTGATTTTTTTCATAAACCCAAAGAAGATTGCTAGTGAAAAAATAAAGAACACACCCATTTCTGGAGCGATGCTGGGGACGTCTATAAAGCGAGTTGTAACCATTTTATAACTGCTAAAGGCTTAGATTCTTTACTCTATTTAGCAATTTTTTGTATTAGTTTTGCTATTGCATGTCTTTTATTTCGATAATGCTCGTTGATTAATATATAGTCAGTATAAAAGATATTCAGATAATAATTTAATATGAAATTAGTTTATTTAGCTGCATTCTGAAACTGTTATAATAATTTATTTTTAGTTAAATCATATTTGTTATATTAAAAACTTTAACGATTAAGAATAGGCTCTAAAATTTCTTTTTCTTATAATTATGCAATAGAAATAAGGTAGTGAATTTGCTCAAAAAAAATTGAATTCATTGGGAATATCAAGGACTTAAATTTATACACACATAAATAGGGGGTATATTTGAGTAATTCTGAGCTAAATGACTTGAGATTTTGCTATAATATTTTATATTCTAAAAAAGTAGACTTACTCCTCCCTTTAAATTGGAGCAAAATATCGGTAAAATTTCGATTTCTATGATTCACTTGTTCAGATATATCTGAAAGCTCATATCTTCATGATAATACGTAAATTAGCCTCTTTAAATTAAATGAAATTAATTTTTCACATTAAAATATTATTATATATAAATAATAGCTTTTCTGAATTTTAAAATCACCAGCATTATACATATTTAAAAAAAAATATAATCTCTATCAGATTAATTTATTATAATTTTATAGAGGAGTTAGGATATATTGATTCTAATGATAAAACTTCAAGTTTTGAAAATAAAATTTGTTGAGAGCAAGAAAGTTTATAAAAAAGACACAAAATATATATTAATAATTATTTAATTTGAATCCAAATAATTCTGTTATTTATAAAAAGTTTAATTCAAATATACATTTATATTAGATTAGAGTTTTTACCCTAATCAATTGCATATTGAAGATTTAAAATCAAAAGCAATAGTAAAAATAATTTGTTTACTCAATTTAAAATTTACTTTCGTAAACAAACAGCAATAAATGCTCATTCTGAAGGTAGTAGAGAGAGCATTTTAATGCACTTTTATTTGATAAAAAGAGATAAGCTTCTTTTCTTAACTCCCCCCCCTCTGTGAGCGAACAAAACCATTAGAAAAATCGCTATTTTTTGCCCAAAAACCCACCCTCAGTGAGTGAACAAAAATTTTTTTTAATAGAAAATTTTTTTATGGAAAAAAAAAAATTGATATATAAATGATAATTAGCATAATGAAATCTAGAGCTAATTCTGTTTAATTTTAAACGAATTGCTTTTTAAAACATAAATTTTATGAATTAAATAATATTTGCTTTCCAATTTTTGCGAATTATGATTTTTTTAATTTCGAAAAATAATATTTTTTATAAAATTTTATATATAAATGTTTTTAAAAAAAAAAATTAACCCCCCCTCCGTGAGTGAACAAAATTTTTTTGTTCACTCACGGAGGGGGGAGTAAGATAAATTAAAACACCGCCACTAGAGTAAACTCGATCGCCCGGCTAGTTTTATGTAAATCGAACTAATAGATAATATGAGAAATTAGTAGTTTTGATTAGATTGACTGCTCAAGCTATTATTATTTCATTGCATGCTTAGAAGGGTAACCTTTTTTTATGTTTTAGGTTATTAAGTCTTTGAGGATATAATTTCAAAAGTTTTTGCTTTAAAAAATTTTGATTAATTGTTTCCCATAAGCAGAGCAAAATCCAATATTCTAATTTTATTATAGAGCGTAAATTTCATTTTCCTCATTGCTTCCCAAAAATTGGATTTCATCATCCATTTATGTTTCTTATAATTTAAATT
Source organism: Blepharisma stoltei (assembly GCA_914767885.1). Taxonomy (NCBI): domain Eukaryota; phylum Ciliophora; class Heterotrichea; order Heterotrichida; family Blepharismidae; genus Blepharisma; species Blepharisma stoltei. The sequence continues at coordinate 781,481 of CAJZBQ010000044.1, forward strand.
CATACCTAACTCCCCCCCCCCCCTCCGTGAGCGAACAAAACCATTAGAAAAATCGCCATTTTTTGACCAAAAACCCACCCTCCGTGAGTAAACAAAAATTTTTTTAATAGAAAAAATTTTAATGGAAAAAAAATTTTGATATATAAGTGATAATTAGTATAATGAAATCTAGAGCTAATTCTGTTTAATTTTAAACAAATTGCGTTTTAAAAACATAAATTTTGCAAATTAAATTAATATTTGCTTCCCAATTTTTGCAAATTAGGATTTTTTTTAAATTTCGAAAAAAATATTTTTTATAAAATTTATATATAAATTTTTTTTTAAAGAAAAAAATTAACCCCCCTCCGTGAGCGAACAAAATTTTTTTGTTCGCTCACGGAGGGGGGGGGGGAGTAAGCAATTTCTGATATCCTCTTCGAAATCAATTTTAATATTTTCTCATTCTTCTCCACTTAAATATAAATTTCAAAACCATATTCCTTGATATATCTCTCTATATTAGATTGACAAAACGCTGTTATTTTATTAATATAAAAGCAGATAGATGCTAACCATAGAATTGAACCGATTAAATATAAACGGGGATATAATATTATAGCTATCTTCAAATGTCCAACCTTTTAAATTTCTTGAAATTTTGCTTTCTTATGATTATTTTTTAATCATCCAGAAACTTGAAGCTTTACATTAACTGAAATTCATTTTTACATGATAAGTTTGCTTTATAAAGCAATATTTTAAAAATTACCCTTTCCTTAAATTTCCAATATGCATTATAATGGCGACACGTGTCAGCCTGCCCTCTTGGCGCAGCAGTCCAGACCTTATGATTACGGCGAACTGGGACGAACTCCGAGCCGAGAATCAACTGCAGGCTCAAGAGTTGTGTAGCTGGATAGGTTTCGGCTGCTTTCCTGTGGTTGGAAATAGAGGTGCTCAGCAGCATCCTTTGGATCCGAGGACCCTTGGTATTCTTCTACGGAGAAACTGGGGGTTTCGGCTCAGGCCAAGGGGAACAGTCTTTTTCCTGTAACTGTCGAAAGGAAGGCGCATTGACACCCGATAGACTCCAAGGATCCTTGGAATCAAACTACTCCAATCGCCCGCAGAAATCTATAAGCTGCCCACTCAAAACTGAAGCCACAAGGCAAGGAGGAGACAGAAGGTGCAGGAAGGGCACTCGCAAGAGGGATAGACCCATTGGGCTGGAGTCGAAAAGCGGTAGAAACTCCCGTACAGGAGGTCTTTGGTGACTGCGTCACAATATGGCTAGCGCCTGACTTTAATAATCCTAACCCTAATCCTTAAATTTCCATATTTCCACCAGTAAAGAGTTAAATTTAATAAAATATAAATAAAAGTTGATGAAATCTAGCAATCTGAAGCATTAAATTGAAAATAAGCTAACTCTTGCCATTTTTAATCTATTTAGCTCAATGTATAAAAAACTATAAAATCCTAATAGTTAGGAAATGTTAAAGAAGCTAAGATAATATAATAATAAGATCCTATCTATTTCTGATCCCTTTTTTTAAATTCATAACTAATTTAAAAACTGGTGCCTTTTTATCAATTAAGCAACCACAATTGCTTCCCTTTTAGACTTAAGGTTATCAAATTTTCTTTTTAGCCATTTCTTTTAAGAAATTTTGGACAAATATCGATGCCATATATAAATAAGTTCGCACAAATTGATTTTGCTAATTCTGGAAATTGCTATATGGCCACACATTTATAGATAAAATAATTTATTTATTAATTTGTAGGCCCATACGTTAAAAATTATTCAATAAGCAGAAGCATATATAATGAAAAGTGAATGCAACTCGGTACAAAATGAGCCTGAAAAGATTCCAAGTGTTTTTTCGGGAATGTTCTCTCTTCTTCACGAAAGAGTAGACACCAACTCAGAATCTCTGTGTTTTAAACTCCCCAATATTTTTGAGGAGCTTCAAGCACCTCAACCTATACATACTCCACTTCTTCCTAGTGTAATGATGCCGGTCCCACAGAGAGCAACTAAAGAAAACACAGCTTGTCCACACAAAAACAGAAAGCATTATGCTAACTTCCGCTTAATTAGCCTGAAGCATATGGTAACAGATCATTTTTTTATAAAGTAGTTATTTTTTTTTTCTCATATAATTAACTCGAGGCATTTAAAAAAAAGATTAAATAATAAAGCAACTTCTTTCATATTTTAATTAAAATTTTTCAAATTTGGAAATAAATATCTTTAGCGATTAAACAATAAGATTTTTTCCTTTCACAAAGTTGAAAGTAAGAATATGTGCAATAACTGCTACCATAGGCTTGGTAGAGTCAAAGCAGCTTGGGCTTGCCCACATACAGATAGAAGGCATTATGCTAAAGGTAAATGCCAATTTTGCTATATACAGAGCTATCATAGAGATAGAGTTTTAAGGGAGGACAGTGAGCTTAAATTTGAAAGTTTGAACTCATAAATCTCCCTGAGACCCTGAAGTTAAATAACTAATAGATCCAATTATAATTTAAGATTTTCTTCAGATTTATTATGAAATAATATATTCTAAACTCAAAATCCCAAAAAAATTAAGGAATAGTTCAGCAAAAAAAAAAAATTAAATGCCATGTCTAAAAATTATATGATAAATATCGATATTAAATGCTGAAACATCAGCCTTTTGAGTCTTCAAGTAATTATAATTAATATTAATGAACTATATTGACTAGCTTCAGGTCATACCACCATGGGTGTTTTTCTACGCATTGCTTCGCGACTGCCCGCCATCTGCCTATCAGCCAACTCCTCCAGAAATGTGCTCACTAATTGGAGTTTAGTGAGTTGCATCACTGTTGAACAAAAAAGAATTGACTAGCTGAGAATAGAGCACGTTGCTCAGGGTGCAAGCCCCGGCATCGCACTAGGATATTATCTGAGTGGTTCTAACGACTTTTCTAGGCTTTTCCCTTTCCAAAACTGAGCATCTACACCCAATAGAGGTAAAAACTTGACATGAAATGAGCTTGCGGTCGTCCTAATTCAGCGTTGCGCTCCGCCAAATCAAGTAAAACCTGGATGGATATGCATCACCAAACGCCATCCTCCTTTCCACGAAGTGTGGGTCTTCCCAGCTACAGATGTTAAGAGGGTAGGCTGATTCACCATGCCATTTTATGTAAACTTGAGTCTTCATGTCAATTCTATAAGAAATTTTAAAAATTATGATTTATTTTTATCATAGTGTAGCGAAGAAAATCTTAAAATTTTTAAACTTTTACATTTCTAATAGACTTTAAGCACTTTAATTGAGCCGCTGAGAACTCAATGCAACTTATTTTTCTTTATATTTCGTGGCTCTTGAGAGATCTCAATTAGCATTATTTCATCGTAATGAATTTAAATTTTCAAAGATAAAACTAAGAGAGATTAATAAACCTAAATGCGAAGTAAAATAATTTTTATTTGAAGTTCAGTCAGGAAATTGTTAAATTTCCTTATATTTTGGTAAAATAAGCAGGACTGAAAACATCTTCTATTTACATTAAAATAACCACAATAATTTGGATAAAATCTATTAAAATTTGTGTTTAAAACATAAAAGAATTTTAATATTTAAAATTCTTCTAAACATACGAATAAAATAGAATAACCAAAATTTTCTTTTGAGCAATCAAAAATTTATTGAAAATTCACCTTCTTAATACATTTGCAATTATTTCTAATTTCCTTGTAATTCATTTTAATTAAGAGAATTAATAAAATTTTTCAACATCACCTAAGTAGCCACACCAAACTTTAAATTACTCATTTTATCTCTCCTTAGCTTTTGTCCTTAATCTATCATATTAACTTCCCCATTCACATAACTTAAAACCCATATTATTGGTGAAATAATTATAATGAAAGCATTTCTTTGCTTTGGTTTAATTGGGCTTGTGCTCTCACAGGTCTCAATCCCAATTTTCTCAATCTACGACACTCCTGATGCTGCATATGCTCACTTCAAGAGACTTCAAGTACGCGAACGATTGGTTAAGAATTCCAATGTTCCTTTAACGAATTATCTGGACGCCCAATATTATGGGCCAGTTCAAATTGGAACTCCACCTCAGAACTTTTTACTGACCTTTGATACAGGATCCTCTGATATCTGGGTTCCTTCAAGTTCTTGCTATTCAACTACTTGCCACCTCCACAATCAATACAACCACAGCAAATCTACCACCTATGTCGCTAGTGGTAAAAAAGTTGCTTTTGACTATGGACAAGGAGAAGTCTCAGGATTCCTTTCAATGGACACCCTTACATGGGGCGGCTACACTATTCCAAACGTTACTTTTGGAGAAATCACCTATATGCCTGGCTCTGAATGGGGATCAGATAAAAATGACGGACTTCTTGGAATGGCTTGGCCTTCACTTGCCTGTGCTGAATGCACACTTGGATTTTCAAAGCTGTTTGCTACTGGTGCTTTGGGGACTAATAACACCTTTGCATTTTATTTGACTTCTGGAGACTTGCAGACTGGAAGCGTTTTGACATTAGGAGGGTATGACCCAACCTTATCAAAGAACGACTGGACTTGGCATAATTTATTATCCCAAACTTATTGGCTGATTAGCCTTGACTACATCACTGTTGGAACAACAAAAATTGCGGTTTCAGGAATGCAAGGAATTTTAGACACCGGCACAACTCTACTTGTAGGAGACCAAACCGTTGTAAACCAGATTCTTGCTAAAATCCCTACAGTAAAAGAAAACTGCTCAAATGTTTCTAAGCTTCCTAATGTGACTGTCACTATTGATGGAACTAATTTCCTTTTGACTCCTCAAAATTATGTTTGGAAAATCCACGCTTAATTAGACTTATGCACACTAACTACCTTTGTTCACAGCCGCACGTCAAAGTAGGTAGCCCAACAATGAAAATTCAAAAGGTTTAAATTGTAAGCTGACTCAAGCAAAGATGGAAAAGGAGCGTTACGCTGGGAAGCTTTCCTGATTAGCCAAAGAAAAATAGCTGGCACTACTGGAAGATTCCTTACAACTCTCAGCTTCATTTCCCATAAAGAAAAACTTGATCCTGGATTGATCTTGGGTTCATCTGCTCAGAGTTACCACTCTACCTATGTCAAGACAACCTTTTCGGATACACTTGATTAGATGCCCAGTCTCACTTACTCGAGGTGACCTCTTGAGGGAGAGCAGGCCTGAGAGGAGCAACTGGAAGACCTTAGGCATGCTGGGATCACAGAGGAGATCGCGCAGGAAATCGAATGGCAGATTTCTGAGAAGGAAAGAAAGGACCTTCTGCTGGAGCAAGAGGCTTGGCGCACAACAGCGATGGTCATTGAATCATCCGGCTGCTAAAAGGCGGCAGAGTTTTCTGCGTGGCGGGCCTGAAGGAAGGTCGCCGCGGTGGAATTCTGCCTCACGGGGGAAGGACCTGATGGCCTGAGAAGAGAAAAAATATGGCCTGTGCCGATCTTTAAAACCCGTTGGCCTCAGGAGTTGCCGGCGTGAGTTGTGGAGCTGATGTTGGCGAGGTTTTGGAGCTGCTGTTGGCGTTTTTGTTGTGTGCCTTGGGCACAATAAAGCATTGGGAAGTTATGAAGAAGCAATTAAACTTGAACCAGACTATGCAGATGCATATAACAATAGTAGGATAGGGATAAGCATAATTTTCTTCTTACTCGAGGTTCCTGTACTCTGTTGAGTTAGTGTTACTAAAAGATTTAAGACGGTGGCCTTATTCAACAGCCATTTTAATGCATAAATGTTTGGAAAGTCACTTCTGAAGGGCAAACTCAGTGCATTAATGGATGGCAAGCTGAAGATTTCTCTGGCACCCCGCTTGCTAACACCATCATTTTGGGAGACCTTTTCATCAGCACTTACTATACTCAGTTCGACATGGGAAATAAAAGACTCGGCTTTGCAACTGCAGTTTAAGATAAAAGATTTCGCTTAATTGTTCATTTTTATGGATAAATCCTTAAATTTAATCTAATGAGGATAGGACAGCATTATTTTGTCTGGAGAAATAGATAGCAGTTTTTCATATTGATTTCCCTGTGGTGAAATAAATAAGATGAAAGCATTTGTCGCCTTCATTGTTATTGGAGCTGTTTTATCAGCAATAACGATTCCAGTTTACTCAGTTTATGATACTCCAGAGCTGGCATACTCCCACTTCAAAAAGATTCAGAGCTACAGTAAAAAATTCCTCCAAATGTCAGATGTTGCCCTTACCAATTTCGAAGATGCTCAATATTATGGATCACTCTTAATAGGAACTCCACCACAGAACTTCACTGTCCTTTTTGACTCAGGATCTTCAGATCTGTGGGTTCCTTCAGTTTACTGCTATTCTTCAACCTGCCGTCTCCATCATACTTATAATCATCAAAAATCAACCAGCTATGTATCCAATGGGAAAAAGGTTACTTTTGATTATGGACAAGGAGGAGTCTCAGGATATCTTTCACAGGATACAGTGACTTGGGGTGGATATAAAATTCCAAACGTTACCTTTGCTGAATTAACCAATATGCCTGGATCTGAATGGGGTTCAGATAAATTTGATGGGCTCTTAGGAATGGCTTGGCAAAGCCTCGCTTGCAATGGCTGCTCTGTTGTTTTCCAAAAACTTTATGCTACTGGTGCTTTAGGAACAAATAACAGCTTTGCTTTCTATTTAACCAATGTCGACAATAAGGCTGGCAGCACCTTAACCTTGGGAGGATATGAGTCTAACCTATCTCAAAATGATTGGGTTTGGCATCCTTTGCTGTCACAAACCTATTGGCAAATAAAACTTTCAGGAGTTTCAGTTAATGGGAAAGCTATAACTGGAACCAACATGAAAGCAATTGTTGACACAGGAACTTCCATTCTTGTAGGAGATGCTCCAATTGTTGATCAAATCACTAGCTCCCTCCGCTAGAAAACAAGGTATTTTTTCTGTTCAAGGAGGGATTAAATGATTAGAAAATTGTATATATAAATTCGTTTGCTTGCTCACAGAGAGGATACTTTTCTCAATGTTTAGACATTTTTTATGGGGGTAAGGAAATCCCAGAAATTAAGACAGACTGCTCTAACATTAAATCACTTCCAAATGTCACAATCACTATTGATTCTACCAACTACGTGCTTACACCTCAAAATTATGTCTGGAAAATCTTCCAAGATGGGATCTATGAATGCACTAGTGGATGGCAAGCTGCCAACTTCCCAAGCGAACTTGCTAATACTTTGATTTTAGGAGACCTCTTTATTAGCACTTATTATACTCAGTTCGATATGGGAAATAAAAGAGTAGGCTTTGCAACTGCAATTCAAAGCTCAAGCACTTAATTATTAAGTAATCTTTATTTCTATGAACAATTTTCTAAAGACGAGCTTAAATAATAGTAATTAATTTTCTCTGATTTATGTCGGCTAAATTATTGCTTAAAGTCTATAAGACTTGATATATAAAAATTAAACCTATTAAGATCTATTTTTATCTTCTGACATTTAAAATAATTATAATGGCACTTTTCTTATTAAGGAAGTTATAAGATCCTAATTTTTTTATTCTTAAAACAATATTTAACTATGGAAACTCAGATTAAAGTCAATTACCCAGATTTCTTGCTTAATAAGCAAGATAATCCTGCCAGAGCTAAGTTGCCAAACCCAAACAAATCAAAACTTAGCTCTCCGAAATATTCAGTTTGAAAGCCTTCCATAACTACGATCCTAAATCATGAACTTCTCCCTCCCTGGCTTCAAGATATTGAACTAAAGCCAATTGGATATCGTGGAAACGGAGTAAACATAGCTGATTTTTGGTCTCTAAAGCAGCGGCACGACGTCATGAAAACTATTTGTCATTCAACTATCAAAAGTAAAATAGGAAAAGTTTTTCATGAAGCTGATGGCATGGATAGAAAAAAACACCTTGAAGAAAAGTTTTCTAGCTTCCCCTTCATGAGCGAACAAAACCATTAGAAAAATCCCTATTTTTGCCTAAAAGCCCACCCTCTGTGAGTGAACAAAAATTTTTTATGAAAAAAATTGATAATTATTATAATAAAATCTCTAGCTAATTTTGTTTAATTTTAAACAAATTGAGTTTTAAAACATAAATTTACAAATTAAATAAATATTGCTTTTCCAATTTTTGCAAAGTGGGATTTTTTTAAATTTCGAAAAAACAAATTTTTCTATAAAATTTATATTTTTAATTTTTTAAAAATAATTAAGCGAACAAGACTTTTTGTTCGCTCACGGAGGGGGGAGTAAAAGAGATATAAATTCTTGGAGGCATAGATCATCATCAATACCGAAAGGAATTAAAACACCTGGACCACCATCTCCACAATCAGTTCCACATAGCCCGCTTTTTAAAAACCAAAAAATGACATTTGCTGCTTTAAGTAGCAAAGTTTTGCCTTCACACACGAAGACAGCTGACAGCAGACTTAAACATAAATTCAGCTCTTCTACAAGACCATAATATATATGAAAATAATATAAATAATTATATATACCTCAGAAATTGATCAGTTGTAAAATATGAAAATTCTTTATTTATTTAAATAATCCTAGCTTAATTTTTATGTGCTTTTTACTATATAAGTGTTTGGTTTAGTTTTCTTTAATTGTCGAAAATTCAATAAATTAAATATGATTTTGCTCCTCTTGCTATTTCACTACTCATTTAGCTCAACAATCACGACTTTTACAGTGAGCCCCTCTTCTTATATAGTGCGAGACTCTACGATTTATCAAATCTCGTTTAAACCAGGATCAACAATGCCATCTGGGGGGAAAATTTTCCTCACTTTACCATCTCAACTTAGCACAACATCCTCAACTTGCGCTGCTACAAGTGGATTCAACGGGTCTCCGTCATGCTCAATATCTTCAAACATAATTACTATATCTAATGGCTTCTCCACTGCAGTTACCTCGTCAAAGTTTATTATGTTTACAGTCTCAAGTGTCACAAATCCCCAATTTGCAGTTTCTTTATCCAATTTTCAATTAACTACTCAAGATAGCTCAGGAAACACTGTAGATAGCGTAAGTACTCTAAGCTCACCAATAACATACAACCCAAAAGTGCTTTCAAGTGTAACAATAACCCCAAAATCTACTGTAAATGGTGCCTCAACGACATGGACCATTGCAACTACACTTGATTATACCTTGATATCTGGAGGCTTTATATCATTAACATTTCCTAATTGAAATGCCAATTTAAATCCTCCATCAGACCAGGTAAAAAGCTTTTTAAGCTCAACTGTGACATGTACAGGGATTTTAAACATGGAGACGAATCCTCAATGCTCATTTGCCTCTAATATTTTAACACTGACAGTGTCTCAAGATGCAGTTGGGAGTATACAATTTACTATTAATCCAGTTAAAAATCCACCTAACACTAAGCCTGTTAGTGGGTTTTATTTGTCAGTAGGCCAATCTGGAGGGCTTATTGAAGATTCCACATCTCTTACTATTAGCGTCTCCACATCTACTCCAGGCGATTTAACATCAGCTACAGTTAAATTTTATGATGGAAACAGCAAGGTGAATTCCCAGTCTATCTACTCTTTTGATTTTCTCAAGACAAATCCTGTTCCATCTGGAAGCAATATTATCGTCACCTTTCCATCTGAAATCAGTATTAATGGCTTCATCCAAACAATCTATGGCGTTTTTGGATTCGACAGCATTTACCCGAATTTTTCTTTAAGTGGGCAGATTTTAACAATAACCTCGCCAATTTCGCAATATCAAACTGAAGACAAAGTAATTAATTTTCAGGTCACATCGTGTAAAAATCCTCCATCAAATAAGCCTACTGCATCAATACAAATTTTAATTCAAACATCGGATGGGTATTCGATTGACCAAATTACGACTGGACTGTCAATTACAGCTGTAGCTGGGACTGCGAAGATAAGCTCAGTTGTACCGACGAATACTCAAATTAATGCTGTTACGACTTATGCGTTTACTTTTAATTCAAATGAAGCTATTTTATCTGGGTGTGGAATTTTAATTACTGCACCGAGTGGAATTTCTATAGAAAACAGAGACACGGGATCTTGCACAAGTATTACGTCAGGCCTTAGCAGTTCAGCATTGTGCTCTGTGACGAATAATAAAAATATTTATATCACAAACGGTTTTCCTTCGGATTTTGGCACTGGGAATGTTAGTTTTTCTCTGAATAAAATTACCAACCCATCAACTATAAGCACGACTGGGACTTTTACTTTGCAGGTCTATATAGATTCAAATTTCCAATATTTAATATCGCAAATAAGCCAAATTTCTATCACAGCTACTGCTGGCACATTGAGCTCAGTCAATATTTCTCCTTCATCTTCTACAACAGGGGATATAGCCACCTACACATTTACAATAGCAACTTCTAACACAATCCCTACTGGTGGGATTTTACTTGTATATCTCCCTTCTGATATTTCTATTAGTGACACCACAAGCGCTTGCTCATTTATTTCAGGATTTGAATCTACTGCAAAATGTACCTTGACATCCACCTCTATAACCATTACCAATTGCTTTGCAATAAGCAGCTTTTCGCCTGGGACATTGAAATTTTCATTAGGAAGCATCCAAAACCCAGTCTCCACAAAGCCAACAGCAAGCTTTAACATCAGAACCCAGACTTCTAATAACCTTGATATAGATTACTTAGACTCAGGAGTAACTTTAACTATGTCTACAGCTCATCAATTAAGCTCGGCTTCAGTATCATCTAGCTCTTTAGTTGTAGGAGGCGTTTCAGACTATACATTTAACATAACCCCTTACAACCCATTTCCAAATAATGGAATTGTGGTCATAACTCCTCCTAGTGATATCACAATTACCCAAGTTTCTTGTGCAGTTGCTGGAAGTTTAACTTCAAGCGTCAGCTGCAGCTCATTAGGGACTGCCGTAAAACTAACCCTCACTTTTTCTGCTAGCCAAGTCACCTCAGAGTTTTCTTTTGTATTAAAATCAATTACAAACCCGCTGTCTACAAAAATGACCTCATCGTTTCAGATCTCTACGAGACAAAACACATATTTTATAGACCAATTAACTACTGGGCTTACAGTCCAAATGACGAGTACAGGTGCAATTTCTCAGCTTAGTTTATCATTAGGAAATAGTGGAATAAATCAGCAAACCCCATATACATTTACCTTTACAACCTCAAATACAGTTAAAGCTGGGGGGTACTTAGCGATTCAGCTGCCTTCTCAGATTTCAAGTGTTGCTTCTCCAGTCTGCAGCTTAAGCAGTGGGAGCTCAGTTTCTTGCTCATACTTGTCAGGAATTGTTACTGTAAATATGTTTACAACAGATACAGCTCCGGGTCAGTTTGTTTTAACTGTAAATTCACTTATAAACTCAGCAAGCGCTTTGACTACTGACAAATTCAAATTGACAACTAAAACTTCTGATGGATTTTTAATCGACAGTGATACATCCTTGACAGCTACAATAACCTGCACAAGCCCATGCGCGACCTGCCAAAACACCCCAAGTACTTGTCTTTCGTGCATCTCTACTTCATCAACTCCATATTTCTGAAATGGAGTCTGCAACAGTGCATGTCCAGACGGTCAAATTGATGTCAGCAATAACAAAATTTGTTCAAATAGCGACATAATCAAATATAGTGTCATCCGATTTTTATTCTCCAGAACAGAATAGTCTTTTTGGCCAATTTTGATTCCAGCGATTTATCCGAGCAATGATAGAGTATTTAGCCTGGTGTGTTGCTTTGGACACCTCCTTTACTTAATTCGAATTTTTAGGAGTGTGCCATCAAACCTAAGAGAAGAGACTGGAACCTTTAGTCTGTCTGACAAACAAAAGTTGGTGTGCCCGAAAGCTGGAAGTACTGCTGTCGAAATCCGAACACCGAAGCTGATAAACTATTCAGATTAAGACAAAGCATCATCTCGATTCAAAATATAAGCAATTAAGTTAAATTTAAATTGTGACAGTAATTGCAAAACGTGCCAATATCAAGCTACTCAATGCACTTCATGTGTGCAGAATTCCAAATATCCTTATTTATATAACTCTAAGTGTATTGAGAGCTGTCCATCAAATACCCTAATAACAAGCGATTACAAGTGTGTGCTATGTGATCAGACTTGCTATACCTGCAGTACTACCTCAACCTATTGCACATCTTGTATTGACCCACGATATTTGTACCAAAATCAATGCATTTCTTCCTGCCCTGTAGATATTACAGTTACGATTGGCAATGAGTGTGTAAGCTGCAACACAAATTGTGCAACTTGTTCAGGCACTGCTAATACTTGTACAAGCTGCGCTACTAATAAAATTTTATTCCAAGGGGCTTGCTATAGTTCTTGCCCTGCAGACATATCTGTACCTTCTGAGTCATCATGCTCTGCTTGTTCTACTAACTGTAAAACTTGCAGTGGGACTGTGGGCCACTGCACGTCTTGTGATAGCAGTAAATATTTGTATCAGAACTCTTGTGTGGCTATATGTCCTGATCATTATTTTATATCCGGAACGTCATGTCTACAATGCTCAGATGAGTGCTTAAAATGCACTGGGAGCTCGAATTACTGTACAAGCTGCCAAGAAGGATTATTTAGTTATGTAGGAAGATGTGTAAGTACTTGCCCATCTGGAGTTTCTATTCAAGTTGGCAATGAGTGTATAAAATGCTTGGATTCCTGCTTAACCTGCTCTGTGTCTTATGACAAATGTACATCATGCCCTACAAACTCATTTTTATATAAAAGTGAATGCTTATCAACTTGCCCTATCAATACCTTTGAAAACAGTGGGATTTGTACAGATTGTGACGTTTCTTGCAACCAATGCGAATCCTCACCAACTAATTGCATGTCATGCGCGTCTTCATATTATAAATACGAGTCTGGGTGTATTTCTACTTGTCCTGATAAATATGTAGGAATTTCCGGAGTTTGCTATGAATGTGACAGCTCTTGTGCCACCTGCTCAAACACAAGAATAAACTGCACCTCTTGTACTGGAGACTATAGCCTTTTTAATTACGTTTGTATGCTAACCTGCCCAGCAGGCTATATTTCAGTAAGCAATGTATGTACAAAAGAAAATTCCTCTAATTGTGCTGATTTGTGCACAGAAGAGCTGCTTGACAATGATGTTTGTGATAAAGTTTGCAATGTCACAGCTTGTGATTATGATAATCAAAAATGCTTAGGACCAAATTCGACTGATATTGATGACTATAATAATAAACCTACAAATTATTCAACAAGCTTGTATGTAAGTGGCGACCCTTTTTCGATCTCTACAGTAGGTGGGATTCTGACAGCCTCTACAGGGGCTTCCAGCATATTTGCAGCTTCTGCATTTTTACCTTCTACTCTTGGAGTACTTGGGCTTCTTGAATCTACTTCTTGGCTTTCTCTGATAGGAGTGGTTAACAATGAAGAGTCTACAAAAGGAAGAGCTTTACTTATTATTGATGACAGAGATGTAGGCGTAGTTTTTGGCTTTTTAATCTCAATTATCATAATCCACTACGCTATGAATATTTTCTTCTTCATCACCTATATGCAGTCTATACGAAAAAGAGACATAATGCATATTAATTGAACCAAAAAGCACCCCTGGGCAACAATTCTTGCATGCTTTTTCTCAATTATTTTATCATTTAAATTCATGAGGATCTTGATATCAAATTTTTGCAGCATTTCTGGCTGTAACGCAAAATTCGAAAGGATTAGCAGGTTTATTAACCCAATGATATTTTTGACATATCTGCATATTGTAATAGTAACTTTGCCGATTATTGGGATAGAAATATATTTATTGACCCTATTTTCGACTGGATGCTTGACGTTTATTGTGGCTATGGACAGCTTGATAATTACAATATTTGTGCTGATTTTGTCGATTTTTGATATTTTTTATATGAAAAAAAGAGCTAATAATGAATCTGATGATAAGCTGAAATCGAGAGCAGTAAATTTGCCGACCACAATAGGGGATAATACAATCGACAAAAATTTAGATCTTGACGCAACTGATCGTACAGCCACGATTCAAGATTATTTTGACAATTTAAAAGACACGTCTCCAACTAAGCGAGAATTACTAACGTCCGGATCAAATGATCTAGTATTTGATATTAATGCGCTGCCAGCTATAAACAGGACGTCTATCTCTATGTCTGTAGATATAGAAATGCTAGAAGAACATAATTCAAATATTGAAAAAAATATAGAAATTCGCAGTGAAAATGATGATAAATCTTTGGAAATCCCTATTAAAATCATTGCTAAAAATCCTCTAGAAAGCAAAATACCTAATAGAATAAACCTCAAAGACTTATCATTACAATCAGAAAACGACATAAGTTTCCAAATGATTGACCCACTTGAAATCTATGAAAATGACTTAGACCTAGACTACGCAATCGTTAATGAGTTCGACGAAGAAGCAATTGATGTCAAGCACAAGCCTACAAATGAAATGATTATCATAAAAAAATCCTTTATAGGAGGACAAATAGTTGATGAAAATAGAAACCCTATCGACCCTCAGCCAGTAATTGATTTCAATGACTATGAGCTACAAAAGGTAGATCTTCTTGATTTAAGATTCGCCACTTTTGTTAATAAATATAATGGCAGCTTTATTAAAGTCAAAAGAAATTTTGATGGCGCTGCCTTGATGGATCCTTTTGAAAATAAGCATAAAATTGAAAGTGTGGAAAAAATTATTTTGTCGAAGACGAGTACTTGGAATTCGAAAAGGCAGCTTGGGATTTTAGATGAAGAAAATAATGGGGTGTTAAGCTGTGAAAGCAGTGAAAAAGTGATATTAAGTAAAGAAACTTCAAAGAATAGTACCAATGAACAGAATATAATCAAGAAAAGTGAAAATGTAGGTAAAAATATTGCTGGATTTGAGAATGCTGAAGAACACAAATTAATAGAAAATAAAGGTGCAATTGTGCATGAAAATGCTGAACTTGTTAAAAAGGAGCCATCAAAAAACCGGCTTACTAAAATAGCGAAAAGAGCGCCTGATCCAAAGAAGTTTCAATTCGGCTATGTGCCTAGCTCATTAAATTAACTGCTCATTGAAAAGCTCCCTTTATCAACCAAGATGGAAACTCAAACCCGAGGATGCAACTCTCAGAATCCCTCTTTGTGCTTTCTCTCCCAAAGAAAAAAAAACTGATCTAGATGTGAGCTTACGGTCGACTAGCCCAGCATTGCGCTTCGCCAAGCCCGCAAAAACCTGGTTAGGTACCCATTCTCGAATGTCATCCTCTTCTCCTTCTTCCAATGAGTCTGCATGTCGAAAGATGCTAACAGGGTACGGAGTTGTCCCTTTTAATGTGTTTGGCTATTTATCTAGCACAGAATCACTATCTGCATACCCTGAAGATAGCAGCAGTATTAACATGGTTATATTTGACAGCTCATGGGCTCCTCAGTCTACAACAAGTAAAAAAAATCCCTAAAATAATGTTTATTTTAGCTGTAATAATGCAATATTTATATAATTTCCAATAAAATTATTTATTTAAATGCAATTCATTGGCAGCTACCATATTTTAATCATAATAATCTAGGCGACTTTCATTGTATATAACTTTTATATTTGATGGTTAAATTAAATTAAGCAGAACTTTAAGAATTGAATTAAATATTGTATTTAATTGCCTCTTAAAGTTCTTACACATTTATGAACGAAGAAGTTTTTAATCACTCTTAAAACGGGGTTAAAATTTTTTTGGATTTTAAAAATTTCAAGTTTGCACTTGAACTTATTTAATTTATAAAATATATATTTAAGAATGCAAGCTATCTTAAAGTTATAATGTAGCCTAGATATCCTTATAGCAAAAGTTATTTATATTTAAAATATTTCACATAAAATTAATTATAATAAAACATTGTTTTGCTTACTCTTAAAGGCCTTAAAAGGGGTTTTTTCCAAAATATGGAGTTAATTTTACCTAAAAATAGGGATTTTTAACAATTTTTTTGCTGGCTCTTAAAAGGGTTGGGAGAGCTAATAATTTTATTTTGTATATAAAATTTATTATTATAAATTTTCTTTTTGCTATATATGCCGCTTAAAGGACTCATAAATATATTAAGCCGCTTATTAAATACAGTGTTAATCATATATAATTGATTCAAATTTATTACTGATATTCTTTATTTTAATACGAAGGAAAGGAAGAAAAGCACAGAGACTTAAATCAAAAAATCACAACAAGCATAAGATAGAAAATTATAGATTGCAATAATAGAGTTTATTATGGGTAGAAGTCTTTGCTCAAAAATATTCTTTTGATTCGAAACAGATGATATAAATTAAAAATGGCGTTGCCAATCACCCGGCCTCTTAGCTCCTGCTGCTGTAACCTTGCTGGGATGCGGACCTTGAGCCATCCGATGTGCATATCTTATTAGGTTTTTCTTTTGCAGGCGGAGATGCTATCTAATCAGCCAAAGTTCAAATTCTTTTACATGTTTTTTCTCATGGTAAATGGGACACAAGGTAGGAAAGGGTTCGCATCTGTGTCAAGGGATGCTTTGGACAATCAGAGCACAGCCTAGAGCGAAGCCAAGTCCACTTTTGTGGTCAGGTAGCTAGAAATTTCAATCCTTTGAATTTTCTATGGGCAACCTTCTTCAGAGAAGCAAGTGTAGGCCCTCATCCAGAACGAGCAACACAATAGGCTGTATGCAGAAGATCAGCAAACGGTGGAGTGTTGGCTTAGGGCACCAACAGTGTCTTCTTTATTAATATAATTAGCGAGTGACAATCCCAAACAGATGACAAATTTGAAATCCCATAAATCCATTATACTTATTTATTAATCCTTAATAAATTTCAAATCGCTGTGTGTTGAATAAATTTTAGAAAAAGCCAGCATATTTTTTGATAAATGGAATACTTCAATTGTCTCTTGTAAATTATAAAATTTTTAATATATTATCTAACGTGGTTGTTTCAAGAAAAAGTAGCAAGTTTGATAACTTGAAAGAAAACAATAGTTTCTGGGAAAAAAATAATTGCATTGCGAAGCCTCAAGTTATGTCTTCTTCAGAAGCAATATTTCACGGATGACTGGAAGTCTATCACAATAACTTTTCCAGAAAAAAAAGATTTTTCATTCTGACCAAGAACTTTATCATCTATATTTATCTATATAAATCGAGAATTAGTAAATAAATATTTTTTTTAGGAAAATAAATGGTAATTTTATTAGAAATATTAAGAAAATTAATTTAATAAATTATATTACAAAAGCCGTACTGATAAAAGAATAAAGAAATGAGTTGCAATTACTTGGCTGAGACTTCAGCCGTTTTATATCCCTACAAAATCAGGAGACCAGTATGGCTTTAGACTTGAAGGAAATAAGAAATTTCAAGACTTTTTTGCAGAAAACCAGGAAACTTTAGACATTTGGCTTGATAAGCTTTCTAATTTGACAATTTTAGAAGATTTAGAGGACGATTTTGCAATTCAAAAAGAATTAGGAAGAGGGAAATTTGGGAAAATTTATTTAGCAAGCGAGTTTTATACAAGAAAAATCTATGCGGTAAAGTGCCTTCCGAAAGAAAACTCAGAATCTGAGGAGTCATTAAGCCAGCAATTTAAAAATGAAGTGGAGATAATGCGAAGGCTGAATCATCCAAGAATTTTAGGACTTCATTATTTATACTAATTTGCGTTATATTTGGTAAAAGTTGTGCAGGGAAGAGCATTATTTTGTTATAAATTTAAATAGTTATCTTGACATTTGCTATAGGCTTACTATTTTACTATAGTATATATGAATCTGATCATGACATTAAATTAGTTTGTGATTATGTAAAAGGTGGAGACTTGACTCATAGAATTAGGAGCTTAAAGAAATACCCGGAAAACTTGACCATAATGTTTATGGTAAATTTGCTCGAAGCTGTAGACTACCTTCATTCCTGTGGCATAGTTCACCGAGACTTAAAGCCAGATAATATTCTCTTATTCCCATACTAATCAAAACATATTTAAATAAAAATTATTATAATTTTTTATTTCTTAACTCCCCCCCCGTTAGTGAACAAAACCATTAGAAAAATCGCCATTTTTTGCCCAAAAACCCACCCTCCGTGAGTGAACAAAAATTTTTTTAATAGAAAAATTTTGTATGGAAAAAACATTTGATATATAAATGATAATTAGTAATATGAAATCTAGATCTAATTCTGTTTAATTTTAAACAAAATGCTTTTAAAACATAAATTTTACAAATTAAATTAATATTTGCTTTCCAATTTTTGCGAATTAGGATGTTTTTAAATTTCGAAAAAAAAATTTTTTATAAAATTTATATATAATTTTTCTTTAAAATACAAAATTAACCCCCCTCCGTGAGAGATCAAAATTTTTTTGTTTAATCACGGAGGAGGGGGGGAGTAAGCAAAAAAATTGGTTATTATTAAACAGGCAGAATTAGAAGATCACGAAGGCTTTAAAATTTGCGATTTTGGCCTTTCGGCCCAATTTGAAATTGACAATGAGCTTTGCTCCAAATGTGGAACCCCAGGCTACATTGCCCCAGAAGTTTTAAGGGACGAAAAGTATGGCACAAAAGCTGACATTTTTAGCGCCGGGATTATTTGTTATCAGCTGCTCAGCGGGAAATTGCCATTCGAAGGATTTGATGCATTAAGTGTTTTATCCAGAAATCGGGACTGCAATATAGCTTTTCGTGAGGAAGATTGATGCAATATTTCGGATTCGGCAAAAGATTTTGTAATTCGTTTAACGAATCCTGATCCTCAAAGAAGGCTATCTGCCAGAGAAGCTTTAGAAGATCAATGATTAAGTGCTGTCTGGGGAAGAAAAACAGAAAAAATTGATAAAGGGCTGTATGAGAGTACATTAACTTATTTTAAAGGTATAAATCACCCAATACGATAATGAAATGGACCAAGATTCAAAATAAAAAGTGAGGTGTTTTAGTATACTAAAATAAATTTGCCTTATTTGAGAGTTCGGGATGTGTATTAGGAATACATTAGCATTTCGGACTGAATTTGTCAAGCATTCTGAACTATCAAATTTGGTAAATAGTATTAATTTTGCTGAGTGTCCAGTGTCTTTAGCGTAGAGGCTCAACTACTTAAATTCCATAAGTTTATTAATGAAAATTAGTTTATACTAGCTCTCCCTCAACAATAAACAAATTCTTGCTTATTTCGTTAGGAGTTTAAGCACACAAAATTTTAATATAGTAAGTTTATATGAATATATCGAAATTTGCTTATTATTGGCTGTAAATAATCAAAATAATGCATTTGGACAAATTAATTAAAAATCTTGAAATAAAGCATATTTCGATCTATTAATTTAAATTTACTATTTTAAATTTTTGCGAAAACATTCAACCAATCAGAAGGAATTTGCTCATTAATGGCGTAGAGATTAAGTACTAACTATAGTTTCAATGCCTTCTATAATCTCTTTATCAACATCAGCGCCTTCTTGAATTTCTTTTACATAATCTAAGTTAATAGACTCTTTTGAGGTATCATGCTTCTCTTTTTTCAGTGGTAAACTCATTTTGGGCTGTAAAATCGAGCTTTTTGGCTTTCCTTGTCTTTCAGGATTATTTATTTCACTAAATGACCCTGAATATTGGCTGATTAAAAATTTTTGTTTTTCCAGCCCTATACTTTCCCAGTTAAAAATATAGAAAATAAAAATTAATTATTTTTTATTTAAATCAATATAAATAGCAATAGCAATTCTTGAATTTCTTGTAGATGATAGTGAATACCCTGACGATTCATAATTTGTGGAATCTCTTGATCTCCTGGAGCTTCTTGTAGAGAGAACTATTTGGTTTGAATTTTGGTCAATAATCTTTCTTTTACTATCAGGGTACAATGGCGCCTTTTCTATTATTTCTCTCGTTTCTGGATTCAGTGGCTTTGAAGTCGCAATTCCATTAGCTTCTCTATAATATTTTTCTTCTAAAATGTCTTCAGGAATATACAATTTCAACGATGTAATTTTTTTCGTTTTTTTCTTTTTAATTTCTTTAATTGACCGCTTTTCGGCTTTTTCTTCAATCACCATCTTTTTGTGAGAATTTTCATGCAAACTACCAAAGCTTTTAGCGCTCGAAATTCTCATCATTTTTACATGAGAATTATAAGAGCCAGCAATGTCTTCCATTTTCCTTAAATCTTCTTTACTCAAATGTGGAGTATAAAGTACTTCGTCTGCTAACTGGCCAGAATACAATGAGTGATCACTAATTTTTTCGTCTCCATACAGCTCCATCCATTCTTTGGGCAATGGATCTGCCGTTATAAAGCTGTCTACAGGAATATAAATATTTTGATGTTTTGCCAATTTTACCTTGATTTTTTTACTTGAAATTATTTTGTCACAGCTGAAACCTACAATTAATGCTAGGTTAAATGTGGGGTGATTTGAGTGGTTAAATAAGATTATTTGATTTTGCTGATACATTGCAGTGTCTATAGGCAAATTAATAGGCATTTCTCCAAAAATATTACCTTTGCTATGTGCGAAAATAAATTCGCCAATATGGATTACAACTTCTAACTCCCCCCCCCCCTCCGTGAGCGAACAAAAAATTTTTGTTCGCTCACGGAGGGGGGTTAATTTTTTATTTTTTAAAAAAAATTATATATAAATTTTTTAATTGTAAAATAATATTTTTTTATAAGTTGAAAATTATTTAAAAATATTATGGGGGGAGAGTAAGGGAATTTCCCAAAAAAAAAAAGAATACCATTTGATTAAAGGTAAAACACAGCTTAATTTTTCAATAATTTAATAATCAATAAACCTATTAGTAATAAATATATGCATTCAGTTAAAATATTTTATATATTTTCTTATTTAATATAATAAGCAAATTCTCTCTATAAATCATAATAAAAAATGTACAAAGGGAAAAGAAAGTACATTGAAATTTGGCAGAAAGTTGAAATTGCTGAATTTTACATTCAACACCAAAATGAGATGAGCATGAGAGATGTTGCTGCAAAGTTTCATGTCAACTCCTTTAGCTCGATTTCCGAATGGGTGAATAAGCTTGATGAGTTGAAGAAATCAGTAAAATCTGATAAAAAATTAAAATTAGAAAGCTTCACTCAATTTCCAGAGCTAGAGAAAGAAACTAGTTCATTGGTTTACTGCAATCCGTGAGCAAGGTATTCAGGTTCTCAGATCAACGATTGAGGAGAAAGCAAAAAGTTTGGCGGCAGAAATGGGATTGGCGCGATTCGGCTGTGGAGATAAATGGTGGCAAGGATTTAGGACCAGAAATAATTTATCTTTCAGAAAAAATCAATGCCTCAAGCATTAAGCCAATCGAAAAAGAGGCAGAACTTGTCAGGCAATACCTAGATGATTTAGCGTCATTGCTTCCTCAATTCGTTCCATCTAACATTTACAATTTCGATGAAACGAGATTTGATTGAGATGTAAAAAGCAAGTTCACTTATGATTTCAAGGGAACTCAACGAATTCTAGGCGTTCAATCAGCTAAAATGAACCATTTTATCACTGTTATGCTTATGATTAGAGCTGATGGAGAAAAAATGCCTGCTTTGCTCATTTTTCAAGAGAAAAATGGCCAGATCCCGAACCTTGTAAGAGAAAGACTGAATATTCCAGAAAATGTCATCATAAAATCAAATAAATCTGGCTACATTTCTGACCAGATTCTTAATGACTACCTCAGAACAATATTGAGACGAGAAAACCAACTGCTGATTTATGATCAGGCTGGAAGTCATAAAACTATCATGATTTCTAATGCAATTTCAGATTTAGATGCAACCAAAATTGTGATCCCTGGAGGGTGCACAAAGTAGTATTTGCAACCACTTGACGCACTGGTAATTGCAAATTTCAAATCAAAAACAACAGATTTCAGAATCAAATTCCAAACAGAGCAGATTGAAAGAAGATCGAAAAGAACTGGAAACCTCAAAGCTCTTGATCGCCAGCAACTGATAAACATTGCTTCAAAGGCGTGAGATGCTGTAAGCCCTCAACTTGTCAGAAAATCATTTGAGTTGACGGGTTCTTATGGCGTTAATCATCCAAAGATTTTCAGCCATCAAGTTAATATGAAGAAGTTAATTATCTAATCGATTTCTTCTATTCATTTTTTTGTCTTAAATTTAAAATTGTTAAATTCAACCTTTTCACTTATGGTATTCTTTTTTTTAACCCTTTGAATAATATATCAAACAAACTTAATAATTATTTTTCAATATTATCCTCTTTATTTGTATTAAATATAGATATAATAAACTATATATAAAATTATATGTAAAAAAATTTTTTGTTCGCTCACGGAGGGTGGGTTTTTGACCAAAAAATAGGGATTTTTCTAATGGTTTTGTTCGCTCACGGAGGGGGGGGGGAGTAAGCTATTTGAGGCTAAAAATTCTTTTAGGTTTTTATCTTCAGGCAAAAATAAATAATGAACCCTTGTGAATTCTAAATTGATGCATTTTTGTCCATAATATTCTTCAATTTTTCAATTAAGTGGATAACTTGTGATATTCCCTGCAAAATTCAAGCTTAGTCTGATATCATTCGAACTTTTAACTGTTTTTATATCAAAAAGCCTAATAGGATGTAGCAGGACTCTTCACTGGACTAGTTTTTTTGGCAAAAATTGCAACTGAATTTTTAATGCTGGATCTTCTTCATACCCTAAAATAGTTTTAGGGATATGAAGAGCTTCAGCCATTTTTTCCTCAATTTTTATCAATTCAAATTCACTTGTTACCAGCAAATAGCAAAATTGGCATATTCTGACACTTTGTGATAATAAATCCGCTGTTGTTAACTTTAAATGTGAAGTATCTCAAGGCAAATCCATCCTTTGGGTTACGTGGACTTTATAAAGCATAAGCATTCTCACAGAAACCAGATGTGAGAGCTCGTTATTTGGATAATGTAGCCTGCATAATTTGCAATGGACAAAACTTATTAACCCTTTTTTCTTTTCTTCTAATTCTTCACTATTAACGGGTTTATTTTTTTGTGAATTCGGCCACCATTCTTCAACTGGCTGCAGGCTGTTCGCTAAAGTACTCTCGTCTATTTTTATGCTTTTACAGCCACAAAGCCACACAACTCCATTAGAATCCCTTAAATAATCTAGGATTATTTCTTGTATTCTTAAGTTATAGCCTTTATTTAAATAAGTAACAAGATTTTTTGCTTCTTTTTCGAACGGTTTTAAAGCTGGCCCAGAAATTTTATAGATTTCTAAGGTCTCAGGCTTGTCCATATTGACTGCACATTTTTGTATATTTGACTCTGTAATTTCTTCTTCAATATCAAGCCGTTTTGCGAAGTAAGCAAAATTTGCTTTATTTCCTTTAATGTGTGAAAAATAATGCAGTCTTGTAACAGAAGGTTTTCCACCAGGAACTTTTATATATCTCTGCATTAGACTTCCAGGATTTGTTTCATTTCCTATCATTTTAACTTTAAATTGATTTCAATCAAATAAAAATTTTTGCATGTTTTGGATTTGTTCGTCTCTTCCTCTCATAATTGCAGCGATGTGGTCAAAAATGTCTAAATCCTCAGAATCTTTTCTGTATTTTTCCACAATCTGCATAAATTTGTAATTAATTATATCTGTTGTACATTGGACTTTTCCATTTGGATTTGTAAAAAGAAAATATAGCCTATCAGTGTAATATAAACTTTCTGGGATATTTTGGTTGAGCTCAGTTATGTCTGCTTTTGGAGCTTTAATTAGACAGTCAAAAAAAGAAAACCCCGGTTTTATAGGGATTTTGTTATATTGTCCTTTGACTGAAGTAATAGAAACTTTTTCTTTTAGTTTTTCATAGCGATGTTTTAATATTGGCTCACTTTCTAATAATTCTTGAGATTTTTCTTTAACTCTTTTAAATTGGAACAAATTTTCTATTCCAATTTATTATTATAATTAATCTATCTATCGCTGCATGAGCAGCATTTCTCTCTTTTTCTCATAATCGAATAAATAAATCTTTTTATTTCCATATCAACATCTTCAAATTTCTCCTTATATTTTTTATTCATCAGCTCTACAAATCTTATTCCAATTTAAAGGAGGGCTAATTTTTATGTAAATTAATTATATTAAATTTTCTCTATAACCAAAATTTAAAAAATAAAAATTGAATGCAATACTTGGAATTTCATTCATTTTTATGAAGAACTAATTTAAAAATTTATCAATTCAGTGTGAAAACTGTTTAAATATATTTTACTTTCACTTTTTGCATTAAATTAAGTCAAAATTAATTTTTTCACTTATAAAGTTTTTCAATTTAAAATTAAATTTTCCAATTTAAAGTGGGTTAAAATATCCAAAAATGAAAATTTTATCGATATTTTGTTCAAAAATTTAAAGGCTAGGGGGAGTGAGGAATTTTGCTTTAAGCGTTCTTGAGAGTTTTGATGATAATTTTTGATGGATTTTGTCAAGCTTAGATTGAGATAAAGAGTTGCTTAATGAACTATGACTTAATTCAAAACCTGTTGACTCAACAAGAGTTTGGGCTTGACGAAGCTTGATAAAATCTTCTAAATTTGAATCTAAAGGCTGAGGATGTTTTGGGTAGTTTTTGACGTTTGTTGAAGTTAGGAAGAAATCATCATCTTTGAGAAATGGTTTCATTTTAATTTGAGAAATAAAGTGGAATTTTAAATTTTTGCGAATAATAGTTAATAAATTATGAAATTTATAAGAAAATAGAATGAAAATTAATTATATAATTTATATTTAATACTCTTAATTTAATTAATAATAAATATATCAATTTCTTATAGCATATATCTTTAGTCTCTTAATTTGTAAATGCTATTGGTAGTCAACTGATTTTTATATAAAACTTATTCAATTCAAAATTTTAATTATTAAAATGGAAATAAAAATAACTCTTAAGGCTTCTTATTTTAAATTATATTGAGAAGATAATAATAATAATAATAAAGTAAGAATTATAATTCTAGTTTTATAAAGATTTCAGCTCAGTCAAAATTAATCAAATAAATAATCGAATTATATTTACTTCACAAAGTTTTTCATATTTTAATAATTTTTCTGATTGTATTTTATATTCAAGAATTACTAAAATTCAATATTAATTCTTTGTTAAAATAATATAAAAATTCATTATATTTTAAAATGATTTAAATTTACTATAACTATTATCTAGTAAAATTAAAGAATCTTATTATTAGAAAAGCTTTGAAAATTTTATTTAATATAATATTCTAGATAAAATTTATATAAGCTAATTTAGTCTTTATAGTTTACTAATTTTAAGTAGTTAGAATAAGATAAGGACAAATATAATCGAGCAAAGAATAATAAATAAAAGCTAATAAGTTAATAGTGGCTTAATCTTAAGCTGATGCTTTACTCCCCCGCTCCGAGAGCGAAACAAAACAATTTCATTCGCTTATGAAGGGGGTTAATTTTTTTGTAAAACATTTTTTATAAATTTTATAGTTTTTCGAAATTTAATCCTAATTCGTAAAAACTGGAGGCAAATATTAATTGAATTTGTAGAATTTATGTTTTAAAAACGTAATTTATTTAAAATTAAACAGAATTAGCTCCAGATTTCATTATAATAATTATCATTTATATATCAAAATTTTTTTTCCATAAAAAATTTTTCTATTAAAAAAAAAATTTTTATTCGCTAACGGAGGTGAGGGATTTTTCTAATGGTTTTGTTCGCTCACGGAGGGGTGGGGATTTAGCAATAGTTATCTTTTCGCTTTCATTTAGACGCTTTCTCTTTCTGTTGCCATCATTTGAATCCTTTTATTATTAACTCTTTAAATGAAATTTTTATATAAAAAATTCATAGATATTTAATATAAATTTTATATATATTTTTTTTCCCAAAAATTTTAAAAGTTAGACCTCATTTAATAACGAACAAAAAAAGTGTTCGTTATTAAATGGGGGGGGAGAGTAAAAGAAATTTTAAATTTTCTGATACTATATGATAACTCCTTACAAGACATATTAACAAAATTATGGATAACTTTTTTTAAAATACTGAAGAGAGAACTTCAAAAATTAAAATTAGAAAATTTCCCCATATAGCAAAGAAAGGAGAGAAAGCAGTTTCAACAATTTTTCCTGCGAATAAGAGAAATGTAGCAAAATATTTATTATAAGTTTCGTAGCATTCTTACTAATCATTAATTTATTGAATTGATTATTTAGTATTTTCTTTAATTTCTATATAATATTTATTAGTCGCCTTCATTGTGCTTTGTTTATAATAGTTCATTTCAAAAATGGTAAATTCTCGTTTAATAATACTTCAACAATTAAAGCAAAATTTGAGATTTCGAAGAATTAATCACTAACTTTAGATATTAAGTTAACTTACTCAACCCCTCCGTAAGCGAACAAAACTATTAGAAAAATCCCTATTTTTGACCAAAAAGCCACCCTCCGTGAGCGAACAAAAATTTTTGATATATAAAAATAACTATTATCATGAAATCTCTCACTAATTTTGTTTATTTTTAAACAGATTTCACTTTAACACATAAATTCTATAAATTCGATTAATATTTGCTTTCCAATTTTTTAGAAATGGGATTTTTTTAAATTTGAAAAAAATTTCTATAAAATTTATATATAGTTAGATAGGATGACTGGAACTGCCGGCAAGCCAAAAAGCCCCGTTCCAGTCATCCTATCTAACTATATAAAACTTTTAAAAAAAAAAAACCCTTCTGTGAGCTAACAAGATTTTTTATTCGCTCACTGAGGGGAGAGTTAGATAAAACATATAACCACTAATTTTATTATGTGCAGTAAAAATTAAATTACCCGTAAGAAAAATGGGATCTTGCGTTTCCTCTAAAGGTTTTACAAATAATCATAAAAAACAACACAAATCTGCGGAAAAGGAGAAAAAACAAATTGCTAAAGAAAAGAGAATAATTATTACCAATAAAATTCGAAATGCGCCTATTCTAAAACTAGAAGGAAATGAGCTCTATACCAAAAGAAAAAAGCCATTTTTGGCCAGTCAAGCCAATTGTGAAATTGGCTACGAGATGTGCATAGAAGTTACAAAAATAAACACAAATAGCTTTACTGACAGACCGTCACCTTTATTTGATTAATAATTTAAATTTTTAAACTATTTATATAATTTGAACTATCCCAGTTTCTACTTAGCGTTGAGAATTACAGAATTTATGATTTTTTCTCATTCAATTTCATTCATCATGGTTTTTCATTTTCTCAAACTTGGAAGTTGAATTTTATAGGCTGATAATTACTGAATAATATTGATAGTCTAAAAATTATTTAAATCAAGCTAACTATAGCTTACACCCCGTTTTGGATCGGCCTTGAGTACCCCCTCCCCATGCCACCCACCCCCTAACGGTCCCAAATATTTAAACATGCTAAACATTAATTTGACAAATTAAAATATTTGAGGGGGACTTGCCAAATAATATTTTAACATTTAAAATTTTCAAGACCGCCAGGGGATGGGGGACATGGGGAGGGGGTACATAATGGCGAGCAACCACGAGGGGTGTGCTATATGTCTAACATAATCTAAATTTCATATAGCACAGTTTTGAATTTTTAAGCTTACTAATGCTTTTTCAATAATTTTAAATATTATAATGGCAGATGAATTAGACTTGCCAGACACTTTTCCTGATTTTTCATCAGTAGAATATTGAGATTCTCGTTATGAATCTGAAATAAACGTTTCTTATGACTGACTGGTATCTTTCACACAACTCCGTTCAATTTTCCTATCAAAACTTCATGATAATTTTGATGCTGAAATTTTAATAGTTGGGAGTGGAAATTCTCATATGGGCGAAGAGCTTATAAAGGAAGGCTACAAAAATATAACAAATATTGATTTTTCACCTGTACTTGTTCACCAAATGAATGAAAGAACACAAGATCTTGGCGAAGAAATGGAATATATCACTATGGATGCTTGCAATATTACATTTCCAGTAGGCATTTTTGACTTAATTATTGATAAATGCACATTGGATTGCATATTGTGTGGAGATAATAATTTTCAAAGAGCTTCTAGTTATTTGCAAGGCGTTTATAGATGCTTAAAACCTGGTGGGTCTTTTATTGTAGTGTCATATGGAGTTCCTGATTCAAGACTTGGATATTTAAAAAATAAATTTTTGCCTTGGGGAATTGAGCAAGCAAAAATTACAAAAAGCTCGAGTGATTCCTTTGCAAGTTTTGAACAAGCAAGATATCATTATAGCTCAGAACGGCATTTAGCTCATCCTGGGCTAGCAAAATTTTTGCTGCAACTCGTGGAATTGGCCCAGCTCCATAAGTTGCCAAACTAACTCCATGAGTTGTAAAAGGCAGACATATGCTCACTTGTCAGCTCGTGTGGAGTTGGTTTGGCAACTTATGGAGCCTGACCAATCCACAAATTGCAGCGAAAGTTGCTAACCCAGGACGAGCTAAATGCTATCCTTGGCTATACCTTTATATTTGCACTAAATCTTTAACATAAATTTCATAAAATAATATTCTTATAAGAGAAAGAAAGCTTTATTGTTAACTAAAATAGTTATATTATAATAAACTCATTCAAGGCAAAGAGCAATTTTGATTATTTAGGCTAATATAAATTAATGGCAGTTAAAATTGAACGCCATTACATTTTAGTTGCCAAGCTACACTTTTTACAGTAATTTGATTATTTTTAGCATTTATATCCCTAATTCCACCATTTATTAATAAATTTTTTTATCTGACTTTAGCACTCTTTTGATTCCAAGTTCATATTTTGAAGCTTGTTCACTATTAGAGCAATGCAGAGTCATCTTTTCCTTTCTATTTTCTTCATTTATTTCTAAAACCACATCCAAGCCACTCTTTACTGTATTATTTATTTGTCTCGCATCAATCCACCCACTAAGCTTTAAAGAGCTTACATCTTTTCATTCAAAATAATACTCCTCATTTTTATATGAATATTTTAGCTCATTTGGCACCAAATTTACTATAAATGGCTTCTTTACGAAATCTCCTTTAGAAATACATATTGTTCTGGGCTTCAATAAATATAGTAAAATTCTATCCACTTGAACAGCACTTTTGCTTCTTTTTCGTGACTGCAGAAAAGACGCATCAATATTTTCTGCCTCAGTTTTGGTTCGTGCATCAGCAATTCACATGAGTTTGCGTTCTTGCAATTGGCTGAGTTTCTCCATTTGGACTAATTTTTGTGATTTTTTTTTAGAAATAACTGGATCACTGGCTGCTGAAATTGGAGACTCTGATCGAGTTTGGCTGTCAACAGCACTTATTAAGCTTCTTTGAGAAGATGCTCCTAGTGTTAATTCTGATAAAGATTTCATATTATAGCTCATTGGGTCTTTTCTGCATATATACTGAGAAAATGATCCTTTTGGGCAAACTACAATGTTTTTTGTCTTAGGGATATCAATTGATATTTTCCTGGCACTTCTCAATTGGAGTTTGTTTTTTGAAGTTGCTGAAATTGAAAGTGATTTTGTATGCAAATGAGAAGTTTCGTGGTATTGATAATAAAGCTTTAATAAGATCTGCAATAAAAATTGGTTCTCATTTTCTGATGAAGTTTCAGATTTTATTCTGAATCCTAATAAATAGGTCATAATTCATATAATAATTTCTGCTTAAAAATCAGCTATTTTTTCCAAATAAAAATCCATTATTTTTAAAAATTATAGTATTCCTTTCTTTTCCAAAATCTCAATATTTTCTTCTCACGTTTTTCCAGTTTCATCCAGAAATCTATTTAATATAACAGATAAGCCTTCTTCTTTGAAATTCCGAAGAATTGTATTTAAACTGACTTGGTCCTTGGTATTTTTCTTCATGACCTTATTGTACCACTCTATTGCTGCATTTATGTGACTTTTGTTAATCGGCATTATTATAAATAAAATTATTGGTTAAGTTAAAAATCACCAAATATACTACACATATTGATATTTATGCCTTTTTGGCTTATATAGCATATGTGATAATGCTAAAAATGCTTCATCTTTTATTGAGGTGTCCAATGAATTTTCTTGTGATTCTGGCTTTGTGCTTTCAAATGATTTATCCATTTTTACTCTTCCCATAGGTCTTCCTTTGGCGTTTTTTATTTGAAAATTCATCCCAGAATCGCGTGGCCTTTCCCCTAAAAATGCAATAATTTGTCTGGGTGCAGGGGATTCTGTATAAGAATTACGAGCCCTCACAATGGTCCTTTTGGATTTTCAGCCTAAGTCTGGTTTTTCTTTTTTCTCCTTTAGAACAGGCTGAAAAACGGTTTGGATTTGTTTATGCTCGCTTTCAAGCTGCAAAATTCTTTTTTCTAGCTCTTCTCTTTCCTGCTTAAGCTTCATTATTTCTATTGACCCTTTTTCATTTTCTCTATCTTTTATCCCAGACTCTACGTTTTCTACTCTTTCTTGTAGCTCTTGATTTTCATTTTGTAGCTAAATAAAATTTACATGTGAGATTTCTGATTCTTGGTTTTTGTTGATAGATTCAAGCTCACGGATTTCTTCGTTAAGTCGACGATTTTTGTCCATTTCGTCGCGGATCATTTTTACGCTTTCATGAAGTTTATTGCTTAATATTTCAGGTGTGTATATAAAACTTGAATGCATTTCAGAGTCTCTAGACCTAACAGGGGCTGTTGGAGGGGAAATTGGGAGGGAATGAGATGTTTGGGCCCTATTTGACTGTGCAGACTCAAGATTACTTCTCAGCGCATGTATCCTCTGCATGTGGTTTGACCTCATCGGCAAATTTTCCATCTCTTTAAGCTTCACTGCTTGTTCCCCTTTTTCCAAAATTGCAAGCTCCGATAGCAAATCAATCTGCTGATACGCTTCAGAAAGCTCATTTTTTAGCTCTTTTATTTCTTTCTACATCACAATTACCCTTAATCTCTTCACAAGTTTGGACTTTGGGTCAATATTCTTCACAGGGTCATTAGAAATTCCTATCGCTTTACTTGCATATGCCAATGTGCTTAAATTTTCTTCATAATAATTATCAGACGCTGCCAAACAAGCGACCATTAAGCAGAAGCTGTTCCCTCCTATGCTTTGCTTTAGCAAACTTGTCAATTTAGAATCTCTATAAGGCACATGAGCCCCATCCCCTTCTTTTATATTAGAAAGTGTAGTAATGACCTGCCTCAGCGTAAACAAAGATTTATTTATTTCAATGCTTTCTTTTAAAGCTAAGCCTTCATTTCCAGTCAACGATACCCTTTCACTACCTGCTAAATCGACCAGCTGTAATTTACTTGTCAAAATTCCTCCAGATTCAGTATCTACAGCTTCTATTGTCAGCGACAATAAACAATGGGACCGAGAACTTGTAGAATTCAAGTTATGGGCAGCCATTATTTTGTTTTTTAAGCCTGCATGATAATGAGAGAGCACTTCTTGTGGGCTATAGCATGGATGCACACACAAATTTTCGACATAAAATTCTTCTTGTTTATTTCACCTTAATTTCAAGCCTAAATTTCCAGCTTTTAACTGTGCAGGGTTTAATAAATCATAAATTTTTTCTTTGTAGATCTGAATAAACGTGCAATAAACTGTATGTTCTACATGTGAAGGGGCAGCTTGTATTTCATTAAATAAAGCTTTTATTATTCTTGGGGTAATTCCTATATTTTCATCATTCTGCTTATGAATTTACTTTGATTATTGGTTTAAGCGAATTATCATATTGGTAACCTTCCATTGTGAACGTTTTGCCAGACCCTGTTTGCCCATAGGCAAAAATTGTGGCATTAAAGCCTTCAATAACTTTTTTAATTAAAAGCTCGAGATTGCATTTTTCAAAGACTTCGTCTTGTGATACAGTTTCATCCAGGATTTGGTCAAATTGAAATCGTTTATATTGCCTCATGTCGGGTGAAGATAATCTTGATAGCGATTACGTTATTTGCTGATTTAGAAGATCACAGTTTATACGAGAATTTATGTGGCCTGATGAAATCTCGTCAGGTAAAAGGGGACGTAGCCGTATAACAACGCCAATATGAGTAGTTGTTTCCATTTTATGAATTTATGAATAAAATATTTTAATTTTCAGGCTACCCGCAGCAACCTCCAGTCTTTGCAATTGAAGTTCCTGAGGTAACACGTGTTGAGGTGGGAGCGTAACTGGTGCTTGTGGGTCTGGTGGCGGAGACTGTTGATAGGATTTTTTTGGACATATTTTCGAAGGCTTGTTTGACATTCTGAGAGCTTTTTGCTGAAGTTTCTATACTTTAATATATAGAGTAAGCAAGGTTATAGATAGATCTTGACTCCCCCTTTCCTCACCCTATCCCCTAACAATTTCAGTTTAGATGAAAAACAGAAAAAATCTCAATTCATAATGATGACTTACCATTTTCTTTACCTATTTATTGAGAATGAAACTGTAATATGGTGAGGGGAATTCAAGGTCGAGCCATAGCTGTTCTCGAAATATATTAATTTTTAAATATTTTATTTTTAAAAAATTATTTTATTAGGATGGAAATATCAATTTTATTTAATTATAAAGAGAATATATATAATCCATCCCAAGTCTTTCTGCAAGTTGTTGAGCTTCGTCTTGCTTCACTTGTCTTTGATGAGATAAATCACTTTTGTTTCCGATCAAAAGCTTCGGGACTGAGCTCTGCAAATAGCCTTGAGCTTCTTCATGCCAACGTGTAATATTTTGGAAGCTGGTAGGATTTGTAATATCATACATAAGCATTATACCTTGAGCTCCTCTATAATAGGAAGCAACAATATTTCTAAATCTATCTTGTCCAGCTGTATCCCAGAGCTGAAGTTTGATGACTTTTCCATTTATACTACTCTTCTAAGCTAGATTTTCCATTTTTATACTCAAAACTATACGCTTATTTTGGAATATAAAGCTTATTGTATAGAGAATACATTTAGATTCGCTATTTTGAAGTCAACCCCTATTGTTGTCTGGAATTCTGGGCTGTACATGTCGTCTACAAATCTTAAAAGCACTGAAGTTTTGCCAACTGAACTGTCACCGATAATTAAAATCTTGAAAAGGTGATCGTATTCTTGATCCATATTATCTCCTAACAGATTATAAGGAAAATACCAATTTATATTTATGAGGAAAATGTTGATGACAAAATGCATTTCTTGATTTCCGAGACGTTAAAGCAAATTAACAAAATCACAATTGCTTTACCTGGTAATAAATGGAATCTTTAAATGGAATATAATATCGTATTAAAAGTAAAATATCAAAATACAAATATTGTTATAAATTAATAATAAAACAATAATTTATGAAATGAAATTGATATAGGATATATCCTATTGTAAGTAAAATATATTAGTTAGAAGGGTGAATTATGTTCATATCTAGTTCTGCAAAATGTTTCTTTGCACTCACCTCAGTAGCTTCTTCTTCCAATATCCTTACTGTGCTATCATATAGCTCACTTGCTTCTTCCGGAGAATTAGCAATAGCTACAAAGCCAAAATTCCCAAATTCCGAAATGGTCGAAAACAAGTGAAAAACGACTCCAGTCAAATTTTCCGAGTCAAATTGCAAGTCGGGATGAGAATTTATAAAATCAATGAAACAAGTAGGGGTTAATCCTGTATATACATCATTTTGTATCGCATCAGTGGCTACATAATATTTATTTTGGTCATCACATCCCACTAAAACTCCATCCTGCGACAGTTCAGCACTCGTTAAATACTTCGCAGTCATCATAGGATGTGATGTGCCACCCCATCTGACGTTAATTTCAATAGCAAAAATCGTATAGCCTTCATTTTCCTTCTTAACTACAAAATCAATTGCAAACCTCTCTCTGCATCCTTTTTCAGCCAAAACTTTTCCAATTTTAAATGCATTTTCTATCAAAATAGTCCGATATTCAGGCTTTGCTGGGAAAATGCAGCCTTTATAAATCATCCCATCAAGCATTTGTTCATGAGTGGACAAAATCTCCACAACACCTTTTGGATTTATTATGGCTTGGCATGAAGGTGAGGAAATTGCATCATCTACCCACACTTCAACAATAACTCCATGGACTTTTACTTTTTCGACAAAGCTTTCCCAGTCTTCCCCTTCACATGTGAATTCTAAATGCTGGCTTAAAGCTACCTTAATAGACTCCAATAAATTGTTTTTATCTTACTTACTTAGTTACATAGTTTTTAAGGTGTCTAGTGCCCACACCCCTTAATGAAAAAGGGTCAAAGCGACAACTAGTGACGTCACCAAGCCATCTTGGAATATGTGGTCAGCCCACACCCAAGCCTTCTATGAGGCTAGTCGCCAGATAAATCGCCGCACATCTCACCCGGCGCGTTTGCCGTCGCTCGTCCAGACTCAGCTCCTGCGCGTGTTCCGCCTAAGGGTCATCCTCCCGTGGGGACGTGCTGAGAGGTAAAACTCCGAAATCTTGAGTGCACTGAGGAGTCGTGCCCTTTGGTTATCCCCAAAGTTAAACGACTATTGCTGTGCAGAAGTTCTCGAGAGAAAACCCAACCCCATAAATAAAATTCCATGAGGGAGAGAAAATTGGCAGAGCCAAATTTCTCTCGAACCGAATGCCATTTTATTTATATAAATTGTTTTTTTATAAAATATTTAGTCTTAATAATTGAATTTCCTCGCCCAGAAAACCCAACATCAAGCTTAACTATAAATTGAGAAATTTCATAGTTTTCTTCAGTGTAAATTTTCGCAATTGTTTGAGATAATTCTTCAATTGAATAAAGTAAGCTGCTGCCTTTAGGAAATAGCACCCCAGACCTCTCAAAAACTTCTCTGCTACCACTTTTTGTACCCCAGTAGCTTAATGAAGGGTCGTTTGCAAATAAAGGGACTCCTAGCTCTAAGGCGAGCTTTCTTTCAAGATTAGAGCTTATATAGCAGCAGACATATGCTTTTTTGGGGTCAATGAAATTTTTAATTTTTTGCAATAATTTTGGCCTCCTCAGAAGTTTGGAAGAAAGAGGTGTGAGGCAGCTATCATTGCAGCTTATTAATAAAAGTCGTTTTTTGGCTTCTTCGACAGTTATTAATGATGATTGCTCTAATATTCTAAATTTAATAAATATGGTTTTTATCAGCCTCAGAACCCTATCTTGAAAGAATTATCTAAAAACGCATAGAGCTAAATAATAATCAATAATCGACTTTTCAATTGGCATACTAGTGGCGTATACCAATTTTAACTTGGGATTAACTACTTCCCCCCGCCATCCTTGATCGAACGACTCGCCATCGTTCGATCAAGGATGGGGTTAAAAACAAAATTTCGGGAATATATAAAATAAAAAAATATATATATATATTTTTTTATTTACTTTGAAATAAGAGGGTTAAGAGTATTTAATAATTATTTTTACAGCAAAAAATTTAATTAATTTCATAAAATATCAATTTTAATATTTTGATTTATTAGTTACCTTTTTAAACTGTATAAATTTTAATTTGTTACTTACAGAATTAAATTTTTTTTTTTTTTTTTTAAATTTTAAAGAATCTCTATTTTTTTAGATTATTGAGTTTTCAAGCCTAGATTGATGGCTAAATCACTTCGGATGGTTGATTCCGCAGCTTTCAATCGTCTCAAAGCTCTGACAACAACTTCATTAGGTACATCTTCCCAAACTTTTGATAACTAATATATTTTTATATATTTAAAAAATTTGCATGATATGAAAATCGCTTGATCAAGGATGGGGGTTAATTTCCCAATTTTTAGGAATTTTTACAGTCAATCGTTCGATCAAGGATGGGGGGGGAGTAAATAAAATAAATAGCATAGCAGCCTTTCTTCATAATTCAAAGCTCCAGGCACTTTTTCAAGTTCAGTTCTTGGCAGAGATAGAGATGGTACAACGATAACATCTTCAGATTCCCTCGTTCTCATGGCCCAGCTTAGCTTTCTACTCACTTCATGATTTTCCAATAGATCTATCATAGTTGCCCTAGAAGGAGTTCTAGGAACTTTCCCATTATTATCTTCAGGATTTACCTCAAGTTTTGACTCTTCAGACTTCTTTACAGACTGTGGATTATTTCTCTGACTTTGGGTTGGTCTCCATCTGATTAAAGACCCACAACTGAGGACAAAAAGAGCTGTGTTGATTGATAGCCACATTGTAGTTGAGACAAGCTGCAAAGCGATTTTGCCGCCTGATTTTATGAGTGTGTAAAGGTCTTGATATTGACGCGATAAATCGTTTTCTGACATTTTATTGATAAAGTTTGGTGAATAAAAAAAAATATACAGAATTATAATAAAAATTAACTGATTTCTAAAATAAGTTTATTATGCATTTATTATGGTTAGAAAATTGGATTTTAGGCGTTAATTCTGCAAATAAAAAATAGAAAATTAAAAAATGAATCGGCAATCGGCAAAGTTTTTAAGTTCATAAGGATTCCTGAAAAATGAGCCCTGATAGAATTTCCCAAAGTTTTTACTTAAATTTGCACTAAAAATAATTAAAAAGGGCTAGGTTAGGTTTTTCGTTTATTATTTTTATCATAAAGAAATTAATATGAAACTTTTTAGCTTATTTTGAATCAGAAAAATAAATACTTTTATAAAAAGATATATATATAGTTTATAGATAATTAATTACTTTTTTATTAAAATTGCTCACTCCCCCCCCCTTTAAATTGAAACAAAATATAGGTAAAATTCCTACTTTTTTGGGAAATTACCCCCCCTTTAAATTGAAACAAAATTTTATTATAATAGAAAATTTTATAGGTAAAAATCATTATTTTATATGTAAATACGTTAATACCCTATTTAATATGCTTCAAACATATAAGATTTAGAAATTAAACTCTATTTTGTCCAATTGTTATGGGGAGAGTTAGAAGAATACCATTTCAGCAAGTTTACACTTTGAGATTGAGAAATTTATGAATTAATTTTTCATGAAATTAAAATTAAATATATAAATTTTTTTATAAAAAAATTTTCTTAACCCTCTTTAAATTGAAACAAAATTTTTTGTTTCAATTTAAAGGGGGGGGGAGTCAGAGTAATATTATTAACAATATCTAATTATAGCTAATACGAAATAACTTAATTATGCCCCGCTTTCCAGAGTAGATTTCAAAGTTTCTAACTTTGTTATATCCTTCAACATAGCAGCCTTAGCCTTTTCATGCTCTTGCACTTCTCTTTGCATGCTTTGGAAAGTTTCCTCAGACTCTATCAACCTTTTTTTCACTTCTTGGCTGTCTTTTTGTATTTGCCTTAATTGTTTTGCTTTACCGTCCATATCTTTTTTAAAGTTTCCGAACTGTTCATTGCTATTAACTAAGCTCTCCTGAAATTCCTCAAACCTAGCTTTATACTGGACTATTAGAAAAACGCTCAAAGGGCGATAATAAATTTTTTTTTCCTATTAAATATGCATTTTTAAAATAAAAAAATTTAAAAATATTCTGTTACTTTACTTTAGATATTTTTATTAAGGCCACTTTATACTCTTCTAATTGCTTTCTCATTTCATTTTCCTCCTCAGTTGGCGGGGCTTCCAATTGTGATTTATATTCCTCAAGCA
Source organism: Blepharisma stoltei (assembly GCA_914767885.1). Classification (NCBI taxonomy): domain Eukaryota; phylum Ciliophora; class Heterotrichea; order Heterotrichida; family Blepharismidae; genus Blepharisma; species Blepharisma stoltei. The sequence continues at coordinate 819,191 of CAJZBQ010000044.1, forward strand.
TTTTGGTTTTTGTTTCTAATTCCCCTTTGAATTTTTCATCTTGCTTTTCTACATGTTCAATCAATTCTTTAAGTTTTTCTCTTAATAGCTCATGATATTGGAGCAATTGAACTCTTTCTTGGTTATTTTGTTCCAATTTCTGCGAAATCTCAGTTATGGAAATTTGGAAATTCTGACTGAGGGATATTCTTTTCTGTTTTTCTTCTTCTGCGATTTTTCTGCTTTCATCTATAATTTGCCTATTTTGCGCTTGCAATTCATGGCAGAAATTCTCAAGTTTTTTTCTCAGCTGTTTTTCTTTTTGCAAATCATTTTTAATCCTCTCATTTTCTTCAGTTTCTATCTCCAAGTTTTCCCTTGAGGCCAACAATTCGATTTCCCACTTTCCAGCTTCTTGGATTTCTTTTAATAACCTTTCTCCTAGCACTTTAATGCGCTGCTCTGGATCTTGGTACCCGTCTGCCAGTTTTTTTATGTCCGTTTGGGCTTTTTTCTGGAGTTTTTCTAGCTATTTCTTACTGAATTTCCTTTGGTCTTCTATGGACACTAAATTAGGCCTCATATTTAATTTTAATTAAAGGTAAATTGGCAGCGAATTAAATATCGCAGTTTTATTTGTCCTATGTCGTAGACTATATATTCGTTATAGCGGAGCTCTGATTGGGCTGCTTGAGGATTTTCTTTTAAGTTTCCTGTATAAAGGGACACTCCGGGATAAACTTCGAATTCGTCTGTAGGGCTGGTGCGGCCAACTCCTAAAACACTGTGACAAGGAGAAGGAGGGCGCTTAAAGGATTTTGCTTTTAGGACTTGATGAGAGTTGCCGAGGGCTACTTCACAAAGGAGGAGGATGCCTTCAGGAGAGCTTGGACTTGCGTTACAGTACATCGCTGATTTTGATGATAAATCAGCAAGATAAATCCCTTTTCCGAACATATAGCCGCTGGAAGGGGCTTCTTTTGGAGCGATTCGTAGACCTTGTGATAGAATACCAACAATGTTGGTAATTCTAGAGCCATGCCATAATAGTTTTTTATTAGGAAGTCTTGAAAAAGACCAATATCTTGTGTATTTAATTTTTTTTAAAAATTAATTATTAATTAAACTAAAATAATTAGGCTAAGCCATCAAGAAATTTATAGAATTTATTGCCAAATTTAATACAGCATGCCATAATAAATAAAAAGATTTTAAAAAAAATATCTTGCAGACTCATTTTCTCTATCAATTTCAAAAGCCTGCACCACTTCCATACGGAAATTATGCGACGGCGCATGTGTACTATCAATCCATCCTTGCAAAGTCCCTTTAAACTCATTAGAAACCGCACTTATTCTGCATTTTAATTGTGAATAATACACATCTAAAGGATTTCTCGTCTCCAAAAGCTTCAAACTTCTCATAGATAGCGAATTTGCAATCTCTAACTCCCCCCCCCCCCTCCGTGAGCGAACAAAACCATTAGAAAAATCGCCATTTTTTGACCAAAAACCCACCCTCCGTGAGTGAACAAAAATTTTTTTAATAGAAAAAATTTTAATGGAAAAAAATTTTGATATATAAGTGATAATTAGTATAATGAAATCTAGAGCTAATTCTGTTTAATTTTAAACAAATTGCGTTTTAAAACATAAATTTTGCAAATTAAATTAATATTTGCTTCCCAATTTTTGCAAATTAGGATTTTTTTAAATTTCGAAAAAAAATATTTTTTTATAAAATTTATATATAAATTTTTTTTAAAAAAAAAAAATTAACCCCCCTCCGTGAGCGAACAAAATTTTTTTGTTCGCTCACGGAGGGGGGGGGGGGAGTAAGTCTAAAAGTGTATCTAAAAGTGCCAATTTTTCTTTTACTTTTGGGACACGATTAATTGGTGGCGGTCTTTTCATGCCAAAATTCTGAGGAATATTCGTATAAAAATCATTGGTCAGTTCTAAAATTTTAGATTCCCTGTTACTTGTCGTCAAAACTTGGTAAATTTCTCTTAAAATTTTGTAACCTTTTTGTATTTGGGATTTACTTAATTGGCCTAAAGGGCATTGCTCAGGGTCTAAATTTAATTCTCTCATGGTTCTTTTCATACGATCAAAATCCCATATAAATTCCATTAAATTAGCAACCTCTGTATCACATTCAATAGGAAAACTTTTCGCTTTTTCTACTAATTCACGGCGCTTTTTCTCAAATCTTATATGAGATTCTAATTTTTTATTATCAGATTGCACGTCCACAAGGACGTATTTTCCTTCTGCACGATTAAATTCAGTTCCCCATTCATTTTTTGTTTTTTGGTGGAACTTTTTTTTGAATTCTATAATAAATTGTGTCCGACTGAATATAAAATAATAAGAAATAATTATTAAATTATGTAAAATAAATTTAGAATAGGATAGCTTCTGCTTTAGAAGAGCAAGGACTTAAAGAAGACGCAGGGTTAGGAGCTCCAACTCTTCCCCACTTTGCCCAGAAATAAAACCCATTATCTTCTATAACCATAATTTGGTAAAACTTATTGTGGCCTTTTACCCCATAAGACACATCTGTAAGATTTAGCATTGCTGAATAAGGCTCCACTACTTTTGGGTTTGGCAAACCAGTTTCGATTGATAAAGATCTATTTACAGCTGCAGGAGCTGGCGGCTCTATTTCCATTTCTGTTCCCGCCATTATGAATATTTATTATAAAACTTATTTAACCTATTGATTTATTGCATTTCATTATTATTTTCAATCTCCGCATCCTTTATTTTCTTTATTTTTCGTGGTTTTGGCTCATCATTGTTTTCTTTTGATCTTTTTGAAGGAACTTTTTGGTTTTCGCCGTTATTATTTTCTTTTTCTTCAACTCTATGCCATTTGATCAGGACTTTTTGCTAGTAAGATATTTCCTTGAGAAATTTGGTTGCAAATTTTTTTCTGCGAGACATTTTTTGAGAAAAATCTTCAAATATCTCACGATAAAAAAATTTCGACTCCAGAAGAAATGTCTTTTACACCAAAAAGTCCAGAGGAAAAAATATGTACCTTTTCTTCATACTCTTTTTCTAACAATTTAATAAGGCTGTCTACTCTTCTCTGCAAATCACTTGTAGTTCTTGATCTTAGCATATAATCAAATCTTAACAGTGGAGACCTTCTTAAGCAAGCTTTAAGCTCTTCTCAGTTTCCATACCCAACTGTTTTAGTCATACAGACTAAAATTCTGTCATTGTCTTCTGTGTACAGCTTTGATTTGTGAGAAGGCAGGACGTGGAATTTTAGCTCTTTTCAAGGTTCTTTATATTGTGAGTATTTTTGATCTAAAAGCTTTTGGGAATTTTTGTGTTTTTCGACCATGCTTTGTCTTTTCTCAAAAAGTTTGAGGATTTTTTCTTTTTCTTCAAGCTCATCTAGCCGTTGCCAAAAGACTTCTGAATAAGATTTGACTTCTTCCATTGTTTTGCTTCCCATAACTTCCGATATCAATGCATATTCTTCTTTTCCATATAATTCGCAGCCTTTTAAAAATGAATAATATTCTTTTCGGTTCCACTCAAATCCAGTCGCTAAAAGTTTTTCTAATTCTTGTTTTTCTTCGTCATTAATTTCTTTAAAAAACTCTTTTTTCTGCAAATCAATCAGCCTTTCTCTATTTTGGCAGAATCTATAATCTGGGACTGGCTTAAACTCTTTGCCTTTATTTCCTTGTAAAATTTCTAATTTTGGCTCAGTGTTATATAATTTTCTTTCTCTTCTAGCTTTATAATCATCTAAAATTTTATCTTGCATTAATAGTTCAATAGCTGCTTTAGAGTCTTCTTTTCTCTTTTTTGAATAATCTACACTTTCGAAATTTCACATATCGATTTTTGACTCAAAATCGACCAAATTCATTTTTTTCTTATCAAGCTGGTTTTCTAGGTCTTGGTCAATTTTTTGCAAATGTTGCTCTCCTCGCTGTAAAATTGCTACAAGATCTTCTTCTGTTATGTCAGAATTTTCTTCAGTCGCGTTAAAAATTTGATCTGCTCCATAGTGAAGCATTTCTCTAACTCCCCCCCCCCCCTTTAAATTGGAACAAAATATCGGTAAAACTTCCACTTTTTTGGTAAATTAACCCCCTTTAAATTGGAACAAAAATTTAATTTTATAATAAAAAAATTATATATAATTTTTATCTAAAAAGTTTTGATATAAGCTAAATGTTTTTTCTTAAAAATTTAGTTATATCTTGCTCTTTTTTAAAGAAAAGTATAAAGAACATCTTATTTAAATAAATTTATTACCCTTAATTGGTAAATTTTAAAAAAAATTAATTTTTTTTTTTAAAAATATTTAAAAAAATTTTTGTTTTTTTTGCTAAAAATGATATTTTTTATTTGGATAGTTTTGATATAAACTCAATAGGAATTCTTTATATAATTTCAAAATTTACTTATTTCTTGCTTTATTTTAAAGAATAGAGTATAAATAACATCTTATTTAAACAAAATTAGCACTTTGATCGATAAATTTTCTAAAATTTTTTTTATCAATCAAAATAATAATTTTTGTGTAAATAATTTTGATACCAATTAACAGTGGCGTATTAACTAATAATGAAAATTTAGTTATATCTTGCTTTATTTTAAGGGATAAAGAGTAAATAGCATTTTATTAAACAAATTTATTGATCTAATTCGATAAGTTTTTGAAATTTTTTTTTGTTGAAATTTTTATATATTTTATAAAAAAATTTTATATTGATATTTTTTTTTTAAAAAATAAAATTAACCCCCCTTTAAATTGGAACAAAATTTTTAGTTCCAATTTAAAGGGGGGAGTAAGTTCTTCTTTTTGAAGTGGAGCATTTTTTGGAGCAAGCCTTCCAGTTTGAATTATAAGGGAATCAAGTTTAAGACGAAGGCATTGTCGCTCTATTATCCTCTCTTCAAGGCTGTCTTTTATCACCAGCCTATACACATTAACCTGTTTTTTCTGTCCGATACGATGGGCACGGTCCATAGCCTGCAAATCTGTTTGTGGATTCCAATCAGAATCATACAAAATCACTGTATCTGCAGAAACTAAGTTTATACCTAAGCCTCCTGCTCTAGTTGATAAAAGAAAAATAAAATATTCTGAGCCTGGCATATTAAATTTCTCGATCATTTGTTCTCTTTCGTATATATCTGTTGAGCCATCTAGTCTGCAGTAAAAATAGCCTTTATATGAGCAATAATCTTCTATTATGTCTAGCATCATTGTCATCTGTGAAAAAATCAAAACTTGTGAGCCATTTTCTTTTAATTTTAATAAAAGTCTGTCTAATAGTTTCATTTTTCCTGAATGAGCAACTAGTCCTTCGAAATAATTTGTGGTATTTTGATCTTCAATGCCTCGAATTAAACATGGCGTCTCGATGTTTCGTGGTTGGCTGCGCCGACTCCCTTCGAGCACATATTTAATTATATCAAGCAAGGTTTTGCTATCTCAGAAATGGATAGCGATGCTAGATAAGCAATTCTTGACCTATCAGAGTCTAGCGCAAGCCCGCTTTAAAGGATGAATTTTGCCTCAAGGGGAAGGTGGCACGGAAGTTGAAAAACATTGCCTGCATGCAATGCTTAGACCTATCGGGCATTTCACCAGCGTAAAACTGAGGGTTACGACCGCCTTGGACTATGCATTTTCCCTTTTTACCGAGTCGACCAGAAATTCTATTTTTTGGGAATTTTTGTGGAAAACCCTTGCTCCTTGTCCATTAGCCTCAAGTAAGGCTGCACAATCAGAAGACTGCCCACTTAACACTGGAGTCAAAAGTTAAGGAGGAGACACTGCAGCCCCTGGTGGAAGGCACGGCTGCAAAAAGTTCGAGTCTCCGGTATCGGAGATCCTCGGTGATTGTGTCAAAATTATGGCGAGAGCCTCTCTATTAATAAGTTAATTTAAATTAAGATCTTCAATGCCTGGGAAAAGGAAGGGGTGATTGCAGACTTTTTTAAGCTGCATGACGACGTTTAAATAGTGGCTTTTACTGTCTAGCTTCACTAGTTCATTTGTTAATATTTTTTTATGCTTTTTGGATAGATCATGCATTAAAATATTATTAATAGCCCATATTTATTATTCAAATAATACAGCATATATAAATCTCTTTGTAGTGCAGTCATATTCAATGCTACCAAGATTTCTTTTTTAGCTGGAATTCCTTTTTCTACTTCAGATTTCGTTCTTCTTAATATAAAAGGCTTAAGTATTTTGTGAAGCTGCTGGACCATTTTTACATTTTTATTCTCGATTTCTTCAGTTTTGAGACCTTCTTCGGTGCCTAGATTAAACCATTCATCGAATTCTGATGATGAAGAAAACAAGTCTGGGAGCAAAAAGTTCATTAAGCTTCAAAGCTCATGCAAATTATTCTGTAATGGAGTTCCTGTAATTAAAATACGATGGTCACTATGCAGCTGTCTCAAAAGTTGAGCAAGATTGGATTCATCGTTTTTTATTTTATGAGCTTCGTCAATAATAAGGAATTTCCACTTGTATTTTTTGGTAACATATAAAAAAACTATAATTTTTTTTAAATAATAATTTTTACTATTATTATTCAACAAAAATAATTATTTAACTTATTTTTTCAGATAATTTTGGCAAATAAAGATCCCTTCATATGAAGTAACACAGATGTCAAATTTTCCGGGAATAAGCTCATTTTTTAGTATTTCTTCACGATATGGCTTAGCAGCAATTAATTTTACAGTGCGAAATGATGGGCACCATTTAGAAAATTCAATAATCCAATTTCCTAGGGTTGACTTCGGGACAACTATAAGATGTGGGCCATCTATTTTTTCTATTTCTTTAAGATATGCTAAGAAGCCAATAGCTTGAACTGTTTTCCCAAGACCCATTTCATCAGCAAGGATTCCATTTATCCCAGCTTTAAATAAGCTAATTAGCCAGTTTATCCCATCTATTTGATATTGGCGCAACTGGCCATTTTTTATTATGGAAGGCTGAGTACTTATTCTAATAACGCGCTGCTGCTTACTCATATCAGCCATATACAGATTATCTGGTGTTTTATGAGATTTTTTTCTTTTTGTGGTATCCTCACAAGCTTCAGATGTTTCTTCATCATTATAAAATAGAAAATTGGCATATTTTTCAGCTTGCTGTAATAAGTAGCTAATCTTTCCTAATTTAAGAGCAAACATAAAATCTTGCTCGCTCTGCTGAAAGGGAGTTATTTGTTTTTAAAAAAAATAAAAAATTGCTTTTCTATTCCAAATTTGTGCTTAAGAATAGCAACTGTGATAAATTTAATATAATTAGCTAGAGATCTTGCTATAAAAATTATTAAATATTTATTATAGACAATTTACATGAGAAAATTATTTGATCTTAAGGAGGTTTAATTTTTCCAATGATTTTGCTTGCTTTTAAAGGGGAAGTAAGATTTTCTTGGCAGTCTTTATGGTGCTCTTTAAACTCTTTTATATCTGTTATGAGGTTTTTCTTTAAATTTTGCCTGCTTTCCTTATAGTCTGAGCTCGAAAATGATGCATTAGAATCTGAGCTGCTGTCTTCAATATTTTCTATAGGCAAATCCTCCATTTATACGAAGGGGGGTTTTAATTAATTATTTGCATCTAAAATTGAAGATTTATATGAAAAACTATTAAAAACACAGAAATTCAGAGATTTTCTATTAATTATCTCCCCTGTCACGTTTCAGGCGGATAATAAGCTGCAGCCCCAATCTGCATTTCTCTCATTTTTTCAAGATTTTTCAATCTGATTGAGTTGGTTCTTCTCCATTCTTCTAAATTGGGAATAGGTCTTCCTTCATAAGTCCAGTCGTGAATGAAGTGACAATTATCGCCATGTGCGCACCCAGCAGGCGAGTGGAAATTTCTGCAGGCTTCAGTTTGATAATTTATAGGTTTATTTATATTTCCTGATATAAGTGCCTTTGGAAAATAGCTAGGGAGAATTGGCTTTGCATTTCAATTATACTTTTTTTATTTATTTAATATTTTTTATATATTATTTTATTTTTAGATAAATTTATACGATAAAATATACTAAGGTTTGATGAATCCATACCAGCCGACGGCATTTGTACAGGAATATAATTGGATACATTAGGCTTTTGGTTCTGGTCAATTTGCGGAGTAGCTTTTTTAGCAGGGATTTTTGTAACATCGACGGGGACCGTGCATGTAATATTTGATTCTTCAAAAGGAGCGTCAGGAATGTCTATTGTTGTGTGGTAGTTTGCTTTTAATGAATTTTTTTCTCTCGCGTCTTCTTCAAGAAATTCAGAGGAATTTATTATTTTTGGTTTTATAGAAGAAATAGTTGAATATTCTATATAAAAAATACTTAATGGAAGTGAGTAAAACACGTAAGGCACCATGCTTTGTAAAGCGCTTTGTACGGCTTGGTTTTCTTGATTGATCTTTATATACAGTTTTTATATAATTATGCTGTTTTTAAATATTTGTTATTTATGTATTAATATTATCATAAAAAGAATAAAAAATTACTTGTGAATTCATTGATTTTTCTAATTGGATTTCTTTATTATAGCTTTCTTTAAATGCGGTATTGTTCATATATTGGCCTCTTAAGTCTGGCAAAGGTCTTTTAGTTGCACAAGAAGTGTTAAAGTTGTCGAATTTCCAGAAATATTTCACGCTCTCGAGACCTTCAGCCCATCTTAACTATGAGTTTATGTCTTTAATATATATATACCTTACTATTTTGCTTGAAGAGCTTGATTCCGAGGTATCCGAACCTATCTCGTCGATCTTTTGTCTTCATTTTTCTTACCTTTTGATTATTTTTTCGTCTTCTTCTATACCATTTTCCTTATTTTTCCCTATTAAATCCCCATTTTTCCTCATAATTTATATTAATTAATTAAAGAATACGTCATTAAAGAATCCATTCCCAAATTTTTTGCTTAAATTTTTGCCAAGCATTTGGATATTGAGATCTTGGGAATTTTCTAAAGATTTGACAATTTTCATTAGATCATTATCATAGAAGTGGTCATTAGTTATGGTAAAATTGGTTAGGACTGAGAGAATGCCTTCAATTATATTTTTATCATTCTTCTCAGTGGACTTCTGATGATCTCTTAGCCAATTAGCCAAATATTTCGTTCCGCCTAGCTGGGTGAACTTGATAAATACGGTCCTTTTCATCAACAAGGTCGTATGGATGATCTTTAGCAAAGCCAAGCGCCCTTCTGGATTCAATGTATTGCGCATTGATTCTAAAAGCCTTTCAGCTCATTGATTATCTGCTTCCTCTTCTGTACTATTCACAATATTTTGAAATTGCCTTTCAAGCTCGTTTGCAGTTGACGATATATATTTTTTTATTTTTTTAAAAAATATTTGGCATGCTAAATCTATTTTTGGCTTAATTTATAAGCATTTAATATGATAAATATTAATTTATATAAAGTTTTTGCCATTAAATACCTTCTCAGCAATATCATCTTATTTATTACTTCATTAGCCATAGTTCCTTTTTATTAAACTATATTTTTTGCAATATTTGAATTAGGAAAGTAGCGATTTTGTATGATTTCTTAACAAAGGATTTTAATTACTTGCAATTAGAGAAATATGGCTTCAAAAGATGCTCAGTTTCGAGACAGATTTTTTGATTCTAGATATAAGGTGGAGAAGACTAACAAAACATCAGCAGAAAAGTTGAACGAATTAAAAGCCAAGCTAGAATCTTCATTTAAATCCCCAAAAAACAATATAGACACTTCATGAAAAGCATTTCGCAGTGAAATCCGCACACAGTCAACTACTAGCTTTACTATGCCTTCTTTTTCTCATTATCAAGACATTTCTAACTTCCGTCCTACAACGCCTAATAAGAGCTCAATTTTATCGCAGCCGGGCAGAATAAGACACCAAACAGAATTATTTAAGCAATTTTCTCCTTCAAGGACACCTAGTCCTTTGATACAGTCTCCAAGCGCGAATAAATTAATCTTTTCAGCAAATAAGAGAAAAATCCAGGAAACAGTCACCCAAGATGACTTGAGGAAAGCACTGGAAATTTTAGAAGAAATGAATGAAATGGACTGCAGTCAAATGAGTGCAGGGTATAAGCAAACTCTGATTAAATTTTGTAATCAAGTTTTGAGCAAACTGAGGTCAAGAGGCTTTTAAAACTGAAGTAGCTTAATTTAAATCTAATTTAATTCTACACAAGATTTGTATATAATAATTTTTATGGTAAATAAAATTAATATTTAGTTCTAAAAGTCAGCCATTTATATAAAGACAGTATAAGATTTATGAGACTGCAATGGAATCCAAAAATATGAAAAAATTTTGAATAGAAATTTACTATTAAAATGGAAGAAAAAGCTGAAAACTAAGCCATGATCTTCAGGCGAAGAAATTTCTGACATAAGTATCCATCACATTGATTTTTGAAGCAAATCGACAAGATGATTATAATATTTATCGCAATGAGTTTGGAAACAATGGAATACAGAAAACTTGGAACTTCAGGGCTCAAAGTCTCTGCCCTAAGCTATGGGTATTTGACGACCACTTTTGAAAATGATCACGAGCTTCATAAAAACTTGCTTGACCGCTGTGTCAGGGCTGGCATAAATTTTATAGACACTTCCGAGTTCTATGGTAACGGCAACTCTGAAACCATCCTCGGTGAAAATCTTAAAGAAATAGACCATGATAGAGATGATTTAATTATTTCTACTAAGCTTCATCCTACAGCTTTAGGCTCTATCCAAGGACTAACCAGAAAAAGAATTGTCCTTGGGCTCAATAATTCTTTACAAAGGCTCCAGCTTGACTATGTTGATGTCCTTTCTCTCCATAGATTTGACTATGAAGTCCCTTTAAAAGAGCAGATTGCAGCTATTAATCAGCTTATTGAGACTGAAAAAGTTTTCTATTGGGGAAGCTCCATGTTCACCCCTCAGCAGCTTGCTCAATGTTATGCAATTTGTGAGAAATATGGATATTTATACCCAATTGTGGAACAATGTGAATATAGTATGCTGCAAAGGCAGATGGTAGAGGTTGATTATACTCCACTTTTTGATGAATTTAAGTTGGGGACTGCTGTGTGGGGGCCGTTAGCTGGAGGATTATTGAGTGGGAAATATAATGATGGAAATATCCCGTCTGATTCAAGATTTGGGAAATATCAGCACCCAATTTTGGATACTCAATGGAAAAAACTTGTGGGGTGGAGGAAAAATAATGGCTCAGAACTTTTCCTGGAGCTTAAAAAAATATCAGAAGATCTTGGCTGTACTCAATCTCAGCTAGCGCTTGCTTGGGTACTTAGAAATCCTGATGTATCAACTGCGCTATTCGGGGCGAAAACTTTGGCTCAAATTGAAGATAATTTGGGTGCTCTTTCTGTCATTAAAAATCTGAATAAATCTACTCTTGATAGAATTGAAGAAGTTCTTGACAATAAGCCTGCGACTGCTATTAACTATAGAACTTTTACTCCAAGTCCTCCAAGAATTTAAATTAATATTAATTATTTTATTATAAATTACCATGCAATTAATAATCTATTAATTTTTGGCAAAAATAAAATTCTGAAAATTGATAATTATTTTAAACTTGTCAAATTAATTATGCCGAGCTGCATCCTTTAATATAAATTTAGCTATTGTTATGTGTATTGCTGCTCTGCAAGGGCCAGGTGTTCCAGATTCTTCTTTTAAGCCTTCCACTTCTCTAATGAATGAAGATAATCCTAAAACTGCATCAAGCACTTTATGAGAAGTTCTTTTTTTGTATTTTTTTATTTTGCTTTTAAATTGCATGTGATTTCCTTTTAAGTATTCTAGTTCTAAAACTCCACAAATTTCTTCTAGATCCTTAATGATGTCTCTTGGATTTGCTTTCATTCGATCAGATTTTCGCTCAGATGAAGAATCGTTTTTCATATTGGCCTTTTTTGTTCGACTCTTTTGAAATTATAACAAAATCGAAAAATCTTTTAAAATACATATTAAATTTTTATCAAAATTATCATTATTATTTTATATTTTGATTTTTAAGTTTTTTTGTTACAAAATCCACATTCTTCTCATTATGAGTTTGATAAGCTAAAAATTCTTCATAGTGGCTTTCCAATTTTTCTTTGCTCTGCACTTTGCATACTAAAGGCAAATCATAAACAATTTCAAACTCTAAAAAAGGATGAAAAAATGCAACAGATTCGTAGATTTCTTCAATATTTTTTATATCACATGATGCAGATATAAACCCTGAATATAGCTGTTGCACCACTCTTGCATTTTCAAAGTTTTGGGCTTCTCTATGGTCTTCTAGTCCTGCAGGGCCTTCTTCTCCGTCTCCAAAGCACATTGATATATTATTGCATTCATTTTCTTCAAAAACTGGTGGAGATTCATGATAATCTGGACCTGAGTAGTATAATAAATTATAATTTGTCTGATAAAAAAATTTGCTGATCATCAAATAGAGAAGTCCAGACGCTGCAATTCTTGGGGTTATTTTAGCAATTCCGATATCGAGAACTCCAATGTCTAGAACTTGTAATGACTCTCTGAATCTCTTATAAGCTTGATGGTTAGAGTATTTGAAGACAATTAGCCTTTTTTCAAGCTTTTTTTGCTCTTTTTTCTTCTGATCTGGGGGCAGGTGATCGAAATCTTTAGGCTTGTTATATATTATTTTAAAATTAATAAATAATAAAATGGTCTTATAAATGCTTATAATAATAAACACTTAATTTTTGTTTTTTTGGTTTAGAATTACCCTAAAGTATTATAATTTACACAACCAAAATGAAACTCTACAAATTTATCCCATTGACTCATAAGCCAATTTGTCCAATTATAAATTGTGGCTGGGAAAATTTTCCAGTCAAGCCTGCTCAGAATAATTTTTTCCATCATCTTAATAGCAGGTAATGAATATCCATTATCAGCAGATTTAGCCCACTCAGAGATTTTGGGAGCATAAACTTCTTCAGTTTTGGCAGCAATATACATAGCAGCTAAGCCAATTAATTGGAATTCATCTTTTTTTATTCCTTTTTGGATAGATAAAAATCTATCTACATACGTAATCGACAGATGAAAAGTTTCACGTTTTAACGTAAATTCAGAGCTTACTTCCATCATTCAGTCGTATAGAATTGCACGCATAGTCGCCGTTATATTGTTAGCTTGAATTGACTGTAAAGCGAAAGGATTAGGCATATATTCATACTAAAATTATTAAAATATTTTATATAAATTATCTTTTTTTAAAAAAAATTATATTCATACTCTTTTTCAATCATAGACTTATGACATTTTACATTAAATTTGGAATTATTATGCGCTAATGCAAATAACTGAGCTATTGATTAAATATAAAGTGCAATAATAAGGATAGCATCAATTTTAATATAAAAAATTGTATAATATAGTCTTTATTTTCTGGTTTTCAATGGGAATGTGGAGCTTTTGAAATTTCTTCAATTCCTGATGTCTCAAATTCTGGCGGTGGAGCTTGAACACCATGAAATTCTTGAATAAATGAATTAGACCCTTTAGGAGTTAAGATCTGCTCGTTATCAAAAATTATCTCGCCACTTGAGGTTGGCTTACAAGGATAAGAAATAATTTCTAAAATTTCGTTGCATTCAAAGTCAATAGGAGAGCCACATTCGATTTCAAATTTTGTGGAAAAATTAACGCTTTTATGCCTTTCTCTTAAATAATCTGTATTTGGCTGTATTTATGATATAATTCTATTAAGATATTGTCTTTATTCATTATTATTTTAAATTTAATCTAAATATTTAGTTATAAGTTATGCTGGCCATAAGCGGCTAAATCTACTAGCCGTTGCTCACCTTGACTCAAAAGGGTAGCCCTCTTGGATAATCGACCTGAACCACCATAGCTTCCTAGGGCCTAGCCACGTCTATAGAGAACCCAGATGGTCTCGATTAGGGAATACCTATGTGGTAGGCAAAACTTGTCTAGCCCATATGGCAGAGACAGGAAAACTTTTGCCGGAGAAACAAAAATTCCCTCTTTGGCAGGTCCTCTCCAAGCCTTAAGGCCTAGTACAAAAAGTTAATAATCACTATTCTTATATTTACTTCAAAAAGTGACATAGGCTCTATTTCAGCTTTATCAGGATGGTCCTACTTGCTCCATAGGGGAGTGCGCCCCGAAGTCCACTTTCCGCCAAAATACCAATTTTATTTTTTATCTAAATAGGAATGTCTTGATTTTAAAGAGTTTTTTATGTTTTGCTGATAAGTGGAAACCACATTATTTTCCTTTGGAATTGAAATAGTTTCTAAAGTTGATTTTCTGGAATGGTTAGGTCTTTTACTTCTCGTTTGTATTTTTTGCATTTCTATTTCAAATTTATGGCTTATTTTCTTTGCTTCAGCTTTAGGTGAGGTAATGTGCGAGTCCTGCGTATTATTTCCATAATTTAAATTATGAAATGATATGAAATTAACCTGAGTTTTTTATAGGGAAGTATTTAAATGGAATTTTATGAAATTGCTATCATATGCTTGCTATAAAAAAATTTTAAAACATACTTAATTAATAATTTTATTTTTCTTCATGAAGTGGGTCGTAGTTTTTAGGTTCATTTTTAGCTTCAAGTTCTGTTGAAGCTATATTTCTAATATCAGCCATTTCAATTTCAAGCTTACGTTGTGATCTTTTATATTTTTTGTAAAAAATAAATGCAGAAACAAAAGAAAATGTAAAAATAATTATAACACCCCAAATCAAAACTTTCCCAATCCAGCTTTGTGTCCAAGCCGCTTCATGTGACACACTTATAGGATTATAAGCAATTGTATTCATAGATCAGTTATTATACCATTCGCTTGATTCTGAAGCAGGCAGTATGGCTAAAATATTAATAACGCCATTATAATCTTCTAACTTCCCGTAAGCGAGGAAAATGTTTTAGTATAAATTTTTTTAAGTTGATATATATGCAATAATGAGCATAAAGAGAAAAATGCTGAAAAATCAGCGTTAAATTAACGTAATAATAAGTTGATATATAATTGATAATTAGTATAAATAAATCTCTAATTAATTCTCTTTAATTTTATATAGCTTGCATTCTAAAACAAATTAAGTTAATTTTCACTTTTTCAATTTTTGTGAGGATTGTTTTTAAATTTTGAAAAAAAATATTTTTTTTTAAATTTATCTATAAATTTTTGTACAAATTAACCCCCTCCTTGAGTGTGAATAAATTTTTTTTGCTCATGGAGAGGGAATAAGTCAATCATATAATAAGTCTTTCCATTTTCAGTGTTTCCTATATTTTCACCGTTATCATAGCGGCAAGGGTAGTAAGTTCCACAATATGTAGACTTTTCTTCATGATCATCAGGAGTAAAGAAAATTTTATAGTAAATTTCATTGAGATTTTTTAATTTTTCACCATTTTCATACATAGGAGCTTCCCATGTTAAATTTATCCTTTTATATGTAATTGCGCTGATAGAAATAATTGACTATTAATGGTGAATATTTGGATATGAGTATAATTTATTGCCTATTTTGTGAGCTGAAATAATACCATCATTACCAGGAACTATATTGACTTCTTTTGGCTGGCCAGGTTTTCTTAATCTTGCATAAATTTGGTAGCTTGCTGCTTCTGTTGTAGTAGTGCTGTTTAGCTGAGATACAGTGATATAATATTTACCTATAGCGTTATTGATAATTCCAGTAATTTTTCCATCAGTTATTCTTGCTATTTCTATATCAGGCTCACTCTGGCTAAGTACTGTCCAATTAGATGAAATTTCAAGTTTAACTGAACCCTCACAAGGCTTTACAAAAATTTCAAGTTTTCCTTTAAGATTAACAATAATTTCATACCTATGAGATTTGATGTCGTTCCAAAACGATCCTAAAACAGCATCTCCTTCCTTTAGTACTAAATATTCCATAGATGAAGAGCAAACTAGTTCAAATTCCCCTAGATCACTTGCAGATTTATTTTGATTCGAAATACCATAAACTGCTAAATTAACTTTTGCATTTAATAAATTTGGATAAAAATAAAAATCAAGAGTATTAGTCATGCATTAAAATGCTGACACTGCCAATCTGCACTATTGGCACAACAATCAAGACCTTGAGGCCATGGTGAACTGGAAAAGACTCTGAGAAACAAGTGCAGCCTTAGCAAATGTGTATCCAGTTCGTTTTTAGATGCTCTCCTGTGGTTGGAAATAGAGGTGCTCAGCAACGTTCTTTGGAATCTTGGGCATACCATACTTTACCGAGAAGCAGGGGGTTTCAGCCTGGGCCATAAAGGCTAGCTAGAGCCTATCTTTAATAATCTAATCATAATCCCAAGAGAATTAGTCATCCAATAATAATTTGAAGAATCATAAGATTGATCATATTTTTTTTCTGATGGAAAATCAGAAGGGGAAGCATTGGAATTTCCTTCAATATAAGCATATACGGTTGGCTGAAAATCTGGAGTGTAGGATCTTAAATTACAGAGAACGGGTCTAGGAAGCCCACCAGTATCTCTATACGTGAAATATAATTTATCTTGGGAATTATATTCAAGACTATATGTCTGAGGCCACCCGTCTATTAGATTAATATAGCTGTTTCTCATAGTCGCTATAATCGAATATGAAATGTCCTCTTCTCCATAAATAGCTATATAATACAACCCAATTTTCAAATTAGGGTCATTTTCTCTTATATGAATATGCTTTATTTGCGAATCTTCATTAGAAGTCCACAAGTAACTGTTTTTGTCTACATTTTCATCAGTATTTATATAAAGATTCCCTTTTCCACTAAATAAAGTAAAGGAAATATCAATATCAGCTTTACTGATCACTTGAAAATATAAGAACTGATATTCAAGCGAACTTATCCATGAATTATGCTCAGTTTATAAGATTTAACCATAAGACTGATACTGAGCATTAATTAGAATTGTTATATTAAGCTTTATTTTAGAATAGCATAAATTGTACACCATTCTGGAGGAGAATTAATGACGAGGTTGTAGTGGCAATAATGCTATAGGAACAATTGGAATTATTTGATGCAACACTTATGACTAATGTGCAAAACTTACATAATCCAGGGTCATTTTCAGATATTTTTATTGAGTATCTGTTATTACTTGATATGCTTGACCATACATAACTTGAACTTGAAGGGAGTTTACTATATAAACTATCATCTCTTGACTCAGGATTTACATACAAAATTGGATTTCCTGTGGTAGGCGTTATTTGAATTGTTATATTATTTTTGGAAAAATTCTCGAAATAATAATATAGTACTTCGTATGAATAAAAACTCTATGTAAACCCTTAATTATTATTTAAATCGCATATAAATTATATAAATCTGTATAATTAGCACTATTTTGAAGTAAAAACCCATAATTTGGCTTCCCTTCAGCCAATCTTGTAACTCCATGAAAGTTGCTACTTGCTGTTAAGCTAAAAGAAGACAATGACAGCCCATAAACTCCGACAGTATATAGCCCGTTCCCGGCTATAGACTGGGCTTAGCCCGATCTTTGCCGGGAAACTCGGGGGGTTGTCCACGTCACTTTGAGGTGACGAGTCAACTCCCCGAGTTGGCAAATCACCATATAGCGGCTATTTGCCAACTCGGGGAGTTGACTCGTCACCTCAAAGTGACGTGGACAACCCCCCGAGTTTCCCGGCAAAGATCGGGCTAAGCCCGATCTATAGCCGGGAACGAGCTATAGAGGTTTCCTCTATATAGCGCTAAAAGCGCAGACATTTTCCCAGGAGCTTTCCAAGTTCGTCGGACCAAATCGCTTTTTGGTCCGACCAAGGCATTGATTTGGTGCAACCCTACCGATAAATTCCGATCAGAATTTATCGGCCTTACAGCGCCAAACATAGGAAACTTCTATATAATACCCTTTCATAGTCACATTTTTCTCTTTAAAATATTTATCGTCAGCTGAAATCACCACTGTGTCCCCTCCCCATCCGTTGGAATTTCATATTGAGTTTTCCAAGCTAGGCCTTTTTTCTTTCCCTTTATTAATATATAAATCCAGATCCTCATTGCTAAGATCAGTTAATGTAAAAATCAAATTTGCATCATCTTTATCACAATAATAAGAAAAATAAGCAAATTGATCACTATAAATGAAGCTATATTTTGGCTCACCTTCTAGAAGGGTGTAAATCAAATTTTGATTGGCTTCTATTGTATATTGGCAATATTCTAAATCGTAGTACGATTTTTTATAGGAAAATGCCTTTTCTTTACTTCCCTCCTTCAGAGCAAGCAAAACAATTAGAGGTTTTCTATTTTTAGAAAAATCAGTCTACCATATAGAGCAGCTTTTTTTAGTTCCAATTATTATAAGAAGTCGCATATCATTCATCTGAATCCAAATTTTGGCTATTTATATCGCAGAATAAGAATAGTAAAGCCTAAGGTACTATAGAGGTTTCCTCTATATAGCGCTGAAAGCGCAGACATTTTCCCAGGAGCTTTCCAAGTTCGTCGGACCAAATCGCTTTTTGGTCCGACCAAGGCATTGATTTGGTGCAACCAACCGATAAATTCCGATCAGAATTTATCGGCCTTACAGCGCCATACATAGGAAACTTCTATATCAGAAGAAAATACAGAAAAAGAAAATTCGAAAAAAAAAATCATGTAGTCAAAATCGTAACACCGCACACCAATCAATGCTATACAATTTCCACTCGGACAATGTGAAGGTAATTGAGCTTCATTCATTCTGATCTCGTTGAGGAATGGAGTGCTGCTTCATGATGAATATTGATTAGGAAAAGATGGAAAAGTCATCCAGAATGAGACGTTAGATACAGCTAAAGTGTCGGCATCTGTTAAATTTATATTAAAAGAGATAGATCCTTTTGAGGACTGGGTGCTTATTAATAATGGCATTGACGTTGATAATGAATAATAGTAACAGCTGTATTTAAAACTATTCAAATAGCCAATTTCTGGAATATTTGATACCAGATATTTAGGCATATTCTGTTTTGAGCTAGCTCTGATTGTATAAGTGCTATCTAACGCTCCAGAAACTCCAATATAAATTAAGCAGACTGCGCTGGTTTCTCCAAAAAGTCATATACATAAAATGGCCGTAGATGGGTGAGCCGTCTCCCTAGGCGGGCGTCTCTATGTATATCCGAACTTTTTTTTTTAATTATAGGGGCTTGAGCCAAAAACACAGGGTGACTTATCTGCCTAGGTTGCTTCGTGGCTTGCCCCGTTTCGCGTAAGCAGTTGAGCTTTTTTCTTTGGTGATGAGCAGGATAGACAAGGATCTTGAGGTTCCAATCTCTCCAGTTTAAAAGGGTCATTGTAAAAGGGGTTATAGAAATTGCCCGAGGATGGCACTGTTTTGCGCCATCCTCAGGCAATTTCTATATCTGGCCTAAGCTAGGAAGGGTTGGGTAAGCTTGTTGCTTGGGCTGGAATTGGAGGTTCCTAGCAAATTCTGTATAGCTCGGACCATGAAAATTGAGGGTTTCGACGCGAGCTCAAGTTAACCGTGGAGCGCACGGCCTCAGGAAGAGGGGGCTATAAATGCACATCTTAATCTAATCTAATCTCCACAAAGTCACTTTACATTATCATAATAAAAAGAAATTGCATCACTTCCAAAATACCTTGAAGCTTCTATAATATTTTCATGATTAGATTTTGCATAGATCATCAAATCTGGATCTCCAGTAAGTGCTGTGACCGAAATAGTGATTTCTGGGTGATCCTCATGAATTTGATACACATAAAAATTTTCTGCTTGCTGAGTCACTGCATCAGTAAAAGGTATGTCATCAGAAAGAATTATGCCATCATCTCCAAATGATACAACTATAGAATAATCCGAAGAATTATCATAGGAAAATTCGTCTCCACGTACGTATACACCATATGTAGTATCGCACTTATATAATATGTCTGATGGAGAAATAGTTATGGTACTGAATGGTAAAGTTCCATTGTAATAGATTACACCATCTGGGGAAATAAGCGAGCCAAGGTTTATTTCTAATCTGGTTCCAACGTATATTGTAAATTTTCCTGTAATAGGTATTAAAGATATCTTAATGGCTTTTTTGTCGTCCTTTGGAAAGTGGACTGGGAAATAGTAAAGTCTGTATCTGACATCGGTAGTGTTATAAAGGGTATCTCGTTGAGGATGGCCTGGGTACAGCAATATTTTTGTATTTTCATCAGGAGTGCTTTCTTTGGCTACAATAGAAAAAAATGAGGAAAGAGGGGAGTAAACTGAAATATGGTATTAAAATTAGCATGAATATTAATACATAAAATATCATAAACAATTGAGACTATTTAGGCTTAAATGAATATTCCCCAACTAGTGAATCTTCTGTAAGCCCTTTCACATATTTTATTGATTCTATCATCGTTCCATAATTTCCTGAATATTTTTCATAATTGTTGATACTTGGCTTAGAAATTTTTGAGGAAAAAAGATTAGGGTCGCCTGTAATAGGGGTTAATATGAACTCAACTTGTATAGTAGTCGCATTAAATACGCTATATTTGAAATATTTGTATTCATTTCCTAAGGTGCTCATAAATAATGGTCTCCCTTCTTGCAAAAACTGCTCTTTAGTGCTATCTAAGGTAGCTAAAATTGTATAGTCACTTTTTAAGCTCGAATTTCCTTTTACACCTATAATATATCTGCAAGGGTTATTTGCACTGCAAAATCCTGACTGGTGAATAATTAAAAACTGTGATGTCAACGGAAGATGGACTCCAAGACACACCATCTGTAGAGTATGTAGGGCTGTCCTGATGAAGCCGAAATAGTGCCCCTGTCACTTTTGAAGTAAGCGTTCAGGCTTGGGGAAGCTTACTGAAGAGGGAAATTTTTTCTCCCCTGAAGGTTTTGCATGTCCTTGCTAGGTGGGCTAAACACGCTTTGCCTCTAGCTTAGTTTTTACTTATCGGGGCTAGCGAGGCATCCTCAAGAGGTGGCTCTAGCCTAGGGAGCTAATACTCAGGCTAGGTAGGTTACACCATAAAGACAGGCTATTGGCTTATCCGCTTATGTCCTCATAAAATTTAACTTTGACTCTTTGACTGGTGATTTATAAAAATATAATCATTCCCAATTTGATTTTTCGAGGAAAAAATTGATGGGCTATTTAGTTCTTCTTGAGAAAATTGGCAGAGTTTTATGCTCGAGGATAAGCATAATTTTGCATATAAGTCAGGGTTTCCAGATAATGCTGTAAGATAGATAGAAATATTATAGCTAAAATTAGAAACCAAATCGATATGATGGAGCGAAATAGCGTCAGGATCAGCATAGCAAGTCATTGGAATTCCAGAAAACAGAGAAATCACGCTATCTTGATTAATTGAAGCTGCAATTCCATACGCAGAAGTAGAAATTCCATATATCCCAATATAGTAATACCCAACTGCTTTATTTATACTTTTTCTTTGCGAACCAGTAATTACCAAACTATAATTCCCTGCCCCAGCAGAATAATAATCATAGTCTTTCTTGCTCGGAATCTGCCCAGCTTTTATATAAATTTCCGCTTCCCCTGAAAATTGAGTCATCACAACAGAAAGATCCTCATTTTCATCGTCCACATAAATTGAATAATATTTAAAATCACTATGATTTACAATCCCATAACTGGTCGCTGATGCTTTTAAGCTGATAGTTTCCGTTTGGTTTAAATTTAAAATAATTGAGAACTGAGAATCTTCTAATGCAATTACTGCTGCTTTATAAAGAGTGCTTGGAGAAGGAGAGGGGTCAATAAAAGTTTCTCCAAAATATCATAATGCACTTGTGGGCAAATTATTACTTGTGGAAGGCTCTTGACCGTTTTTAGAAACGAAAAGTTTGATATTTCCTGAGATAAGAGAGATTTCTATAGACAGTTGTGGAGGGATAGCAATCGGAGTTAAAAAGTTGTATTGCGGAATACATTAATGTTTTAAGATTACAATCTCTATTATATAGCTATTAATTTTTAGTTGTGAATAAGTCTAATTAATCAAAAAAGCATAAATTTGCTGTTTTCCTTTGGATAAAATCCCTGATAAAGGGACTCCTGGAGTTAGCACAATTTCTGATACATGAGACACTGTAAGGGAATATCTGCAGTAAGTGAAGCATGAGGCTTTAATATAATAATCTGTGTTTTCTGATAGCTCAGATGAGGGGATTACAATAGAGCCAATACCCCAAGTTGCACTTTTCCAATCATAATCATCTAGATTTGGATGGTGGCCTTGAGATACTAATAGACTTGGGCTACCTCAGTCAGAAAACGTTGTAAGGGTTAAGGCTAAATCAGTGTCGGCCACACCAGAAACGTGAAATTTGTAAATCTGAGTACCTCCTATGCTCATTATACTGATAATGCATTTTATCATGACTAAAATATTTTTAAATAAGCTTATTGTGATATGTATATAATTGAACTCTGACTACCATCAACAGTTTCTCCGTCCTGTATAAGTATTTGACCTTTTATAAGTGCTATTAAAAAGAAAAATATCATCTATAAATGATAGGAAATGATAGAAATATCTGTTTGAATTATAGAATAATCAGTAAAGATGGAAAACCATAAAAAATCATTATTCTTCTTTAATATCAGCATTAGCTTCAATAAAGCTCTATTAATATTCTTTATTTTACGCTCGTCTAAAGAGGTATAATGAATATTTATTTAAGAGAATACTTGGCTTATACTAAGTCATGCATCTAGTCTATTCTTTTGAAGTATCTAATACGATTATTTTATTAATTGCCTTGCATTTTGTTTTTAATTTTTATATTAAATTTACATAACAAAATTTCATTTTTTTCATAATGTTTTAGCCTAAATTATTGATATCTTGCAACTCCCGCTTTCTGTTCCTCATGCACTTGTTGTGCTGGCATGACTGGCTGAGTCAGTGGGACTTCTCCAAGCTCTGCTTGCACTTGTATGCCATGCTCTGAAGCAATTTGGCTCAAAAATTCGTCTACTTGGCTTCTTGGAGCACTCGTTACAGTTGCTGTTTCTAATGACTGATTTATTGTTCCTGATACAGCTTCATATATACATTAAAACGTCGTGACGAATTAGCTCATCCTCATAGCTCCTTTAGATGGCAGAACTGAGGACTTTGAGGAAAGATGGCGGTCTGAAGATGAATTAAAGAGATTTTATAGCATAGGGATAAGACTAATACTAGGTGAACGATTCTGTAAGTAGAGTCAAGAGAAGTTAGCAATAAGGTACTTCATCTAAGCGAAGCAAGCTGAGGATAAATACTGATTCATTATCACAAGAAGCCATTCAATAACCTCAATAAATACAACTTCAAAGTTCTCAAATACACTTTCAAACTGATTCATAGTCCTTGCAATGTGCTCTGGATTCATGGATTTTAAGACAGAATTCATTTGAGGAATGACATGGCCAAATTGCTTGGTCAATTCTTGGGTTCGGCTTGCGGAGCGGATACGTGATTGTACTGGTTATAAAAATAGTTTTAAAAAAAAATTATATGGAAACTAATTAAGAAAAAATAAAATTTTAATTTTAAAAATTTATTTTGCATTGTACAGCATCTAATTTTGATGATAATCGCAAATAATTCAAACTCTCATTGTGGAATCTTATAGCGTTTTCCCCATATATCCTGGCATTGTCAATCATCCCTTTTTTAAGACTTGCTGCAGCTTTTTGCTTTTCTATGTTGCATTGCTGTTCACTTCTCTGTGATTCTTTGGCGAGCTGTTTTGATCCCATTCGGAAGTTGAAGATAGTATCTTCAAGAGTTTCTTTTGATCCTTTTCCTCCCATTTATACAACAGCTTTATTATCAGATCATTTTAATTAAAAGACTTGAAATTACATTATTTTTGTAGATTGAAAAGCTTTGATTAATTATTTATGAGTATTCTCTCGGGCTATTTAAAATAAAACGCATAACAATTATTGGTAAAAATATATTCTAAATTTAATTGAAACTCAGAAATAATTTTCATAAGTAGCCTCAATTTTGAACAAAAATATAGATCTTTAATACATAAAAATTAATAATTGAAAGCATATAAATATGTGAATATAATAAATTATGATATTTAAGCTGCATTAAAAGCAAATATATAAAGGTAAAAATCATTCAAAATTTTATGTTTAGGAATAAAAATTTTTCCTTTTTAAATTTTTTAATTTTGGTGTGATAAAATTTTCCCTGATAAATTGGCTCTCATGAATTCATCAATGTAAAGATATTGCGTGTTTTGATAAATAATTTAATTTTTCAATGTGAACAGAACATATCTCGAGATAATTTTACATGCAACGCCATAATACCAATAAAATGGGAGCATTACAAGCAAAAGCGTATTGTAATGAAGCGCAAATCCAAATAAAAATCACAGGACCAGACACAGAAAATAAAGGCCCTCGAAGAATTTCTGACTTTTTTGAGGCCTTAAGCTTAGCATTTATTTGCTATTATTGTGCCTTATAAATATTTGAATACCCGTAAAATCGTCTACTATTCACCACCGAAAGTTAAATAGCAAACTGGTTTTGGCCTGCAAGTCAAGTCTACCGGCTTTAAAATATTTACAAGGCACAATAAAATTTTAAAGTGTTTTCCTTTTCCTCAGCAAGCCGGTCTAACAATAATGGCCTGATATAGAGGTTTCCTCTATATAGCGCTAAAAGCGCAGACATTTTCCCAGGAGCTTTCCAAGTTCGTCGGACCAAATCGCTTTTTGGTCCGACCAAGGCATTGATTTGGTGCAACCTACCGATAAATTCCGATCAGAATTTATCGGCCTTACAGCGCCAAACATAGGAAACTTCTATATTTTAACATGCGTGTTGTGACATCTCATCCATTATACCTTGCAAGCATTCATGAAAACCCACCAAAAGGTCAAAGTCCTCATGGTATCATTATACCCTGTCCAAACTTGGTGTTATGCATACAAGTCCCCTCCTCGGGTGCTAGGTAGTAAAAACTATAATTCCTTCTTGGGCTACTGAATTACCCTATAAGGTAATTTCAATATTGGTATGTGGATAAAGATTTAGCTGAAAATTGAACTATGTAATAATAAATTTGTGGTGAAGGAATCGTTCTCAGAGAACTTATTCCGGATTTAGCTATTTTATTATATAATTTAAGCTTAGCACAAATTCCAAATGATATCATTAATGGTTGTCAATTCAATCATTTAAATGATGGTCTTTCTCTATGTAAAGAGCCAGATGAACTAATGAGTTCTCAAGAATCTTAATTAATTTAAGTCAGGCAGCTCAGAGATATTATGGATTTATCCACCAATTCCAGGCTTGTCACCAGATAGTGTGCCCGAGCCTCCTTTTGGATCGGACGATTGTTCCTGTACCTCTGCTCTCCCTATCTTCTTGAGCTGTTAAGGCGGTTGCATCCTCTTAATTTAAGGTTGTTCAGACTTGCTTGAGGTATTTCCAACCTGAGCTGCCAACCAGAAAATATTAAAAAATGAAAAGCCTATTTTTTATAGTTTTCCACCTAGGAATAGTCTATACTATCCTTTCCAACTCAATGTCGCTTGCCCCAAGAGACAAAAATAAAACTGAAATTGAACTTAGGCTAAGCTCAAAACACTGTCAGAGTTGTTTTTCTAGCATCCAATAGATTTTTGAAATAAGCGCTGGTCAGCATAACTAAATTAGTATTTAATGCTAACTGGCCTCTGGCTAACTCCAAAAAAGTCGCCATATTTTAATAATGAGTCTCAAGACTCAAAAAGCAGCCGAAATAGCATGTCTCTTGAACACACACTAAAAGACTGTTTCGGCAATATGAATTGTATCACAGACTTATGTCCACGATTTTCTTATACTTAAATTAAATAATTAAGAAAATTTTTAATGTATTGTTTATTCTTTTAGAGGAACATAGAATGGTATATCAAATTGATAAATTTAGCAATAAATTTAATAACGGAGAAGGGAATTTTGTGGAAATTTTAGAAGCTGATTTTGAGGCATGTGAAGTCCCTGAAGAATGCAATGAAATGGAATTATAAATTTGGGACTGAAGCAGTGTAATTTAAATTTAAAATTAAAATTTATAATGGAATTGAAAGGAATATGGAGAAAAGAATTGCTTGTAAACTGGATTTTATTTCCAATAATTTTAGGTAAATTAAAAATTGAATCATCTACTCTCACTACGAATAAAGAGCAAAAAAAATTAAAAAATTCGGAAAAAAACAGAACTCAATGATTATAAGAAATTTTTTTTAAGTATAATTGTTCAAATAATAACTCGATATTAGATTAGATAGGTATTTGAAGTCCCACTTCACTGTTCGCTCCGTTTTGCAGTATTGTGCTGCGGGGTTTTAGAGTGCTGCCGTCTTGCAGCCCGTACTGAAACCCCTAGTTTCTCGGTAGGGATTTACCTAAATTATATTTAAGTAGTTTTCATCTTTAAAAACATATTAATTGAAATTCCATTATATATTTAAAAATTTGATATGTATAAAATGCCATAACGTTCAACCAGTACTCTCATTGACAGAAATAGGTAAAAAAATTATGTATATAATTTTAATATGGATTTTTTAAAAACTAACCAGTTAGCGATCAGAAAATTTTGGACGAGAAAGGAGTTAGAAAAATTAAGTTGATATTAATACGCCAAAAATAACAAAAATAAAAATCATAAAGTTTATTTCATGATTTATTTATATAAATTATAAATATTTTTCAAAATAAATGCAAATGATAGTAATTATGCAGCTTTTTTCTTATTTAAATGACACTATTAATCAAATCCCTGTATTTCCATATAAAAAGTTCCTAAAATTAATATGGATTCTTCAGAATCTCAAAGTGAATTCATAGCTCTGATAAATGATTTTACTCGTGGTACCATTCAAATTGGAGAGTTATATTCATACATGAGAGACAAAAGTATAAACCCTTCTCAGCATACAGGAAAAGATGGCTACACAGCACTTCATATATGTGCACTTAACAGCATGACCTCATTAGTAAAATTTTTGATTCGATATGTCCATGAATTTTTCCCTGAACAATCAGATAATATACTGTCTCTAGCTAGATTAAAATTATAATAAGGCTTAATTTATATATCATTTTAAATATTTTTCTGTATTAAATACATTTATACCAGAATATAATAAAAACCTGAATAAACCAGCCTTCGACTGAAGGGTTCACATGTATCCAATTAGCAGCTTTTAGAGGAAACACGGTAAAGCTTATATAGAAATTAGTAAAATTCTTACTGAGGTTCGGTGCAAACACAAAAACCCTCACAAGCCAAGGGATGAATGTTATGCATGTAGCAGCTCAAGGCGACCAAATGAATATGTTAGTACTATTTGGAAGCATGGGAATTAATTATAATTTGAGAGACAAAAAAGGATCGACCCCTTTGCATTTAGCAGCAAATCAAGGATGCGAAGTGGCTCTGTCAGTTTTATTGTCCTGAAGTGCTGAAGTAAATGTAGCTGATGATGAAGGACAAACTCCTCTTCATTTAGCAACTATATCTGGAAATGCGAGATGCGTTAGTTAAGTTAGCCCTATAGGTCTTTGCCTCGTCTTGTCTCTAAGGAAAAGCAGTCACTATTTACATTGGAATTTCTCTAAGGAAAAGCAGTCACTATTTACATTGGAATTTAAATGAGTAATTTAAAATTTTCGACCTGAAGTACCTAATGAAGGTATTAGTAGCCAAGACAGACTCATACCTAGATTATGCCTTGATGGTCTTTGAAGGAAGGCCATATGTAGCAAGTTGTCTAGTCCATCTGACAGGGAAAGAAATAAAGCTTACTTCTTCGGCAGCATCCCCAAGTCTGGGGACCTACTTCGAAAGCGATTTTCAGCTTCATTGTGACGAGTCCTAAGGAGTGTGTCTTGGAGTCCCATCTTCCAACGTAATAATTTTATTTCTTTGAGATGCGTTAGGAATTTACTATTAAAAGGTGCAAATCCAAATTTAAAGAATAAAAAGGGTCAAATACCTATAATGATTGCAAAAGAGCTTAATCATGGGACCATTATTTCTCTTTTAAAAGAGCCAGGGCTACTATCGATTTGTGGAATAAGACCACCGCAAAGGCCAGTTAAATATAGAAGAGCCCTTTTATGAATATTTTTTGGACTTTTAGTGTTTGGAGCTGCTGGGAATATTGTATTTATTTGTAAAAGCAATTATTATATGGTGATTTCTGGGATGGAATTTATATTTCTGTTAATTATTTGAATTAAAAATCCTGGATACCTTAAAAACACTAACTGCCCCCCCCTCCGTGAGTGAGCAAAACCATTAGAAAATCCCTATTTTTTTACCCAAAAACCCACCCTCCGTGAGTTAACAAAAATATTTTAATAGAAAAAATTTGATATATAAGTGATAATTATTATAGTGAAATCTAGAGCTAATTCTGTTTAATTTTAAACAAATTGCTTTTTAAAACATAAATTTTACAAATTAAATTAATATTTGCTTTCCAGTTTTTGCGAATTAGGATTTTTTTAAATTTCGAAAAAAAAAATATTTTCTATAAAATTTATATATAAATTTTTTTAAAAAAAAAATTAACCCCCTCCGTGAGTGAACAAAATTTTTTTTGTTCACTCACGGAGGGGGGGAGTAAAGAAAATTCCCTGCTAGCTTTATGCGAAGACTATGAAAATTACCAGATTTGTGTAGAGTGCGTAATTAAAAGGCCTCCAAGATTTTTCAAAAAAAATTATTTTACTATAATAAATTATTTTAAAAAAAATAAAAAAATTTCCTCCAAGATCAAGACACTGTCTTAATTGTGGTGTTTGCGTAGAAAAATTTGATCACCATTGCCCTTGGATTAACAACTGCATTGGTGCTCGCAATCTTGGGCTTTTTTATTTATTTCTTGTCATGACTTTAATTGTTCTCACTTCTAATGCAATTTTAGATATTTACTCTTTTCTTTCTTCAGATTATATATTTATTATAGAAACTCCATTACTTTTTCAACAAGTTGTATCAATAACTTTATTAGCAATTTCTAGTAGCTTTTTAATACCTGTTTTATTGCTATTTATAGTGCAAACGAGGAATTTCTGGACAAATACAACGACAAATGAGAGATATTCAAGATCTACAAGAATTGAGCTGACTTTAGACAGACAAGATTCAGATTCTATGGTAAATAGAAGCAGTGTCCTTACGAATTGGAAAGAAATGTGCTGCAATTCAGATCAAAAATTGTTGGCAGGGGTGGCTTATGAATTAAATGAGCCGATGGATAATGAAATTAGGTTTACATGGGTTGCCAAAGAGCATGAAAAAGCATTGAAAAAGCCTTTACTCGATAAATAATCCTATTAATATAATAATTAAAGTATTTTCTTATTTTATTTTTCCTTTATCTATTCATCAATAGGATAAATCCTTGTAACACCTCTTATCAAAACCCTACACACTGGACAATTAGCTAAGTTTATATTGCAGCCTGAACATAAGCACATATGTTTACATGGCTCAATAATAGTGTCTCTATTGTTTTCAAAGCAAATTATGCACTTATACCTATCCGGAATTTCCCCGAATTTTTTATTATATCTTTTCCTTTTTCATTCTGTTCATTTTTCTCTAGTAATCCTTCATGCATCGGATAACCACGCAGATCATAAAACTAGCGTCACCAAAGTAATAAACCTCAGCTTTTTAAGGATTCTTTTTAATATAATTCCCTTCGTATGTCCTATATAATCAGCAGTAATTATATTTTGGGAAGCTTTTCCTATAACTACAATCGCTGAGTCGCAAGCTATTACTTTTTCTGTTGTTGTTTTAAAATAATCTGAAGTAGACATTCAAGAGGTTAGAAGTGATAAAAAAGGCTCAGTTTTAGTATATATCGGATTTATATAAATTTTGGTATATGACCCAGCCTTGACGTCAATTTGGGATTTTTTATCTAATAATGTAAACAAGCCTCCTGTTATTATAGATTTTTTTTTCAAGCCTTTTTCAACAATTCTTGAATAAACAATATCTCCATAGGTTTGATCGAATTTTGACTAATTTGAGATTACTTTAAAAGAATTTTTTTGCCTAACAATCCCTGATATACAGACAAGATCATTTTTGGATTTTGATGAGCGCTTCTTGAAGTCTTCTATTGTGGTTTCTTTTAAATTAAGCAACTCACGATACTTTGAGAGCTTTACAGCAAATATTGAGGTAACTACTATAGTGGCAATTCCGGCGATAGCATAAAAAATTTTATCAGAAGTTCTCATTTAAGTAAAAGTTATTAATTTCATAAAATTTTTATTCTATCATTTTAAAATAAAATTTGCAAAAATTCTAACTATTCTTTATATTTTTATAAAAGGTGCCATGCAAGGATTAAATACAAATTCTCCCCATTTTCTTTAACAAATAGGCTGCATGCAAACTAAATGGCGGTTATCTTTTGAATTTATCAAAGGGTTTCAATAAATCAAGCTTTATTTTGCCTACTTAATAGATTAATTACCATAAATCTGTAAAAAAAAAATTATTTTTCTTAACACAGTTTTCATTATTTATTCTTCTTTGCTATTGACTTAATAGATTAATTACCATAAATCTGTAAAAAAAAAATTATTTTTCTTAACACAGTTTTCATTATTTATTCTTCTTTGCTATTGATGACCCACATAATGGGCACGAATCTTTTTGAATCAGCCATCTATCAATGCAGTCTTTATGAAAAGTATGTGATTCATAGCAAGGAAGTACCTTAATTACATCTCCTTCTTGAAACTCAAATGTGCATACTGAACAAACATCATTTTTATATTGATTTTTAAAATCATCGTTCATAGAAATTTCTTGTAAACCATATGCAAGTAATTTATGCTATATTAAAATAATTAAAATCCTAATAAGTTTTGATACAATAACTGCTATAAATAATGGCATTAGGTTTGAGAGAAATTAGCTTTGCTAATT
The DNA here is from genome assembly GCA_914767885.1 of Blepharisma stoltei. Lineage (NCBI taxonomy): Eukaryota > Ciliophora > Heterotrichea > Heterotrichida > Blepharismidae > Blepharisma > Blepharisma stoltei. The sequence goes on from CAJZBQ010000044.1 coordinate 850,236, forward strand.
TCCTCTCCCTTATGAAATTTTACTTATAGGGTTTGGTTTTACCTGGAGAATTTCTGAACAGCAACAGTGGTTTAACTTTTGTCGCATAAGGTTAGAGGAGCTGCTTCTCATTACATTCATGAGAGACTTAGGTTTTATCACTCAGCACACACCTGAGAGCTGAATCTGAAGCGGAACACGCGCAGGAACTGAGTTGACAACGGTAACTGTTACGCTTCGGGTGAGAAGACTGGCTTGGACTGGAGGCGGACATACCAAGGAATACCTGCCCATATGGTGTACCATTTTAAGTGGTAGGATGGCCCGTGAGGTCAAAAGGAGTGGGCACCGGGGACCTTAAATACCATATCTAAATTAATGTAATATACAATAACTGACATTTATATAAAAAAGCATAAATTTTCAATATCTTCTATTTCAGCGCCATCCTGCAAGAAGTACAAAAACTCAGGAAATCCTCTGATAACTGGCTCATTGTCATCAAATTTCAGAACAATGATTCCAATAATAAGCCTTATTATGAAAATCATCATAACTTTTACGCTCGTAGAATAAGGGTTTGCTAAGTTTTCGTCACATGTGTTTCCACTCACGATCCTTACTAATCCATATATTATCCCATCCTATTTCCTCTAAATAAGCCTATTTTTCTTAACTTTTTTTTAAAAAATTCATTATAAAATACCATAGTAACAGATATGACGATATATTTAAAAGCTCAAAAGTTTTAAAAATCGAAGATCTGACTAGATTCATCAGCCTTTTTATTGTAAATCTTGTATCATCAACTTTGATGCGTGACGACAAATAGACCAGCTTTAATAAAAGCTTAACTTTTAGGGGGATGTCACAGAATTTCACCAGGGAAAACAAAACCAGCCAATAAGTTAAATATTTGTCACATAGAAAGCTATTTCCAAAATTGCTGTAAAGATATTTGAAAGATATAGTGGAAATACAGATACTTGTGATAAAGGAAATTGTAAATTGGTAGTAGAGATATTTTAAACCTTTGGAAGGGTTTAGAAATTTCCAGTCAAGGGGGTGACTATTTGTTGTAGTCGGCATTATTGATAATTATTGTAAATGACGTTTAGAATTATAAAAAGAGAGTAATTGCAGGCTATTATATCTAGCCTTATTTAATAGGTAAAATTTAAAGCAATTAACGTCTTTTTGGGAAAAATTATTCCTATTTAGCAATTTTCTATTTAGATGTCTAAAAGCAAGCTTATGGAGAATTTTAAGCTTAATTTTTATTGAAGCGGATTTATTATTTTAAAAATCTTGCTGCTGATTAATTTTTTTATCCTAAAGACAAATTAATTTTATTATATATTTTTGTAAATGATGGATGACTCTCTAAAGTAATTTTCATCCAGTTATTTAGAAGAAGACTCAATAATCTGCATCAATTCTCCTACCCAGCGATCTTCAGACATAAAAGGCTCAATGGGACTGGACTTCAATAAAATCCAAAACGACAAAAACCCTCCTCAAATTTTTACTCAAAATCATTTTCATTCATATTCATGCTCTACCGTTATTCCTACAGAAACTCATTCGTCTCTAAAATTACCTATAAAGACTCAGCGGCAAGGCCAAGTTTTTGAGCGATTAGTCCAAGATGTGAATGCCAGACATGAGTTATTCCTATTAAAATTAAATAATTATTTTAAAAAACAATGCAAAATAATGTATTAAGTTATTAAAATATTATAAAAGCAAAAATAGAAGAATCCAATAAAATTCTTGAAAACCAAAAAGTTTTGGAATTTAAGTCAAAAAAGCGAATTTCTTTAAAAGAAAAAGACGATCTTTATAACAGACTTGTGGAAGATGAAAACAGAAGAGAAAAAATTAAAAGAGAAATGCAAGCCATAGCAGAAGCTCAGGAATTAGAAATTCTGAAGAAGAAAAAATTATTGACAAAAAAAGAAGTCAATGTTTTATTAGATAGGCTACATGGGTATCATGAAAAGAAAAAAGAATGATTAGAAGCTATTGAAAAAGAAAAAATTAAACTGGAGCAGCTAAAATTAAAAGAATTGGAGAGCTTTACTCCTAGAAAAACAAGGGACTCAGATTTGTTTCAAAGATTAAGTATTCCAAAATCTCCAAGAAGTTTTTTAGAAAGTAAAGTTAGATGGTCACTTAAATAAAAACGTTTCAAAATGGCGTAATTAGTTTAATAATGAATTGTTTTGAGCTAAATAATACTTCGTTTTCTTTTTATTATTAGCAGAATAATATTGTGAATTAAAGTCTATTTTATTGATATTTATGCATATTTTTAATTAAAATTTGTATAAGTTTATTTTATTATTCTTATGCTAAATAATTGCATCATAAAGCAAGCAAAACTTCTAAAAATTCAAATTAAATATGGTTGCCTCATTTATTTATTTTTTAGTGAATAGAGATTACTTAAAAATCCAAGGTAAGCTTTTGCCTTCCTTTACTCTGTGCTGATATTCTTGATATCTTTTCTTCAATATATTATAAAACGTTGAAATCCAATAAAACGACAAAATTTCGAGCGAAAATGCTATAGCTCTCACGGGCCAAAAAACGCTCCAAGAAGTGACTACTTCATAAATAATCACAGGTCCAATAATAAATCTCGCAAAAATAAACGTAAAAATATATGTCAGCTCTGCTAACAGATAAATTTTCGTGTCTCTTTGATTATTATACCTCAGGATTTCTTTAATCTGTAAAGATGGATTTGGTAAAACTCCAATAAAAGACCCATACAATATTTCCACAATTCCGTTGTTGCTTGAGAGCCCACAAATTGATCCAATAATTACGAGTGAGTGGTGGATCACAATAAAATTGTCTGAGATCCCAAACTTTATTTTGCAAATTGTGTCGTAAATGTGGTATCCTAACATCCACAAAATGATTTTGATTTGGAAATAAGTGTTGTCTGAACCTAGCTTGGCTTCATTGATTACTGTGATGGTAGTGAAAGTAAGGTAGAACACTCCATGTATAAAAGTGACGAGGCGGTTTCGGAAATCCCAAAGCTGTCTTGTAGGCAAATCAGCTTCTACAAGCTGTGAGAACAAGAAGAATAGGAAAGTCCAAAATGCGATTGATATAAATAAAGTTGAAACGTAGTCTATCATTTAATTTTTATATGATGAAATTTTTGTAACAGATAAATGGACTATTAAATTTGTAACCTACATGATAAGATTACAAAATAAATGAGCTTTTGAGGTTGAGATATATAGAAACATTAGTTATTTATTGAAGAAAAATATTATTTAGACCGATTGAAATTCACATATAAGCCTTCAAAACGAGTATTTATATACTTAGATCAAAAATATTTAATAAGAGTTGATTTTCTAACATTTAGAGGAATAATTAAAATAGTCTATCATAATATAACTCAGCTAGAATCAATGTCATTATTTCTTGTCTCTATTTTTGATAGTAACACATCATCTTAAAATTAAATAGTCATATAGAGTAAATTTATTAACAATATAAAAATTCTTCATAAAGTTATTTTTTCACAGAAATTTATTAAGATAAGAGCTTATCTTTAAGCAAAATCAGTTTATTTGAGTAGATTCTTCAAGTAGTTTGCATTTGGAACTAAATTAATAGAAAAATTCAGATTCATGAATGATAACTATTTGATTATTTTATTGCTAATAGTCTAGCATAATAAATATTTAAAATAATTTAATTTATCTTTCATAATTGATTAGAAAAGCAGTATTCTTCAAAATACAACTGAAATTATAAAAACAAAATTTGACTGATTAAATTTGAAACCGACATTTTGAAGAATTTTAAAATTCAAAATGATAAAAATATCAAGTTTTCTTGGACCAAAAGCTTATTTAAAGCATTTATAAACGCTAGAGTAGTTGTTGATAACACATTTTCCAAATTAAGCCTATAGAATTTGAATTGACCTTTATGAGATTTTTCGGGATAATTATATAATAAAACTAAAATAAATTCAAATTAAATTTAATTAAAACTTAATTTGTATTTATTTTCAATTTTAATTATTTGCTAAAATAAATTTTTTCTAAAGCACATTAGCACATTTGATGATGAGGCATGGAAATACATTAAAGTCGGATATCTTTTAGCAGAAATTGCAGAAATCGATGACTTAACTATATGTGAAACCAGTTTAAACAAAGAATAGAATTAGAGATGACCTACTAAATAATTTAAATAAAATTGAAAATTTAGGTTTAAATAGGGATGCTTAGTTATGACACTAAGATAAATTTATAGATTCAAGAAAATGGTTTTATTACAAAAATTAAAATTTTATCTTTCTATAATTCACGTTTGGAATTACATTAATTGCGGTGCGAGCATAGTTTGCATATTTATAATTGCCGCTGGTTTTTCTCTTTGTCTGTACTTTTAGGAGTTTTTGATTGTGAAATTGGATATATTCAAAACTAAATAATATGCGTGCTTATAAATGAAAATACCAAAGCGATCTCTGAATGAATTTTAGTAACGATTTATATAATGAGCCACTATTTTTTGCCTTTTTACAAAGAATTTTTGCTAATTTTAACATTGAATTCTGGAAAATAAAACGAAAATAAAAAATCACTCGAGGATATTGAGCTAGCTGATTTTGATCCTTAAATAATAATTATAGATTTCAATTTTAATATTTTTTATTACTAAATTCTTTATATTTCTTATTATTCCTTTTCAGGAATGAAATTACTTTATCAATTATTCCATTTTCTTGAACCTTTGATAATTATAATTATCATGGAATGCTGAAAGCAGAGATGCCAAAATAAAGAAAAGTTTTTTGCAAATGTGAGAATCATATCAGCTACTCTTGCGTCACTCATATATATAAGCGTCTTCGAAATGAGTCTATTAGAAGGCATAAACCTGAAACCTTAAAAGTAAAAGTAAATCAAAGAAATAAGGAAGCTTTAAGTGAAGAGTTACAAAAGCTATCAAAACATTGCTTGATGTAAAAGAAAACTTAAACAAAGACACATATATGAAAATGCAAGAATTAAAAATGCCACTTATTAAAGCTCTAGAAAATATAGAGAGAATAAATCAAGTGGATTTGATTAATAAGATTTACTCCATCAAAAAAATATCAAAAGTAAATCCATATCCGTTTGAAATGCTATTAAGCTTAGATCCAGAGAGTGCCCGAAAAAAGTTGAATGAGTTTTGGTGCAGTTTTAATTATTGGGATTTTGAATTTAACAAAAATGATAGAATCGATACTGTTGAAAACAATGAAATTGTATACTTCTTTAAATATTGTTTTATTTTTATTAGTGAGACATATTTTTAGGGCTAATACAAAAACCTTGGTTAGAGTAAATTTGACTAATTTTTCAAATTCTGAGCAGGAGATGGAAATTCTTCAAAACAATGCTAGTCGTACTTATTGTATTTCAATGTGCCTTCATGATAAATCTATATTTTGCTATGGTAATTATCCTGCAACAGCATTTATATTAAACCCAGATAGCACTATTAAAAAGCTTTCAGATGGAGATCCCCCATCAAGCATGGGTGCTGTGTATCATGATGGCTTTATTTGCTTATTTGGAGGATGAACCGCTGCAGGCAATACAGCAGCAAAATATAAGCTATCAACTGATACGTGGCATTACCTAAAGAGCAATTTGCTTCGTGCTTTGGCATAAAGTTTTTCCATATTGAGTAAAGTATTATGTAGTTCTTAATTTATTAAAATGTTGATATAAGGAAAAAATTTTAGTAGAGAATATAAAATTTGCTCTCTGAATGAAGCTCTGCGCAACGTTTCATGTATTGTAGGAAATTATGGAATCGCATTTGTTGGCTATGAAAATAGCAAACTATATTTATATAATCATGCTCAAGATATTTATAATGAAATTTATCTCAACTTTGCAGCTAAAACTTTCAAAGTCTTGCTCCAAGCAGAAAATCGAGTATTTTTAATCGATTCCGCAAAAAATATATATAAAGTGAGCCAAATCAGCTAAGCAATTGGCAAATTATAGTAGATTCGCAGATTAGCTATGGTTGCAGAGTAGCATATCAAGCTTACTTCAATCAAAGTTGCTATTTTACGGATAGGGAATGTAAAATATATAAATTTGATATGATCAGATTAGATTTAGCAATGATTCAGGTATAATGAATCAAAATTTGAATAATTTAATTTTGTTTTTAGCATCAAAATAAATAAGTTGTAATATTAATTTGTTATACTTTCACAATTGAACAAATTGATTTTCAAGTAGACGATTATTTAGCATAAATTTTATATATCTATTAAATGACGATTGCGCTCAGCCCATTCTCTCATGTGACGGTTAGCTATGCATATCAGGGCAATATTTGAAGCCTGGAGTTAGACCAACATATGGTGCCACAAAGCGAGGGATTAAAGCAAAAATCCGTTTCTTTGTCCCTGATTCAATGTGTGATTACTCATGATTTATTTTTGCAAGCAGCACTCAAGCTAGCGGATGCCCGAATGGATCGAGTGAGCACCTACTCATGCTGCTAAGGTGATCTACCCTTAATCGAGGAAGATATTGAGTGCTTTTTGGGTGACCTGGCAAAAGGGAAGGTTAAAGGGCTCAGAAAGGGAGTGATATTGACCATGGATGATGGGTAGAGAGATTAACTATTTGACCGAAGTGACCAAGTCAGATACGGTGGTACTCCTGCAAAGGTTCGACCAAGCAAGATAATACCAGTAATGGAAACCAAGGTTTAGCCTAGGTTTGGAGTTATCAAAGGTGGAAGTCACCCAATCCGATTGTACTCCAGGCTGTTTAGTCGGCACAGGATCCCGTCTGTGTGAAATGGGGAGCTAACTCTTCCCTTCGTGATTGAAGTTCGCTCACAGAGGGGTTAATTTTATTTTTTTTTAAAATTTATATATAAATTTATATTAATTATTTTTTTAAAAATCCATTTTCGTAAAAATTGGAACTAATATTAATATAATTGGTAAAATTTATATTTTAAAATGCAATTTGTTTAAAATTAAACAGAATTAGTTAAAGATTTCATTATACTAATTATCACTTATATATCAAAATATTTTTATAAAGAATTTTATATTAAAAAAATTTCTTTTCCCGCAGTTTTTACCTATAAAATAGAGATTTTTCCAATGGCTTTTGTTCTTTACAGAGAGGGGGTAAGCAAAATTTATTATTAATTTAAACCCTAAAATTAAATATTTGTTATTATAAATCATTGTTAATCCTTTGCTTATAGTTCTCCTTTCAGCTCCTATATAGACAATCATTTTATCACCGCATCTCTGGTAATCGATATAACGAATTGTTTCTTTATCTATGGACTCTATTTATTTGTCCCAATGCGTGGCAATTTTTACTGCGAGACGAATGTAAGACCTAAATTGTGGTTTGAAATCTCAGCAGTTGATATTATTTAGGCTATGCTATATAACCCAAAACCTCTTTTGGCTCGACTTCTCGATCTTCCAATAAAATAAGCGAGTAGGTTGAACCAACTTATGTTGGTCAAACAAATCGGCAAATAAATGAAGCCCAAATCGAGCAAGAAATAAATATGACTTGAATTAAAATAATCTTAAAATATTTTATTATACACCCAGAAATAAAAATATTTCTATTAAATTGCTCTATTGCTACATAATCAACTTTTGATCGTTGAACTAATTTGATATTGCCTTTGTTTAAATAAACCTGCAAGATAGAGATAATGATAATAGGCATTTTCATTGAAATAAATGGCTGATGAACTATAGAAATGGTGCTTAAGCCGGCTATATCGATAGAGAAATCAAAAAAATCAAGGAATTTTATGGACTAAATCCAAATCTTCTGCAAGATATAAGTATTTGATAAAGATGTAATTAAATCTTGAAAAATTAAAGAAAACGAAAAAATTTATTTGGGGTTAATTTCTTTTGAAGAAGTTACTTAGATAGTATGAGTGGATTATTCTAATTCAGTAAAGGCCATAGATTGTATAGCAAGCTTCATAAACACCTTATAAGAAAAATCTATAATTGCATTAAATAGGAAAATATGGTATAAACTTAACTTTAAATTATTTTGGCTTGCACTTAATTGATTATTCTAAAATTATATAAATTTCTTATTTTCTGAAATAATTAATTTAATTAAATAAAGTGGAATGAGCATTTAGTAATCCTCAGGAATAGGAAATTCTAACTGAAATGAAGCTAAAGAACTCCATTTTTTAATTGAAATTTAGTATTGCCTTTAATTATAGATGATTGGCATGCAATTATAAAAATAAAATTTTTTAAAATGACACAAAACTCAAATAGGCTACATTCAATAATAATGATAATTACTGTATATAATTTATTTAAAAATGAGAATCTCATTTTATTTAGAAGAAAGTCAATGCCAAAGAAACTGTAGCTGCTGTCCAAAGACTATAGAAAAAGGAGACTTAACAGTAAGAACTTGATATTATTTAAGATTTTATTTTTTTCACCTGAGCTGTTATACCCCAGGGCTCAAGCAGCCCATCTATAAAAAAGACTTACAAATTTGACTAGCAAACCCAGAAAAAGAAAAAATTTTCAATTTATGGCTTGAGAAATGAAATAAAAACTTTGCTCCAATAAATGAACTCGAAATTGATCTCCCAATGGCTTCTAAATTCACTTACTCGAAGCCTTCTACTTATAGAAGAGCATGATTAGAAACCTTTAAATTTCTAAACGCAAAAGAAATTGCTTTATCAATTTCTCACGTAAATAAAGATTTTTACCTCATTTCATGTGACGAAGAATTATGATATTTTAATTCTATAAGAGATTATGGCAAAATAGAGCCTGATATAAGAAATTATAGAGAGCAATATATTTTATTTACTTTGAGAAACTGTGTGTATTGCCACAAAAATGCTGACGAGGATAATATTGTAGGAAATCTTTATAATAAGTCGATTTGTAAAGCTTGCAAAGGATTGAGACGGTTTGATAAAATGACTGTAAAGCAAATAGAAAATCGATATGAGGTTGATCCAAACCTTTTGGGTTTGAAATTTGATATGAGTGTAGAAGGCTGAAAAAGGACTTATAGATTTATGGCGATAGAAGCAATAAAGAAAAATAACGCAAGCTTTATAAAAGTCAATCCAACTGGGATCAATGTAGGTGAAGAAAATAATTTGGACTTGGTAATGCCTTTACATTGAATTTACTCGCAAAATTTGCTTACAGTTACTTTTGTTTAGGATCTTATATACTTAATTTGATTGTTTTAAATTAATAAAATAATTTTTCATATGTCTTTTAAGATAAAAAATAGAAAGAGTTGCCCATTTTATATGAGAAAAGCAGTAAAAATTAGTATAAATACAGCTTATATTTTTTTTTAACTTATAATGTATTAAAGGGCTATATCCCAAATGACAGCGTATTTTATAGTGCAAATTTCATCGAATCAAATTTAGTCAAAATTTTTAAATAATGAGATATTTGGTCCAAATTTAACAGTTTTTTTGGCCAAATGTTTCACTATCAAAAATTTTCAACCAAATTTCAGCTAAAATATACTTCGGTGAATTTAAACTATAAAAGGTGCTCGATCATTATACTTACACCCTTATTAAAGCATACTTCCAAAAACGCCTTTGAATAAAAGAATTATAAAAATAATCATAGTTGGTGACTCAACTGTCGGCAAAACTTCTCTCATGAATCAATATGTCATCAAAAGGTTTTCTGAGGTATACAGAGTTACTATTGGTGCTGACTACATGGCGAAAAATATCAATATAGATGGCAAACTAATGACTCTTCAAATCTGAGATAAAGCAGGCTGAGAGTGCTATTTCAGCGAAGAAGCTGCGTTTTACAGTGAAGCTGACTGCTGTATATTGGTCTATGACATAACATCATGTAAAAGCTTCGAGAATCTTAAATCATTAAAAGAAAAAATTTTGTCGCTCAGGAACGATAAAACTGATGTAAATTTTCCATTTATTGTAGTGGGAAATAAAGTTGACAGAGAAGATGAAAGAAAAATCTCAAGTGAAATTGCGAGGCAATGGTGCAGAGAAAACGGAAATATTCCGTTTTACGAGACCTCAGCTAAGGAGTATATCAATATTGATAACGCTTTTATGATGATTGCAAGAAATGTACTGATGCATGCTGAAATAAACACATCTGAGTGTGATTTTCCAAATCCAGATGCTGAGAAAACCATAAAAAGGAGTCCATCATGCGTTGTTATCTAAGTGCAAAAAATTATTATTGATAAGATTTTATATTAGTTGAAATTTTATATTATTTGACTTACTAATATTTTTAGCATAACTTAAAATTTGAAAGATCATAATTCATCAGCTGATGTATAAATTATGAAAGCTGCACGAAAAACAAAGCTGGCTACCATTTATATCTTAAACTAGTGTCAACACTCATTGTATCAATTGCACAATTGCTTATTTCAATATTTTTGGGGCTTGGAGGCTTTCAAGTCAGGCTATTATTGGGAGAATAGGCAGTCCATCATAAATAGTTTAAGATTTTAAAAATTTTCTAATAATTCGGATAAACCTCAAAATATTAATGCTAGGCTATTTTCTTCTGAACTTAAGCAATATATTATATGTGCCGCTGGTTTTCACTTCGTCCGTATTTTAGGAGTTTTTGCATTTACTTCAATTATCAAGCCAAATTGGGCATATTCAAAACTAACTAATGTGCGCTTATAAATGAACATACCGAAGCGATCTATGAATGAAATTCAGTGGCTATCTCTATAAAGCGGCCACTATTTCTTGCCTTTTTAAAGGATTTTTGCTTATTTTAACTATGAATCCTGGAAAATAAACTAAAATAATAAACCAAGTAAAGATATTGAACTAGCTCTTAAATAATAATTATAGATTTAATATTTTATTTCGAAATTCTTATATATTTCTTATTCTTCCTTTTAAGAACGAAATGGCCTTATCAGTTATTCCATTTTCTTGAATCTATAATAATAATAATCATGGAATGCTGAATGCAAGGGTGTCGAAAAAAAGTTAAAGTTTTCTGCCAATGTGCGAATCCTGTAGCCTACTCTTGCGCCGCTCATATATATGAGCATCTTCAAATTGCTTCGTTTTTAAAGCATGATCCTCAAACCTTAAAAATAAAAATAAATCCAAAAAACAAGGAAGATTTAATTGAAGAACTACAAAAGCTATCAGAAGAATTGCTTGATATAAAAGAAAACTTAATAAAAGAAACATATAAGAAAATACAAGAGTTAGAATTATCACTTATTGAGGCGCTAAAACGTATTAACAAGATAAGACTAAATCAAGGTGAATTAATTAGAAATATTGAGATGGTAAAAAAATTACCAAAAATAAATCAAAATCCGCTTGAAAATCTTTTAAGCTTAGATTCAGATAGTGCCCGAAAAAAGTTGAACGAGTTTGGATGCAGTTTTAATCGTTCAGATTTTGAATTGAACAAAAAAGATAGAACCGATATTGTTGAAGACAATGAAATTGTGTATTTTAGGGCTAAATCAAAAAACTCAGTTAGAGCAATAATAAATAATGCATCCCAGCCTCAAAAAGCTAATGAGACTCAGGGAAATATGCTAAGCCTAGATTCAATTGCAGCTGATCAATCTCACTGTTCTTTAACCATAGCCGACCTCATAAAGCTTCAAAGTGTGCTTCGAGGATACTTTGATCGAAAAAAGACAAAAGAAGCTTGCACAAGTCTAAAAGCTGATCAAGTCGAAATAGAGCTAGGAAACCAAAAGGCAGCTTCCGAATCCCAACCTCCCTTCTTCAGAGGCTACATGCAAAATGATATGCAAGACATCCCTATAACAGGCACCGAAATCATCCTGATTCCTGATGGAAATGTCCCAGATTATTCCAATAATGAAACAAGAGCTGCCCAATCCAAGCTTGGGAACTTCAGCCCTCCTCCCCCTCCTAACGATCAGACTGTCAAAACAAAGCATGGGCCTGCTCAGATTGAAAATGGAGCAATTTATACAGGGGAATGGAATAATGATAAACAGAGACATGGCTATGGAGTCCAAGTGTGGCCTGACGGCTCGAAATATGAAGGGTACTGGATGTTTGACAAAGCAAATGGAAAAGGAAGACTCATACATGGAGATGGAGAAGTCTATGAAGGAGACTGAAAAGATGACAAAGCCCATGGCTATGGAGTTTATATGCACACTGAAGGAGCTAAGTATCAAGGTAATTGACAAGATGATAAACAGCATGGAAAAGGAATAGAAACTTTTCCTGATGGAACTAGATATGAAGGAGATTATATCAATAGCAAAAAAGAGGGCCGAGGCATTTTCATTTCGGCCGATGGGAACACTTATGATGGGGAGTTTCAAGATGATAAACCCCATGGAATCGGAAAATATACATGGAGCGACGGCAGAATCTATATAGGAGAGTGAAAGAACAACAAAATGGATGGCAAAGGGCTATTTAAATGGCCTGATGGGAGAAGCTACGAAGGTGAGTATGTTGAAGATAAGAAGCAAGGATATGGCACTTTTACTTGGCCAGACGGAAGGAAATACCAAGGATTTTGGTTTAATGGAAATCAGCATGGGAAAGGTGTTTTTTTCTTTGCACAAGGGAATAAAAGAGAAGGAGAGTGGAAAAATGGGATAAGAGTCAATTGGATTTTAGATGAAAATAATAATTAGCTTAACTTCAGATAGACATTCTTCAAAAAATGTGAGTCTTTCTGAAGCTATTTCTATGTGTCTTCTTCCTGATAAATCTATATTTTGCTATGACAATTATCACCATTTATATTACACTCAAATAACACTATTAAACATCTTTCAGATGGAAATCGGTCATCAAATATGAGCGTTGTGCATCATGATGGCTTTATTTACTTATTTGGAGGATGAAATGCTAGAGGTAGTACATCAAATAAAGCAGCAAAATATGGAGACTTTGCAAAAATTTTATAATTTTTGTAAATATTTAAAATCTAAGGTAAACTTGCAGGTTTAAAGTATAAAAAGAATTAAGTAATCAATCAAACTAAAATACGTTAGATTTGAGTTGGAGTATCAGGTTTAAAAATTTTAAAATGTTTATGAATTTTAATCATTTCTATAGATTAAGGAAAGGGAAGAAGCTAGAAAGATTAAAGAAAAAATAAAATATAATGAATTTTAATTAAAAAGGTCTCATACGATTCTTTAAGTTGCAATAAATGGCATTTCTGGTGATAAATTGAATAAACTAATTAGAGATTACCTATTAAACGTCACATGATTTTAAATTTCCATATTAAAATTAAAAATTATAGACAATATAATGCTTTTTCTCTCTCGGAATATTAAAATAATGGGAGTTAATTATTCAATACCTTACCAATTTCGAGGAGCAAAGCAGTTATAAAAGTCCGTTTTTTAGAAAAAATAATCCCACTTCATTTGTATTATTAATTTTTAAAATATTAAGAAACTCTTGATGCTATTTATTTAATTGGCTGGTTTGTATCTCTTCATTCGTTATGATTTTATTTCTATTTCCAAGAAAAATTGTCTTTTAAATTTTCATTTATTAACTGTGATTTTTTCATTCATGGAAACAGAACTATCCATGAAAAATTTCTCCATTTCTTAACTCCCGTTGTCTACAGAAGCTAAATTAGAGGATTAACCATGTTTTGTAATAATAAACTTTGCTTAGATTTTGACTTGAAAATTATATTAAAAATATTTCGTAATTTATTTATTTTCATGTTAAAAAGCAAATTAAATTATGGAAATTTTAATTTATTATTTCTGAATCATCATTAATTCTAAACTCTTCATATCAAATTTATATATTCTACAATTATTGTCAATAAAATAGCAACTTTGATTGAAATAAACTTGGTATGCTGCTCTGTGGTAAAAGCTAATCTGCGATGCTCCTATAATTTTCCAATTGCTTAGTTGATTTGGATCGCTTTCATATATATTTTTTGAGGATTCGATTAAAAATACTTGATTTTCTGCCTGGAGCAAGACTTTATGAGTATCAACTGTAAAATTGTGATAAATTTCATTATAAATATCTTGCATATGATTGTATGAATATAATTTGCTACTTCGATAGCCAACAAATGCAATTCCATAATTTCCTTCAACGCATGAAACTAGACTAAGAATTTCCTTCTGAGGACAAATTTTATATTCCCTAATAAAAATTTTTTTCTTTCTTATTTTAGCATCACAATAAAATAGAACTATAATACTTTACTCAATATGGGAAACTTATGCCAAAAGCATGTAGCAAATTGCTCTTCAGATAATACCACTTATCAGTTGATAGCTCATATTTGCTGCTTCATTCCATGCATCACCTGAAGCATTTCATCCACCGAATAAGTAAATAAAGCCATCATGATACACAGCACCCATACATGATGACGGATCTCCATCTGAAAGCTGTTTAATAGTGTTATCTGGGTGTAATATAAATGCTGTTGGAGATGCAGGATAATTACCATAGCAAAATATAGATTTATCAGGAAGAAGACACATAGAAATGCAATGAGGATAATTAACATTGTTTTGGAGAATGCCTATTTGCTGCTCAGACTTTGAAAAATTGGTCAAATTTACTCGAACTGAGTTTTTTGTGTTAGACCTAAAATATCAATTTCATAGTTTTCAACTGAATTGATTCTATTATTTCTTGTTGAATTCAAAATCGGAACGATTAAAACTGCACACAAACTCTTTCAATTTTTTTCGGGCACTATCTAGATCTAAGCTTAATAGTTCTTCAAATGGAGTTCGATTTATTTTTGGTATTTTTTTTATTGAGTCAATCTTTCTAATTAAATAAACCTGATTCAGTTTTATTTTATTGATATGTTTTAGCGCCTCAATAAGTGTTAATTCTAATTCTTGCAATTTCTTATATGTATCTTTGATTAAGTTTTCTTTTATATCATGCAATTCTTTTGAAAATTTAAGCAGTTCTTCAATTAGAGCTTCTTTATATTATTGATTTAGTTTTAATTCTAAGTATTCAAAGTTGTGCTGTTCGATAGAAGGTGATTGAACATGTTCAGACATGTGGATTTTGCAAGAGTAGCAGGCAGGATTAACACATTTGCAGAAAGCTTTGACTTTATTTTTGCATCCTTGCTTTCAGCATTCCATGATTAAGATAGATTTATAAATGCATGAAAATGAAAAGATTAATAAGAAAAATTGTATTTTTAAACATTTGAATATAATTTATCTAAAAGAAAATTAAGCATCTATAAAATACTCAAGACTAAAACCGTTTTGGTTTTAAAATAGATAATAATTATATAAGCACCAAAAGCAGTTGCTCAATATCTACGCTGGTTTTTCATTTCTCTTGATATTCCTCAAATTTACAATAAAAGTGGTACCTATTATTTATATTAAAAATTGATATTAGTTTTGGCATAAACTCATGAAGAAAGAGAGCGACTGAAATACCTAGAACAATTATTTATGATTAAAACAGAGCTTAATAAAGCTGCACTTTAGTAGGCATGTTAATATAGCCATTTGTTTTGGCATATAAAGGGAAATTATTATTTGTAGGCTTATATTTGCTTCACACGTAGGAATATGTCTCGACGTGTGATTCCTCCCAAAATTATGCCATGCATAATATTATTTCTTTGTAGAAAAGATGGATGAGTGGCTTAATTTTTAAACGAATGCTAGAATCTACAACTCAAAAAATAATGCTGATTTTGAATCCAATTGGAGTATTTTAATAGCAAAACCTCCAGAGTTTGGAGCAAATAGATTTTACTAATCTTTATAAAAACAAAGAATTTGAGTAAGGTATTCTACTCAACTTATGTAACTGGAAGAATGTCTAGAATAAGAAATGCATGCGAATTTAAAGGAGGCATGAGAAGAAATTGTGGTATCAAATTTTTTATTGCATTTTTTGAAGCTTTAGAAGAGAGATAAAAAACTTTTTTAAAAGAATATTTGCACTCTAAAACAACACACTTTATAATTCAAATAATGCGGAAAATTAGTCAAATCTACACAGAGTTTTGCTTTGATCATTATCAAAGCTCTTGATTGGCAATAAATCTTTGATTTAATCACTATTGATGGCTGGGGGAGATTTATAATGAAGGCAATTTTAAAAATTAATGTAGGATGAAACTGATAAAAACTTATTTGAATGTGCTTGTGGAAATTCAATAGTTATAAGACTCTTCTTGGTATCTCCTAAAAGATTGCCAATTGACCCCGTTATCACATCTAAAACAAGTATCCTCGCCAAATCTTAAAAATAAATCACCATCTTTAACTTTTCATGAAATTTTCTTTATTCCATAATCAATAAATTTTTAAGGCTGGATCTGAGATTTAGATATTAATTAAAATAATATTAGCAATATCTGAATATTTCGCTGTCAAGATAATTTGACTTTTCCAGGGCAACTATAAAAATGGAACAACACAGCATAATTCATTGACTCAGGAAGTATGACTAAATTAGATTTCACAGTCTCAAGCTGCTCGGAATTACTATAAAGGCAGTTTCTATGCACTTTTATCGCATATTGACTTCCACAATTCGATTAGAACTTATTTTAATTGTAGGTGCCTTTTTTCATGTAGCAGAATCACTAATTCCATGAAGAAAACGCTTTGAGCAGAGCGAAGAAAATTAATCTCTTTAGGTAATCAAATTTGTCCCTTTAAGAATTCTTCTACTTTTGAAGATTTTGGTTAATAAACAAATTCTAATATCCCTCAGAAATCGTTATCAGTCACATTCCAAATTTATCTAAAAGTAAATGACTAAACCATCTTAAATCTCTATAGCAAAATTTACTAGAAAGAAGGTTTCACACTGGAACACTGCCTATAGGTATAGTAGTACTTATAGATTGGCTGAGAATTTTTTTTGACCTCAAATTCTCCCTTTAAAAAATCCAGAAAAAATTCAAAAATCAAAATTATTTTATTTATTTTTAATTCCAATAAAAAGTTTCATATATAATTTTAATTCCACGATATGCTCCTAAAACCCTAATTTATTCTCCAACAAAATTAAGACCATGATGAAGCATAATAAAGCTATCATAGATCCCAAACTTCCACATACACAATGCATCATGAGAAATATCGCTTTACCGTGATTTCAAAGTAGTCATTTAGATCTTTCATTTTTGGCCAGTAGAAATTGCCATAGTTGAAACTAGGAAAAAGAGTTTGGATGAAGAATGCAATCGATTTAAGAAATCCTAAAGCTCTTGACAGATAATTACTGAAGATATATGAATCAAAACAATCGTAAATACAAAAGCTAAATTAGAGAGGATCAAACATTCTTTATAATAGTAAATATCAGGTTTAAATTAATAATAAACTTTGCTTAGATTTTTCATTAAAAAATATTACTTTATGAAAATAAATTTAGTTAATTGTGAAAATATAACAAATTAATTTTACAAATTATTTCTATTGATGCTAAAATGAAAATAAATTTAGTCAATTGCGAAAATATAACAAATTAATTTTACAAATTATTTCTATTGATGCTGAAATGCAAATAATTTTAAGGAAATTGATTTATTATACCTTCTTCATCGTTAATTGTAAGCTTTTTATATCAAATTTATATATTTTACAATCCCTGTCCATGAAATAGCAACTTTGATTGCAATAAATTATATAATTAAAATATGGCGTCTTCGTCTGGGTATGGCCTCTCGGCCATGCATACTCGACACATATTTTAATTATATCCGGCAAGGTTTTGCCTTTCCGGAAATGGGCAACAATACCATGGTAAGCAATTCTGCAGAGCATGGCTCATGCTCAAACACCAGAATGGATTTTATCCTCGAGGGAAAAGGGAGCCTAGGCTTGGAAAGGGTAAGCCCAGCAAAGTCTACAGGAGATGCCTAGACCAATCGGGCAATTACCTAGCGTGAAACTGGGCGTTACGTCCCAGGACTTAGGAATTCCCTTCTTGCCGACAGGTGAACAGAAATTCCATTTTTTGGAATTTCTCGAAGCCAACTCTTGTCAACCCAAGCAGCAGCCGCAGAAATCCATAGCCCGCCCACTCAGCACTTAAGCCGCAGGAAATTGGGGAGAGGAGGAGGTATATGCCCCCTTGGCTGATCTTCATGGCCAGTTGGGACTATATAGGAAAGCAGGTGAACCTCAAGAAACCGAGGTCCTTGGTGACTGCGTTAACAATACGGCAGACGCCTATTAATGTATAAGTTAAGTTGATTGCAATAAAATTGGTATGCTATTCTGCAATGGCAGCTAATCTGCGATACTCCTATAGTTTTCCAATTGCTCACTCCCCCTTCTGTGAGTTTAAAAACAAACTTGTTCGCTTACGGAAGCGGTTAAATTTTTTTTTGAAATTTAAAAAAAATCTAACTTCTCAAAAATTGGAAGGCAAACATTAATTTAATTCGTAATTTTATGTTTTAAAACGTAATTTGTTTAAAATTAAACAGAATTAGTACTGTTATCATTTTATATCAATTTTTTTTTCCATAAACAAATTTTTTGCTCGCTCAGGGAGTGTGGATTATCGAGCAAAAAATGGGGGTTTTTTCCGCTCACGGAAGGAAGGAGTTAGTTGATACAGCTCACTTTCATATATATATTTTGAGGATTCAATTAAAAATACTCTATTTTCTGCCTGGAGCAAAACTTTTAGAGTATTAGCTGCAAAGTTGAGATGAATTTCATTATAAGTATCT
This sequence comes from Blepharisma stoltei, assembly GCA_914767885.1. Lineage (NCBI taxonomy): Eukaryota > Ciliophora > Heterotrichea > Heterotrichida > Blepharismidae > Blepharisma > Blepharisma stoltei. The sequence goes on from CAJZBQ010000044.1 coordinate 868,996, forward strand.
TGCTTATGATAATATAAATATATTTTGCTACTTTGATACCCAACAAATGCAATTTCATAATTTCCTGCAATACATGAAATCAAATACAGAGCTTCCTTCAGAGGACTGATTTTATATTCTCTACTTAACTTTTTTTCCATTATTTTAGAATCTTGATCAATTCAGAGTTGTAGGGTTTTGCCTATATAATACTTTAATCAATATGAAAAATTTTATGCCGAGAGCATGCAGCGAATTGCTTTTCAGATTATACCACTTATCAGTTGATAACTCATATTTTGCTGCTTTATTCCATGCTTGACCTGAAGCATCTAATCCTCCAAATAAATATATAAAGCCATCATGATACGCAGCACCCATATTTCCTGACGGATCTCCATCTGAAAGCTGCTTAATATTATTAGTTGGATACAATATAAATGCTGTTCCAGATGCAGGATCATTACCATAGCAAAATATAGATTTATCAGGAAGGAGACACATAGAAATGCAATGAGGAAGACTAACATTGTTTTCAAGAATGTCTAACTGTTGCTCAGACTTTGAAAAATTGGCTAAATTTACTCTAACTAATTTTTTTGTGCCTCCCCTAAAAAATATATTTTATTAATATATTTAATCATTGCTTTAAAATTTTAGCTTTCTGTTTTTAAGAAAACCAAGCTTTAGCGAACTCATATTCCTTAGATTACGCCATAAAAATAAAAAAATATTTAAAGAAGTATGCAATTTCATTATTTTCAACAGCATTGATTCTGTCATTTTTGTTCAATTCAAAATCCGAACGATTAAAAGTGCACCCAAACTCTTTCAACTTTTTTCGGGCACTATCTGGATCTGAACTTAATAGCTTTTCAAGTGGATTTTGATTTGCTTTTGGTAATCTTTTTATCGAGTAAATTTTTCTAATTAAGCATTTATTGTAAATAATTATAAAATTATAATAATTTAATGATAAAATCTTTATTTTACATAGAAGCCAACCAGAGCACGGGAGTTTGCAAGGAATGCTCAGGAGTAATATTAGAAGATGCATTGATGATTAGAACTAGGAAATACAATAAATTTTATTATTTTCATTTGAACTGTTATACTCTTAAAGTCAAAAAATACATTAGTAAAGATGAAATAGAGATTTGGAATTTAGACTCAGAAAATGAAAGGATTCTCGATCTATGACTAGAGAAGTGAAATAAAGATTGAACTCCTGCAGACAGAACTGATCATATAATTCATGAAAATAAGACTCATGACAATACAGCTCCTAATAATAGCACTCCAAAAGTCTACTCAGAGCTCCCTAAAAATAGAAGGGTATGATTAGAAGTCTTAAAATTTCTATCTCCTGAAGAAATGATTAGATCCATTTCTCAAGTCAATAATTACTTTTATCTAATCTCAAACAATGAAGAGTTATGAAAATTTTATTATTTAAAAGATTTTGGGAATATAAATTCTAATGAAACCCATTATAAGAACCAATATATTGCTCTTGCTGCAAAATGCTGTTTTTGGCTCCATAAAATCGCAGATGAAAATAATCATCTTCTATCAATTTGCCCAAGATGCGGAATTTCTGAAATTAATCCTCAAGCTTTGAAATTGAAATTTAATATTTGGGATCGTCTCTCAAAAAAGAAATATCAAAATAAGTTAAACCCGGCAATTGAAAAATTTAATATGAAGAAGAGAAATTTAATAAGAATGATTCAAAAAAAGTTTAAGGATTATAGTCTAGCTAATTTTGCTGGAAAAGGGAAGTGTGAAGAATTTATTGATCTAGATTCTGTATATTCTTTACTAGAAATCGAATCATCATTTAGTTTCAGAGAAATAGAAATAAGAATACTTATTATTGGAGACACTGGGCTGGAGATAATTCTATTTCAGTCAATATTCTGGTAAAACTTTTACTTCTACTTCAGGATATAACTTGAATAGTTGAAAAAGGAAAGTTAAAATGGAAAATAAAGAGATAATTATTCGATTTATAGCAGTTGGGATCCGAAGCTTCATATGCATGCCACCTTATTTCTTTCACAGCTCTGACTGTTATATACTAGTCTTTGACATAGCATCAAGAGAAAGCTTTGATCATCTTGAGGAAATAAAAAAAAGACTTTTAGCTTACTTGAATATAGAGCCAAATGAAGATTTCCCATTTGTGGTAATAGGGAATAAGACTAATATGGTAAGAGAAGTGCCATATGAGATGGCAAAAGAATGATGCAGAAAAAGTGGAAATATTTCAGTATTTGAGAGTTCAGCAAATGATTATATCAATATTGCTACAGCATTTGAGATGGCAGCAAAGAAAGGAGAAGAATGGCACATAAAAAAGTGATTTGAGAATTGCATCAAAAAATCCAAAAATTAAAAAGTAGGTAATAATAAGCATTTGAAGTACATAAGTATTATGATTAAGATAAACTTACGGGTTTTAAAGCCAGCATCTCTCATAAAAGCAATTTAGAAATTCAAGAAAACGAATTCATAATTAAGCTAACTCCCCCCCACCCTCTGTGAGCATGAGCGAACAAAAAATTGTGTTTGCTTACGGAGAAGGTTAATTTTTTTTTTCAAAATTTATAAAAATTCTATTTGTAAAATTTGAAAAGCAAATATTAATTTAATTTGTAAAATTTATGTTTGAAAATGCAAGCTGTTTAAAATTAATCAGAATCAGTTAAAGATTTCATTATAGTAATTATCACTTATATATCAAATTTTTTTTTCATAAAACATTTTTGTTCGCTCTCACAGAGTGTGAGCTTTTGGTCAAAAAATAGGGATTTTTTCCAATGGTTTTGTTCGCTTACGGAGGGGGAGTAAGTATTTCTACAATTAAAGAAAAAAAATTATTTTATTGGAATTCTATATTATATTGTATAAATTTCTTATCTCAGCTGAGTTTACATTAGAAATAAAGTGAATGAAGCTTATTTTTTACTTTGCAAAATCTAATTTGATCTTTGCATTATTTAATGTTCTATTTTGGATAATGATGGCTGCGGAATCTTACTTAAAGTGTTGCACTTAGTATTCTCAAGTATATCGAAAAATTGTGTAAAAAACAAATAAAGTGTGATGTGGAGATAATTTATTTCTCTAGTGTTATGATTATATGATGCAATACTATGGCAAGTGATTGTGATGCTCTATTGCTATTATAATAGCATGATGCTATACTTTGCAATTCTGCCGTTGGTTAATGAATCGTAAGTGCGTCTTGCAAGCGAGATGCAATAATACATCATATCATCCTAATAAAAAAAGCAAAAGAATGCTTCAAGAGCATAATCAAAAGAATTAACGTCAAATGAGTAGATTTTATTCAAGAAAAAGCTAGCATAGGACAAAAGGTTGATTTATAAAGAAAATTAGTTTTCGCGCAAGTTTAACTTGAGAAATCAAATGTGCAAATGATGCAGAAAAAATAGAATTAGGAATCCTAATTATCATAACCAAATACTATTCTCACCATTATAATTTGTTACTTTTATTACTGCTCGTTGGCTTTAGAATTAATTTCGATAAATAATTATTTTCTAAATTAACGAATTTTTTGGACTAGATCTAATCATCATTAATGCCCTGCAATAATTGAGAGCAAGCTATACTTCTTTATAATCTAATATACTAAATCTATTTTCCTTTTGATGTTCAATGCTGTATTGCTTATTTCCAACTTCCACCAGTAGAGGATTCTGAGGAGCTTCAGATGGAATTGAAGTAACTCCTTAGCATTGAGCCGGATTCTAAGGAGCTACTGGGATATTTCGGTTTAAAAGATCACTATCCCTTATCTGACTTGACCATTTTCTAGCTAAAGGTTTATCTTCCTCAGGGGATTAGGCAGAAATTACTCTTCCATTTCTCATAAACCTAGCGTCAGACTAATACGTAGGCAAGTATAATATTTAATTTTTTTTCTAATTGAGAAATTTATAACTTTTTATAATAAGCATTAGGATAGGATATGAAAATTGCCACGTTAAATCAAAGTTTATCACGCTATACTTAATGACTTTTAGAGTTTAATTAAGATTGAAAATTTCAGGATTTGCTCGAATATAGACTTAGATCAATAGAATAATTTATTTGAAGTGCCAAAGCCTGAATAAATCATTGATAAAGCAATTTATTGATTGATTGATTGATTATTTATTCCATCAATCTACTAGGGAATGGGCTGTAACTTCCAATTTCACGCTGGACAGCAGCCCATAGGTGCTGATAAGATATTAATTTTCAAACTCAAGCTCTCCCTTAGAAGGAAATCAAAAATAAAAATTAATTTCTTTTATTTTTAATTCCCATAAAAACTCCATACATAATTTCTATTCTACATTATATTTCTGAAACCCAGTTTATTCTCCAAAAATTTTAAGACCATGATGAAGTATAATAAAGTTATCATAGATCCATACTTCCACGCACGCATTACATAATAAATAAAATAGCCTAAAGAAATCGCAATTACCATCATTTATGTCTTCCATTCGCCAGCAGAAATCGCTATAGTTGAAACAAGTAAAAAGAGTCCATGGATTAAGAAAACAATTGATTTAGAAATCTGATCTTTTTTTGGTAAATATTGACTACCAGAGACGCATGGATAAAAATAATTACCTATACAGAAGTTAAATTAGAAGATCAACAATGCTTTATAATAGTAAATATTTTATTTTTAGGAAATTAATAATCCGCTTTGCTTAGCTTTTTGACTTTAAAATTTGTATTAAAAATATTAAACTTTGAAAATCAATTTGATCAATCATGAAAATATAATAAATTAATATTACCAGTTATTTGTTCTGATGCTAAAACTAAATTAAATTATGGAAATTTTAATTAATTATACCTGAGTCATCGTCAATTGTAAGCTGTTCATATCAAATTTATATACTTTACAATCTCTGTCCATGAAATAGCATCTTTGATTGAAATAAACTTGATATGCTGCTCTCCCATAGCTAATCCTCGATGTTCCTATATTTTTCCAATTGCTTAGTTGATTTGGCTCACTTTCATATATATTGTACGAGGATTCGATTAAAAATAATCGATTTTCTGCTTGCATCAAGACTTTGTTAATATTAACTGCAAAGTTGAGATAAATTTCACTATAAATATCTTGCTTGTGGTTATATAAATATAGTTTACTACTTTCATAGCTAATAAATGCGATTCCATAATTTCCTGCGATACATGAAATACGACTTAGATTTTGGTTCAGAGGGCAAACTTTGTACCACCTATCAGTTGATAGCTCATATTTTGCTGCTTTATTCCATGCCTTACCTTTAGCTTTTCACCCTCCAAATAAGTAAATAAAGTCATCATGATAAACAGCGCCCATACCTCTTGATGGATCTCCATCTGATAGCTGTTTAATCGTGTTATCTGGATACAATATAAATGCTGTTCCGGATGAAGGATAATTGCCATAGCAAAATATAGACTTATCAGGAAGAAGACACATAGAAATATTATTATGACTTGCATTGTTTTGAAAAATGTCTATCTGCTGCTCAGACTTTGAAAAATTAGTCAAATTTACTCTAACCGAGTTTTTTGTACCTCCCCTAAAAATATGTCTCATTAAAATATTTAATCATTGTTTTAAAATTTTCAGCTTTCTGCTTTTAAGCAAACCACTCTTTAGCGAATACAAATATTTTTGATTATGCCATAAAAATAAAAAAATAGTTAACGAAGTATACAATTTCATTGTTTTCAACAGCATCAGTTCTGTCATTTTTGTTCACTTCAAAATCGGAACGATTAAAACTGCATCCAAACTCATTCAGCTTTTTTCGGGCACTTTCTGGATCTAAACTTAATAGCCTTTCAAGTGGATTTGGATTTATTTTTGGTAATTTTTTTACCGAGTCAATCTTTCGAATTAAATCGGCTTGGTTTAGTCTTATTTGTTCAATGTTTTCTAGTGCTTTGATAAGTGAAAATTCTAATTCTTCTATTTTCTTATATGTATCTTTGATTAGGTCTTCTTTTATATCAAGCAATTCTTTTGATAATTTATGCAGTTCTTCAATTAGGGCTTCCTTATATTTTTGATTTGGTTTTAATTTTAAGGGTTCAAGCTTGTGCTCTTCAAAAGAAGCTGCTTGAACATGCTTAGAAATGTGGATTTTGCAAGAGTAGAGGACAGGATCCACACATTTGCAGAGAACTTTGACTTTATTTTTGCATCCTTCCTTTCAGCATTCCATTATTAAGCAAAGCTTATTATTAATTTAAACTTAGAAATTAAATATTTGCTATTATAAATCATGGTTAATCCTTTGCGTATAGCTCTTCTTTTAGCTCCTGTATAGGCAATCGTGTTTATCGCCGCATCTCTGGTAATCAATATAGCAAATTGTTTCCTTTATCTATGGGCTCTATTTACTTGCCCTACCACATGGCAATTTGACGGCACGACGAATGTAAAACCTAAATTACGGTTTGAAATTTTCGGCAATTGAGATTTATTTAGCGATTTTATATTGATAGACAGCTGGCTTAATGCATGCTATTTTTAGTATTTCTATTTAAAGAAATATAGTATATGTAAGAATGGATTAGAAACTTCAGCAAAAAAAGTTTTATATATAATTTCAATTGTACTGAATACCCGTTAATTCTCCAACAATTGTAAGACCATAATGAAGCATAATAAAGTTATAATAGATCCCAAATTTTCTCATATGCAATGCATCATAAATAAAATAGCCTAAATCGCTATTACCAAAATTTCAAAGTCGCCATTTAGGTCTCCTATTGGCTAGTAGTAATTTCCATTGCAATTAAAGCAAGTAAAATAGTCTATGGATGAAAAAACAATAGATTTCAGAAATCCCAAAGCTCTTTGGTATGCAAATTTGTATTGACTACCAGAGATGCATGGATTAAAACAATTGTAAAAACAGTAGCTAGATTAGAGGATCAACCATTTTTTAGTAGTAAATATATATTTTCAGGTTTAAATTAATAATAAGCTTTGCTTACTCTTGAATTTTGAATTTTTATTAGATTTTAAATTTTAAAAATAATAAACTAAATACAGTAAATTATTTGTCTTGATTCTAAAAAGCAAATTAAATTATGGAAATTTTGATTCATTATACCTGAGTCATCGTTAATTGTAAGCTCTTCATATCAAATTTATATAGTTTATCATTAATGTCCATGAAATAGCAACTTTGATTGAAATAAACTTGATATGCTGCTCTATAACTATAGCTAATCTGCGATCTTCCTATAGTTTTCCAATTTCTTAGTTGATTTGGTTTGCTTTCATATATGTTTCTTCCTGATTCGATTAAAAATACTCGATTTTCGGCCTGGAGCATGACTTTATCAGTATTTGCTGCAAAGTTGAGATAAATTTCATTATAAATATCTTGCTTATGATTATATAAATATAGTTTGCTACTTTTATACCCAACAAATGCGATTCCATAATTGCCTGCAATACATGAAACGCGGCTTAGATCTTCCTTCAGAGGGCAAATTTTATACCACTTATCAGTTGATAGCTCATATTTTGCTGCTTTATTCCATGTCTTACCTTTAGCATTAGATCCTCCAAATAAGTAAATAAAGCCATCATGATACACAGCACCCATGTTTGATGACGGATCTCCATCTGAAAGCAGTTTAATACTGCTATCTGGATACAATATAAATGCTGTCCCTTCTCCAGGATAATTGCCATAACAAAATATAGATTTATCAGGAAGAAGACACATAGAAATAGCAGCAGAATGACTAACATTGTTTTGAAGAATGCGTATCTGTTGCTCAGACTTTGAAAAATTTGCCAAATTAATTCTAACTGAGTTTTTTGTACCTGCCCTAAAAAATACAATTTCATTGTTTTCAGAAACATCGGCTCTATCACTTTTATTCAATTCAAAATCTGAACGATTAAAACTGCAAAAAATTGACAAGCACAGATTTAATTTAAAAATTAAAACAGATGGTCAATAATGATTTACTAAAATACTGGGGCTATATATCAAGCAATTCTTTTGATAATTTATGCAGCTCTTCAATTAGGGCCTCTTTATATTCTTGATTTGGCTTTAATTCTAAGGGTTCAAGCTTGTGCTCTACAATAGAAGGAGCTTGAGCATGCTTAGAAGCATGGATTTTGCAAGAGTAGAGGGTAGGTTCCACACATTTGCAGAAAACTTTGACTTTATTTTTGCATCCTCGCTTTCAGCATTCCATGATTAAGATAAATTTACATATTCAACAAAATGTCTAATAAAAATCATTGTATTCTTAAACACTTCAATATAATTTGCTTAAAAGAAAATTGAGAATCTATAAAATATGCAAGAATTACTAAAATTGTTTTAGTTTTAAAATAGATAATAATCATTAATCATCAAAAGATTTTAATTCAATGTTTCTGCTTGATTTTTCATTTCTTTTGATATATCAAAATTCACAATAATAGATCCCGAACTTCCACACACAATGTATAATAAATAAAAGAATCTAAAGAAATTGCAATTACTGTATTTTAAAGTCGTCATTTAGGTTTTTCCTTTCGCCAGTCAGTAGGATTTATCATAGTTGAAAAAAGGAAAAAGAGTCCATGGAGGAAGAAATTATCGTAGGCATTTCACCAAGATGCACAGGATAAATGGTTGTCTACAGCTACTAAATTAAAGGATCAACCATGCTTTATAATAGTAAATATTTGCTTTTCAGGATTAAATTAATTATAAACTTTCATTAGGTCTTTACTTTAAAATTTTTTATTGAAAATATTTTGCAAGCTATTTATGCTGATGCTGAAAAGAAATTAAATTATGGAAATTTTAATTTATTATAGCTGAGTCATCGTTAATTCTAAGCTCTTCATATCAAATTTATATATTCTGCAATCCCTGTCCATGAAATAGCAACTTTGATTAAAGTAAACTTGGCATGCTGCTCTCTCACTATACCTAATCTGCGATGCTCCTATAATTTCCCAATTTCATAGTTGAATTGGCTCACTTTCATATATATTTTTGGAGCTTTCAATTAAAAATACTCGATTTTCTGCCTGGAGCAAAACTTTGTAAGTAAAAGCTGTAAAGTTGAGAAAAATTTCATTATAAATATCTTGCTTATGATTATATGAATATAGTTTGTTACTTTGATACCCAACAAATGCGATTCCATAATTGCCTGCAATACATGAAACTAGACTTAGATTTTGATTTAGAGGACAAATTTTATATTCTCTATTAAAGTTTTTCTTCTTTATTTCAGCATCTTAATAAATTATCTACTTACCCAATATAGAAAATTTTATGCCAAAAGCATGCAGCAAATTGCTCTTCAGATAATACTAGTTATCAGTTGATAGCTCATATTTTGTTGCTTGATTCCATGGATTACCATAAGCATTTCATCCTCCAAATAAATAAATAAAGCCATCATGATACACAGTACCCATACCTCCTGACGGATTTCCATCTGAAAGCTGTTTAATAGTGCTATTTGGATACAATATAAATGCTGTTCCTTCTCCAGGATAATTGCCATAGCAAAATATAGCCCCTGAAATGTCATAGATCATTATTAACCATCCGTTTTAATTTCCAAAATTAATTTGCACTTGTCAGCTTTTTTGAAAAGTAAAAATGAAATTGAATAATCTCCATTTATGGTTTTAAGGTACCTAATCAGACTTATACTGTATAAGGCAGGGCCTGCATCATATTTTTTCTAGCCGGTATTCTGCTGGGGCATAGAGATCTATTAAGGTGCATAAGCTATATAGATTTATCAGGAAGAAGACACATAGAAATAACATCAGAAAGACTAGCATTGTTTTGAAGAATGCCTATCGTCTGCTCAGACTTTGAAAAATCGGGCAAGTTTACTCTAATTGAGTTTTTTGTATTAGCCCTAAAAAATATGTCTCATTAATAATTTTAATCATTGTTTTAAAAAATTTCAGCTTCTAGTTTTAAGCAAACCACTCTTTAGCGAATTTAAATTTCTTAGATTATGCCATAAAAATTTAAAAAAAAATTAAAGGAGCATACAATTTCATTATTTTCAACATCGATTCTATCGTTTTTGTTCAATTCAAAATCCGAACGATTAAAATTGCACCCAAACTCATTCAATTTTTTTCGAGCACTGTCTGGATCTAAGGTTAATAGCTTTTCAAGTGGATTTTGATTTATTTTTGGTAATTTTTTAATTGAATAAATCTTTCTAATTAGATCCACTTGATTTATTCTAATTTTTTCAATATTTTCTAGTGCTTTAGCAAGTGAAAGTCTTAATTCTTGTATTTTCTTATATGTGTCTTTGATTAAGTTTTATTTTATAGCTTATATGAGGATTTTCCTTCAAAAATTGGCAAAAACAAATTAATTTAAAAAAATTGGCTAGACAAATTTAATTTAAAAATTAAAATAGGTTGCTAATAATGATTGATTAAAATACAGGGGCTATATATCAAGCAATTCTTTTGATAATTTATGCAGCTCTTCAATTAGGGCTTCCTTATATTTTTGATTTGGTTCCAAGTTTAATTGTTCAAACTCGTGTTTATTAATCGAAGCAGCTTTATGATGCTTGTACATGTGAATTTCACAAGAGCAAAGGGGAGGATCCACACATTTGCAGAAAACTTTAACTTTATTTTTGCATCCTTGCTTTCAGCATTCCATGATTATTAAGATAAATTTATAGATTCATAAAGATGATTAATAAAAATTTTTAATCATTTGAATATAATTTACCTAAAAGAAAATTAGGAATCTATAAATATGAAAGATTTATTAAAATTGTTTATTTAAGCATCAAAAGCATTTCAATAATTCCACTTTATTTTTCATCTCCCTTAATCTCCCTATTCACAGTAAAAAGTAAGCAAAAATCCTCTATGTCTTTTATTCAGAATATCACTTGATTTTGACAGAATGGTATAATACTCTTCCTGGTATACTCCTAAAAGCATGTTCCATATATTTTTGAAGCTCCAATTAATTCTCCAACAGCTTTAAGACCAGGAGGAAGAATAATAAGTTATCATAGATTCCAAACTTCCATATACATACCAAATAGCCTCAAGAAATAGCAATTACTGTAATTTCAAAGTCGTCATTTAGGTCTTCAATTCGCCTGCCAATAGAAATTGCTATAGTTGAAAGAAGTAAAAAGAGCTCATGAATGAAGAAAGCAATATATATCAGAAATCACAAAGCTCTTTAGCAGGTAAATTACCAGAGATGCATGGATAAAAACGATGTCGATACAGAAGCTAAATAAGAGATCAACCATTTTTACAATAGTAATTATTTAATTTTTAGGTTTATATGAATGGTAAACTTTGACTTGAAAATTTATATTAAAAATATTTTACTTTAAAATCAATTTCTAAATTGTGAAAATATAACAAATTAATATTAGAAATTATTTATTTTAATGCTATAAAGTAATTAAATTATAGAAATTTTAATTTATTATAACTGAGTCATCGTTAATTGCAAGCTCTTCATCTCAAATTTATATATTCTGCAATCCTTGTCTATGAAATAGCAACTTTGATTGAAATAAACTTGGTATGCTGCTCTGCAACCATAGCTAATCTGCGATGCTTCTATAATTTTCCAATTGCTTACTACCCCCCTCCATGAGTGAACAAAAAAAATTTTTGTTCACTAACGGAGGTTAATTTTTTTTTTTTATATAAATTTTAGAAAAAATTTTTTTTCGAAATTTTAAAAAAATCCTAATTTGAAAAAAATGGGAAGCAAATATATAAAATTTATGTTTTAAAAAGCAATTTGTTTAAAATTAAGCAGAATTAGCTCGAGATTTCATTATACTAATTATCACTTATATATCAAAATTTCTTTTTATAAAAATTTTTTCTATTAAAAACATTTTGGTTCACTTGGGTTTTTGGGCAAAAAATAGGGATTTTTCTAATGGTTTTGTTCACTCACGGAGGGGGGGGAGTTAGTTGATTTGGCTCACTTTCATATATATTTTTTGAGGATTCGATTAAAAATACTCGATTTTCAGCTTGGAGTAATACTTTATAAGTATTAGTTGCAAAGTTGAGATAAATTTCATTATAAATACCTTGCTTATGATTATACGAATATAGTTTGCTACTTTCATAGCCAACAAATGCGATTCCATCATTGCCTGCAATACATAAAACGCGGCTTAGATTTTCTTTCAGAGGGCAAATTTTATATTCTCTATTAAAATTTTTTCTTCTTTATTTCATCATCTTAATAAATTCAGAACTATAATAATACTCAATATAGAAAACTTTATACCAAAAGTATATAGCAAATTTTTCTCTGAGATAATACCACTTATCAGTTGATAATTCATATTTTGCTGCTTGATTCCATGCTTTATCTGCAGCATTTCATCCTCCAAATAAGTAAATAAAGCCATCATGATACAGAGCACCCATACCATTTGATGGATCTCCATCTGAAAGCTGCTTAATAGTGCTATTTTGATAAAATCTAAATGTTGTTCCTGATGCAGGATAATTACCATAGCAAAATATAGATTTATCTGGAAGAAGACACATAGAAATATTTTGGGGTTGACTAACATTATTTTGGAGACTGTCTATCTGTTTCTCAGACTTTGAATAATTGGTCAAATTTACTCTAACTGAGATTTTTGTATTAGTCCTAAAAAATATGTCTCACAAAAATATTAATCATTGTTTAATTATTTTAGCTTTCTACTTTTAAGCAAACCACTCTTTAGCGATTACAAATATTTTAGATTATGCTATAAAAATAAAAAAATATTTAAAGAAGTATACAATTTCATTGTTTTCAAAAATATCGATCCTGTCATCTTTGTTGAATTCAAAATCGGAACGATTAAAACTGCACCCAAACTCATCCAACATTTTTCGTGCACTATCTGGGTCTAAGCTTAATAGCTTTTCAAGCGGATTTTGACTTATTTTTGGTAACTTTTTTATTGAGCAAATCTTTCTAATTAAATCAGCTTGATTTATTCTTATTTTATCAATATTTTCTAGTGCTTTAATAAGTGACAATTTTAATTCTTGTATTTTCTTGTATGTTTCTTTTATTAAGTTTTCTTTTATCGCTAATGTGCCATAATAGGCTAGTATGGCTAGTCAGCATACCAACTAAAAAAAATTGCCCATGACGCTTGCCTTATCAAGTCTATACTCATTAGATACCCTAAAGCCATAAATGGAAATTTGTTATTTTTGTTTGAACTTTTAAAAAATTGACAAGGACGAATTTAATTTAAAAATTAAAACGGATAACCAATAATGATCTATTAAACTGCAGGGGCTATATTTCAAGTAATTCTTTTGATAATTTATGCAACTCTTCAATTAGGGCTTCTTTATATTTTTGATTTAGTTTTAATTTTAATGGTTCCAGCTTGTGCTCTTCAATAGAAGTAGTTTGAACATGTTTATAAATGTGGATTATGCAAGAGTAGAGGGCAGGATCCACACATTTACAGAGAACTTTGACTTTATTTTTGCAACCTTGCTTTCAGCATTCCATGATTATCTCCCATCCTCCATTAGAGAACAAAAAAAAAATTAGTAAACTTAAATTTTTTTGGGATTTAAAAAATTCCCAATACACAAAATTAAAAGTAAAATTAATTTAATATTATAAATTTATTTTTAAAATGCAAATTCAACAGATTTCATTATATTAATTATCAATTTCACATAAAAATATTCTTCACTCAAGGAGGATGTTTTTGCCCAAAAAAATAAAAATTTTTCTAATGGTTTTGTTCGCACATGAAGCAAGAGGAGTAAGATAAATTTATAGATTCATAAAAATGATTAATAAAAGACATTGTATTCTTAATCATTTGAATATAATTTACCTAAAAGAAAATTAAAAATCTATAAAACATGAAAGATTTATTAAAATTGTCTATTTAAGCATCAAAAGTAGTTCAATAATTCCACTAGATAAAAAGTAAGCCAAAGTCGTCTAACTCATGATACCGATTATTGTGCTGTATATTGATAATAATTATTCATTAGCTTTCAAGCCAAAATTTAACAATAAAATATATTTCAACATTAAATTTATTTAATAGAGATTTCTTCAATTATTCATCATAATAATTATAAAATGGGAGGAATTATATAGAAAATTGGTAAATACTCGAGTAAATGCAAAAAATGAATATCATCAGGAGATTTAATCATTAAACTTTCTTGAAGTAATTTGATTTGAAGCTTCATTTGATGTGCTATACTTCTGAACTAAAGCAACATATTTATAATTGTCGCTGGCTTTTCACTTTGTCTTATTTTTAGGAATTTTTGTAATTATTTTAATTGCCAAGTAAAATTGGCGTATTCAAAATTAACTAATGTGCTATAAATGAAAATGCCAAAGCGAATTTTAGTGACAATTTCTATAACGCGGCCACTAATTTTTGCTGATTTTAACTGTAGTTCTGGAAAATAAAAAGAAAAAGGAAAAATCAAGTGAGGATTTGAGCTAGCTGTTTTTGATGTTTAAATAATAATTATCGATTTTCAATTTTTATTTCTTCTTTTATATTCATTTTGTCCCTTTTAAGGAATGAAATGACCTTATCAATTATTCCATTTTCTTGATTCTATAATAATAATGATCATGGAATGCTGAATGCAGGGGTGCAAAAATAAAGTTAAAGTTTTCTGTAAATGTACGAATCCGGTCAGCTACTCTTGCGGCATTCATACATATAAGCATCTTCAAAATGAGCCTATTAGAAGTCATACTGCTTTTAAGCTTAAATTTGTTTTTCTTTGTTTCAGCATCTTTAATCATGATTAAGCTTGAGGTGTCAGCTACTGCAATATATTTCCCATCATAAGAAAAAGATATAGAGGTGATTTCATTGTACAAAAAAGGATGCTCCTCTAAAGTTCTAATGTCTGCTAATCTAGTAAATAGCTTTTTATGCTCAATATCTCATGAATTTAGTATATAATCTATCGGCTATAGCAAGCAAAGTTCCATCATTTGAAAAAGAAATTGCAGTAATATTTGTATTGTTCTTGAATTCTTGGAATTTAAGGCCTGTTCTAATATCATGCATAATGGCGGTGTTGCGGCAATCATAAGCTAAATAATTACCACAAAATGAGAAAGCGATAGAATTGGCAAGATATGTGCTTATAACTTAGAAGCTGCCCAAACCAAGCATCTGATAAGTCACAGTTACGGAAATTAGAATCATATATATTTTTGCATATAAAAAAATTGACCCGTTTTAAGTTGCTTCCTTCGAATTCTGTATTTACCTGAAACCTTAAACTTAAAAGTAAATCCAAGAAACAAGGAAGCCTTAATTGAAGAGCTTCAAAAGCTATCAAAAGAATTACTTGATATAAAAGTAAACTTAATGAAAGACACATATAAGAAAATGCAAGAATTAAAATTGTCACTTATCAAAAAACTTGAAAATATTGAAAAAATAAGAATAAATCAAGTTGATTTAGTTAAAAAGATTTACTCAATAAAAAATCTACCAAAAATAAATCAAAATCCGCTTGAAAAGCTATTAAGCTTAGATCCAGATAGTGCACGTAAAAAGTTGGATGAGTTTGGGTGCAGATTTAATCGTTCAGATTGTAAATTGAACAAAAATGATAGAATCGATGATGCTGAAAACAATGAAATTGTATACTCCTTTGAATATTTTTTTACTTTTATGGCATAATCTAAGGCATTTGAGTTTGCTAAAGAGGGGTCTTGAAAGTTGAAAGCTAAGATTTTTAACTAATATTAAAGCAATTATTAAATATATTAATGAAATATATTTTTTAGAGGAGGTACAAAAAACTTAGTTAGAGTAAATTTGACCAATTATTCAAAGTCTGAGAAGCGGATAGACATTCTTTGTAGCGATGTCATTTCTCCTGATGTTATTTCTATGTGTCTTCTTCCTGATAAATCTATATTTTGCTATGGTAATCATCCTGCATCAGGAACAGCATTTATATTGTACCCAAATAACACTATTAAGCGACTTTCAGATGGAGATCCGTCAGTAGGTATGGGTGCTGTGTATCATGATGGCTTTATTTACTTATTTGGAGGATGGCATGTTAATGGTAAGCCATGGAATCAAGCAGCAAAATATGAACTATCAACTGATAAGTGGTATTATATGAAGAGAATTTTGCTGCATGCTTTTGGCATAAAGTTTTCTATATTATAGTTCTAAATTCATTAAGATGTTGAAATAAGAAAGAAAAAATTTTTAATAGAGAATATAAAATTTGCCATCTGAAGCAAAATCTATGTCGGGTTTCATGTATTTCAGGCAATTATGGAATCGCATTTGTTGGATTTCAAAGTAGCAAACTATATTCATATAATCATAAGCAAGATGTTTATAATGAAATTTCTCACAACTTTGTAGATAATACTCATAAAATATTACTCCAGGCAGAAAATCGAGTATTTTTAATCGAATCCTCAAAAAATATATATGAATGTGAATCAAATCAACTAACTCCCCCCCCTCTGTGAGCGAACAAATAGATTTTGTTCGCCCATGCACGGAGGGGGTTAATTTTTTTTTTAAAAAAATCCCACTTCTCTCGAAAATTGGAAAGCAAATATTAATTTTATTTGTAAAATTTCTGTTTGAAAACGCAATTTGCTTAAAAATTAAACAAAATTAGCTCGAGATTTCATGATACTATTTATCACTTATATATCAAAAATTTTTGTTCGCTGAGGAGGGTGAAAAAATAGGAATTTTTCTAATGGTTTTGTTCGCTCAAGGAGGGGGGAGTAAGCAATTGGAAAAATATAGGAGTATCACAGATTAGTTATAGTTTCAAAGCAGCATACAAAGTATATTTCAATCAAAGTTGCTATTTCATGGACAGTGATTATAAAATATATAAATTTGATATGAAGAGCTTACAATTAACGATGACTCAGGCATAATAATAAATAAAAATTTCCATAGTTTAATTTGCTTTTTAGAATCAGAACAAATAACTGGTAATATTAATTTGTTATATTATCAAAAGTAAAACATTTTTAATATAAATTTTTATGAAGCTCGCACGCCTTAGTACTCTAAAAGTATTACTCCAGGCAGAAAATAGAGTATTTTTAATAGAATCAGAAAAAAATATATGAAAGTCAACTAAGCAATTGGGAAATTATAGGATCAGCGCAGATTAGCTATGATTTCAGAGTAGCATACCAAGTTTGTTTCAATCAAAGTTGCTATTTCATGGACAGAGATTGCAAAATATATAAATTTGATATGGAGAACTTAGAATTAACGATGACTCAGGTATAATAAATAATAAATTTCCATAGTTTAATTTGATTTTAACATCAAAATCTCTATTTCTAAACTAATAAATGAGAATAAAAAAAGCGAGATAGACCTCGAAGACAGTAAGGAAGACTTTCATAATTCTCAAAGAATTAAGATTACTCTAAAACTTACCAAAAATAATAAAGCAGAAAGAGAACAAATGATCCAAGAGCTAAGAGAGAAGAGAGCTGAAATTTTAAATAGGCCAAATGACCCAGAATTAGAGCGAGATTTTAGGATGACCTGCTCAAAGTACAGTAGCGATATCTATGCTGATTCCCAGTTCTTCAGCAAGCTTATCAAGATTATATTAATCCTTATCGCCAAAAAACATCTCTTTATGCAATTATAGGAAAAGACAACAGAACTAATTTGATTATTTATGATACAGAAAATCATAGAAAGGAAGTCAGGATAGTAGAGACTCCTGAACCATTGTATCCCCACACTTGTATTGCTCAGCTTCCTAACGGTAATTTATTTTGCTTTGGTAATTATCCACATTCTGGAACTTCATTGATAATTGATGAGAATAATATTGTTCAAGAGCTGCCATCTGGAACTCCTTGCGCATACTCATCAGCTATCTATTTCAATAATAGTGTTTATTGCTCTGGAGGATGAAATAATAACAGATCTTTAACTCTATCAGAGAGATTTGATTTAAATGAAAGCGGATGAACTGAATTAGAGCCACTGCCACAAGCTGATGACGCTTGCCATAGTGTAATATATTGTGATTTCTGGAAACAGAAATAAAAATCTTTTGAGGTATTCAATTGGTAGCAACACTTTCGCAACAATTCCTTATGATTTTAAAATTTATAATAGCAAGATTCTTATAAGTTCAGAGAGACTGTATTTAATTGAATGTGATTATACTGGATCAATCTATGAAAGTGAATTGTCAAGTGACATGCCTGGAGACGAATTGGAAACTCAATAATAAAGGATTATTTTCAAGTTTATTTGTCATATAATAAAGGAGGAATAAATATACACACTTCTGGGGTGGTGCTACTAGATACTTTAAGTTTAATTTAGAGGCGAAAAGATTAACTAAGCTTGATTAAAATAATTTGATAATAAATAGGTCTCATTTAATAATCTTTTGCTATTAACTCTTTCAATATCTTTTATCGATCAATCTGACTTCAAAGTCGTCATTAAAGTCTTCCATTCGCCAGTAGAAATTACCATAGTTGATATAAGTAAAAAGAGTTCATTAGTAAAGAATGCAATCGTTTTCAGAAACTCTAATAATTTTTGGTAGATAATAGCCAAAGATGCATGGATACAAACAATTGTCAATACAAAAGCCACATTAGATAATCAATAAGTTTTATAATAGTAAATATTTATTTTTCAGGTTTAAATTAATAATAAACTTGCTTAGATTTTGACTTAAAAATTACATTAAAAATATTTTACTTTATGACAATTACTTGATCAATTGTAAAAATGCAACAAATTAATTTTTGTTATGCTAAAAGCGAATTAATTATAAAAATTTTGATTCATTATACTTCAATCATCGTTAATTGTAAGCTCTTCATATCAAATTTATATATTTTAGATTCCCAGTCCACGAAATAGCAACTTTGATTGAAATAAACGTGGTATCCTGCTCTTCAAGCATAGCTAATCTGCGATGCTCCTATAATTTTCCAATTACTTAGTTGATTTGGCTCGCTTTCATATATAATTTTGAGGAATTGATTAAAAATACTCGATTTTCAGCCTGGAGCAAGACTTTATTAGTATTAGCTGCAGAGTTGAGGTAAATTTGATTATAAATATCTTGCTTATGATTATATAAATGTAGTTTCTACTTTGATACCCAACAAATGCGACTCCATAGTTTCCTGCAATACACATTTCTTGTAAAGTAGCCTTGATTTTAAAATTTACTTTTTCTTAAAGATATCAATTTCATATTTATCATCTCTGTTATTAACTTACTTACTTAATTATCTGGTGTTTAAGATGTCTAGTGCCGCAGCCAAAAATGGCCTATGGCAAAACTGATGACGTAGGCGAGCCATCTTGGCACGGGTCAGCCCCGTCCAAGCCTTCTATCAACTCCTGCTTCACCAACCTTGCTGCACGTCTCACCCGGCGCGTTGCCGTCGCCCTTGTCGCTCGACTCAGCTCCTGCGCGTGTTCCGCCTAAGGGTCATCCTCCCGTGGGATGTGCTGAGAGTAAAAGCCCGAGATCTTGAGTGGACTGAGGAGTGGTTCCTTTGGTTATCCCCAAAGTTAAACCGCTATTGCTGTCCAGAAGTTCACGAGTGAAAACCTAACCCTAATAATAAAATTCCATGAGGGAGAGAAAATTAGCAAAGCTAATTTCTCTCGAACCGAATGCCATTTTATTATTCCTCTGTTATTTAACAATAAATAAAAGCCCTTATTTACCTGTAAAATTTTATGAAGTTAATAAAGTTATCATAGGGTCAAGCTTAAACCCAACTCCCCAACCCCAAACCCAATCCCTCATCCCCTCCAACTCCTTTAATCTCGAATCAAACTGCATAGTCTTGATAATAAGAAATATAAGAGCTATTGCAGTATTTTCTCTTCATATTATTAAATCGCTATTTATAGCATGTTTACACATGCATTTAGACTTTATTTTGTGTCTCTACTATAAACAAAGATTTTATATGGTAAGATTTTTAGACTAATAAATAAAGGAGTTAATAGAGAAATACGCTGCATTTTGCTTAATTGTTATTTTTTTAAAGATTAATATGCTCAGATTCTGCTTTAAAAATAAATAGACACTAATAAATCAATTAAAACACATTTATTAATCTAAGATATATATAATATCTAGCATTAATTATGCTAAAATAATGAGTTCTAATAGATTAAATCTGCTTAAATAGCTTATTTTTGCATATATAATTGATATATCTCATTTAAATTTAACACACAAAAATATGAGCTAAATTAGCTAGCTTTTGAAAATTTGTATATAGCAGAGATATGAAATTAAGCAAACATGCTATAAATTGCGTTGTATTAATGTAATAGTGAAAATGTTACAATTTCTTTTATATTTCTTATTATCAATTCTAGGTAATTTGATATTGAGGGGGTTTGTGCTTTGATTGATCATAGATCCCAAACTTTCACATACACAATGTATTATACTTAAAATAGCTTCAAGAAATCGCAATTACTGTGATTTCAAAGTTGTTATTTAGGTCTTCCATTCATCGGCCAGTAGAAACTGCAATCGTAGTTGAAAAAGTAAAAAGAGTCCATGGATGAAGAAAACAGTCGATTTCAGAAATCCCAAAATCTCTTTTGCAGATAATTAGCAGGAATGCATGGAATAAAAATGACTATTTACAGAAACTAAATGAGAAAATCAACCATGTTTTATAATAGTAAATATTTAATTTTCAGATTTAAATTAGCATTAAACTTTGCTTAGCTTTTGGCTTGAAACTTTATATTAAAAATATTTTACTTTGTGAAAATAAATTTGGTCAATTGTGAAAATATAACAAATTAATTTTACAAAGTATTATTTTGATGTTAAAATCAAATTAAATTATTGAAATTTTACCTCAGTCATCGTTAATTGTAAGCTCTTCATATCAAATTTATATATTTTATACTTATTGTCCATGAAATAGCAACTTTGATTGAAATAAACTTGGTATGCTGCTCTATTACTACAGAAAATCTGCGATTGTCCTATAGTTTTCCAATTGCTTAGTTTATTTGGCTCACTTTCATATATATTTCTTGAGGATTCGATTAAAAACACTCTATTTTCTGCCTGAAGCAAGACTTTATAAGTATTAGCTTGGAAGTTGAGATAAATTTCATTATAAATATCTTGCTTATGATTATATGAATATAGTTTTTTATTTTGATACCCAACAAATGCGATTCCATAATTTCCTGCAATACATGAAACTCAGCTTAGATTTTCTTTCAGAGGGCAAATTTTATATTCTCTACTAAAACTTTTTTTCCATTATTTTAATATCCTAATAAATTATAATACTTTACTCAATATGGAAAACTTTATGCCAAAAGCATGTAGTAAATTTCTCTTCAGATAATACCAATTATCAGTTGATAGCTCATATTTCGCTGCTTGATTCAATGGATCATTAATATAATAATCATCATCATTCACATTATAAGCATTATATCCTCCAAATAAGTAAATAAAGCCATCATGATACACAGCACCCATACTTCTTGACGGATCTCCATTTGAAAGTTGCTTAATAGTGTTATCTGGATACAATCTAAATGCTATTCCAGATGAGCGACGATCGCCATAGCAAAATATCGATTTATCAGGAAGAAGACACATAGAAATATGTTGAGCAGAGCTAACCTCGGTTTGAAGAATGTCTATCTGCTGCTCAGACTTTGAAAAATTGGTCAAATTTACTCTAACTGAGTTTTTTGTTTTAGTCCTAAAAAATACAATTTCATTGCTTTCAAAATCTGAACGATTAAATCTGCACCCAAGCTCATCCAACTTTTTTCGGGCACTATCTGGATCTAAGCTTAATAGCTTTTCAAGTGGATTTTGATTTATTTTTGGTATTGTTTTTACCGAGTCAATCTTTCTAATTAAATCAAGTTGATTTATTCTTATTTTCTCAATATTTTCTAGCTCTTTAATAAGTGATAATTTTAATTCCTGTATTTTCTTGTATGTTTCTTTTATTAAGTTTTCTTTTATATCAAGCAATTCTCTTGATAATCTATGCAGCTCTTCAATTAGGGCTTCCTTATATCCTTGATTTGGTTTTAATTGTAAGTGTTCAAAATCGTGTTTTTTAATAGAAGCAGCTTGAGAATGCTTATATCAGTGGGTTTTGCAAGAGTAGAGGGCAGGAACCACACACTTGCAGAGAACTTTGACTTTATTTTTGCATCCCAACTTTCAGCATTCCATGATTAAGATAAATTTATAAATTCAACAAAATGATTAATAAAAGCCATTGTATTCTTTATATAATTTATCTAAAAGAAATTTAAGAATCTGAAAGATTTATTAAAATCATTTATTTAAGCATCAAAACCAGTTCAATATTTCCACTTCATTTTTATCTCCCTTTGATCCTCCACAATTCACAGTAAAAGTAAGCAAAAATCCTCTAACTCATGATACTTATTACTGTGCAGTAGTGATATTAAGTTTCAATAATAATTATATTAGCTTTCGCATTAGCTCATAAAGACAACGATTATATATAATCAAAATTTTACTTTGTCTTTATTTTTAGAGTTTTTATAGTTATGCCAATTAAAATATTGTCGATTGAAATTGGGCATTGAAAATGATGAGCATCTGTAAATGGAATTTAGTGCCACTAAATATAATTTTATTCCCAATAAATGTGAAGCCAAAGGCAAAGGGCTTTTAAACACTTTTATAGTAGACAATCAAAAAGCTAATTTCTACTATGCTACCACTTATTTTTTGCCAAAAATTTTTAAGATTTTTGCTTACTTTGACTGTAAATTCTTAAGATTAAATAGAATATTGACTGAAGCTTTTGACGCTAAATAATAATTATTGATTTCAGTTAATTTTTATTTATTTCTAAATTCTTTTATATTTCTTATACTCTTCTTTTCAGGAATTCAATGGCCTTATATTTATCTTAATCATGGAGTGCTGGAAGCAGGGATGCAAAAATGAAGTAAAAAGCTTTCTGCATATGTGTGAAGCCTGCAAGCTACTCTTGCAGCATTCATGTATATAAGCATCTTCAAAGCGCTTGTCTCGTAAAGCACCAACTTGAGACCTTAAAACTAAAAATAAATCCAAAAATCAAGGAAGCCTTAATAGATGAGCTACAAAAGCTGTCAAAAGAATTGCTTGAAATAAAAGAAAACTTAATCAAAGACACATATAAGAAAATACAAGAATTAAAATTACCTCTTATTAGAGCACTAGAAAATATTGAAAAAATAAGAGTAAACCAAGCTGATTTAATTAGAAAGATTTACTTAATTAAAAAAATACCAAAAATAAATCAAACTCCTTTCGAAAACCTATTAAGCTTAGAACCAGATAGTGCCCCAAAAAAATTGGATGAGTTTGGGTGCATTTTTAATCGTTCAGATTTTAAATTTAACCAAAAAGATAGAATCGATACTGGTGAAAACAATGAAATTGTATAAATCTTTAAGCATTTAACGTAAATTATTATAAATTATAATATTTTAATGAAACCAGCCAGGATAAAACAGTTTGCAATGAATGCTCAGGAGCGTTATAACTATTTATAAAGAATAGTCATTGAAGAATATATGCTCTAAGACAAAATACAAATGTGGTAATCCATATTTTTCTTATTAAATATGTACAGTATATTAAAAAAAGCTTTAATGATTAGGACTAGAAAAAATGATTTATCTATTTATTTTTCTTAAAGAGCTTATGCTCTTAACAAGCTCTTAAGGGTTTTTTAGTAATTGTTTTTCCAGATAAGATATTAAAAAAGATATGCATGCTTCCTCAAAGTTTGAGGATAAAGCGATTGATTGATTCCTTTTGAATGTTGTAGTCAGCAAAAGTTCTTTCATCTTCCAATTGTTTACTTCCGAAAATGAGTCTTTGCTAATTTTGAGGAATTCCTTCTTTGTCTTAATTTTGGCTTTGACGTTGCCAACGGTCTCTAAGGATTCAACACCAAGAGTAATCGTTCTTCTAGTCAGAGTCCTTACGAAGATCTGCGTACCCCTTTTGAGTTTGAAGAAATCAAGTAGCGTTCCCTGCTTAGGTCCTCTCTGCCAGCCTCCTCCCTTTTCTCCTTTTCCTAAGTTCTTTTTTTTTTCTTTCTCCATCTCCATCTCCTTCATCGCCTGAACCTACTTTAACAATATTTTATACCTTCCTCTCATTTGACCAAGTTTTCAAAATTTTGCTCGTAAAAAGCAACCTCAATCAGCCCTACCTCCCTCCAGTTGCAATTGGCATCTTCCAGTAGTCTCTCAAGTCTCACCCTTTGGTTGCTGTATTTTTGGAATCTGCCATAAGTGCATTTTGTCTCCTCAATCCCGCAGTTCTTGCACAATGGGCTGCTTGCTAGATGCCTTAAGTGAGCATTATGGTTGCAGAAAAAAGCCAGCCCTTAGTTGATGAATTGTACAGATTGCTACTTCTTGGTGAGGTTTGGACTTCAAGAAGGTAGGCAAATCTGTGTTTACCTTTCCCTCCATCAACTCCCTGGACATCCGGGTAGTTTTATCAGTCTCCTGCTCAAGCCTTCCAAGGCTCTCCTTTATATTGAGCACTCTTATCCTGTTGTCGAATTAGTCTCCCACTTCAACCTGCCTTACCTCCTCTTTGTCTCCAAACTCATTTAGGCAAGCTTCTCCATAATTTTCTTACACTTTCTCTCTCAAGAGAGGTTTAGTAAGCACTGATCTCTCTCATCTCCTTCGTAATCTGATTTCTTGACTCAAGGATTTTTTTGCGAAATGTGAGAGTCCTCTTCCATGATTGATTTTTAAGAGAGACTCAGCCTACGCCCTCATATTAATTAAAGTGGAATAAATAAAGAAGATATAAAAAATAATGGGATATATCCTAATATTTTATAGCTGGATTATACCTGTAAAACTCTACTTATCTTTCTTGCATTTCTAATAGAAATCCCATGAGTATTATCAGCCAAAAAATTCCATGATGCTAATACTACATAATTTATAGGTATCCAAGAATAAATCTCCTAATAAAGAATGCTACTATAAAGACCAATCTGGCAAGTAAATGAACTTTGTTTTCTTTGTTCGCCAATTTAAGTATTTCTTTTATATTCTTTAAATCTTTTATAGGAAGTCTAATTATCTTATATTAATAGATTGCTAGTTTAATAAATCTTATGTAAGAATTGATTAGAGTAACTTCACAAAAAAAAGTTGGATAAGAGTATTCGTGCTTAATTAATTATGAAATTTTTCTTGGAAATTAATTCGGGGCTAATTTGTTATTAATTATATCTAGAAATTTGTTAAAAATCATTTTTTAAAATTAATATTTTGTTTTATTTTTAATTTGTATAAAAGTTCATACATAATTTCAATTGTGCCATATGTTCCTGAAACCCCAGTGAATTCTCCAACAACTTTAAGACCATGATAAAGCATAATAAAGTTATCATAGATCCCAATTTTACATACACTTTGTAGCATAAATAAAATAGCCTAAAGAAATCGCTATTACCAAGATTTCAAAGTCGTCATTTAGGTCTCCCATTTGCCAAATGGTAGTAATTGCCATAGCGGTTAAAGCAAGTAAAAATAGTCCATTGGATAAAGTAAACAATAGATTTCAGAAATCCCAAAGCTATTTAATAGGCAAATTTTTATTGACTACCAGAGATATGGATTAAAAAAATGTCAAAACAGAAGCTAAATTAAAGAATCGGCCATGCTTTATAATACTAAATATTAATTTCCAGGCTTAAATTGATAATAAGTTTTGCTTGCTCTTGGATTTTAAAAATTTATATTAGGTTAAATTTTAAATTTCAAAAATATAATAATTAATATAGCAAATTATTTGTTTTGATGCTAAAAATAAATTAAATTTTTGGAAATTTTGATTTATTATTATGCTTGATTCATCTTTAATTGTAAGCTCTTCATATCAAATTTATATATTTTACAATCACAGTCCATGAAATAGCAACTTTGATTGAAATAAACTTGGTATACTGCTCTGGAACCATAGCTAATCTGCGATGCTCCTATAATTTTCCAATTGCTTAGTTGACTTGAATTACTTTCATATATATTTTTTGAGGATTCGATTAAAAATACTCGATTTTCGGCCTGGAGCAAGATTTTATGAGTATTAATTGCAAAGTTGAAATAAATTTCATTATAAATATCTTGCTTATGATTATATGAATATAGCTTGCCACTTTGAGCCCCAACAAATGCGATTCCGTAATTTCCTGGAATACATGAAACGTAACTTAGATTTTCATTCAGAGGGCAAATTTTATATTCTCTAATAGTTGTTTTCTTTCTTTTCAACATCGTAATAAATTATAATACTTACCCAATATAGAAAGCTTTATGCCAAAGTGCGTAGCAAATTGCTCTTCAGATAATACCACTTATCAGTTGATAGCTCATATTTTGCTGCTTGATTTCATGGACTACCTGAAGCATTTCATCCTCCAAATAGGTAAATAAAGCCATCATGATACACAGCGCCCATATTTCCTGACGGATCTCCATCTGAAAGCTGTTTAACAGTGCTATCTGGATACAATATAAATGCTGTTCCTTCTCCAGGATGATTTCCATAGCAAAATATAGATTTATCAGGAAGAAGACACATAGAAATAGCTTGAAGATAACTAGCATTGCTTTGAAGAATGCGTATCTGTTACTCAGACTTTGAAAAATTAGTCAAACTAATTCTAACTGAGTTTTTTGTGTTAGTCCTAAAAAATATGTCTCATTAGTACATTTAATCATTCTTTAAAAATCTTAGCTTTCTGCTTTTAAGCAAATCATTCTTAAGCGAATTTATTTCTTAGATTATGCTATATAAAAATTAAAAAAAAATATTTAAAGAAGCATACAATTTCATTGTTTTCAACATTATCGATTCTGTCATCTTTCTTTGAGTTCAAAATCTGAACGATTAAAACTGCACCCAAACTCACTCAACTTTTTTCTGGCACTATCTGGATCTAAGCTTAATAGCTTTTCAAGTGGATTTTGATTCATTTTTGGTAATTTTTTTACCGAATAAATCTTTCTAATTAGATCCACTTGATTTAATCTTATTTTTTCAATATTTTTTAGCTGTTTAATAAGTGATAATTCTAATTCTTGTATTTTCTTATATGTGTCTTTGATTAAGTTTTCTTTTTATAGCTTATGCGCCATAATAGGTTAGTATGGCCAGTCTGCATAGCGAACACAAAAATATTGTCCATGGCACTTCCTTATCAAGTCTAAGTCTGATTAGGTACCTCAAGCCATAAACGGAATTTGGCATTTTCCTTTGACTTTTCAAATTAAAAAGGAAAAATTTTATTATAAATATTAAAACGTGCCAATAATAATCTATTAAAATACAGGGTCTATACTTCAAGCAATTGTTTTGATAATTTATGCAGCTCTTCAATTAGGGCTTCTTTATATTCTTGATTTGGTTTTAATTCTAAAGGTTCAAGCTTGTGCTCTACGATAGAAGGTGATTGAATATGCTTTAGCATGTGGGGTTTGCAAGAGTATCAGGCAGGTTCCACACATCTGCAAAAAACTTTGAATTTATTTTTGCATCCTTCCTTTCAGCATTCCATCATTAACTACCTCTTCCAATAGCTAGCAAAAAAAATTTTGTAAGCTCAATTTTTTCTTTCTAAATTTTAAAAATTCCTTATGCGCAAAAATTTGAAACCAAAAATTAATTTAATTTGTAAAATTAACGTTTTAAACTGTAAGCAAAATAGACAAAGTTTGTATTAACCGCTTGCTTTTCTTTATGATGTTCTTAATGACTTATATAATAATCGTTAGCAAATTTAAATAGAATTGAAAATTAAAACTTGCCTATCGGTTGCTTTTTAGTGAAAGGATAAACGAAATTCTAATTTACTTATGATTAATTGCTTTCTAAAAGCCAAAGTTTGCATTGTGCGCTGATTGTTCCTTATAAATTTCTTAATGACTCATATATGTTCTCTAGCAAAATGAAATGAAATTGAAAATTATTCGATCGATTTGCTATTTATGGGAAGGATAAATTTTAAAATAATAATATAATTTGATTTATGATCAATATTTCTATAAAAGCCAAAGTTTCCTTTAAGCACTTGTTGTTTTTTATGAAGTACTTAACGGCTTAGATAAATTTATAGATTCATGAACATGATTAATAAATCCATTGCATTCTTAATCATTTGAACATAATTTGCCTAAAGAAAATTAAGAATCTATAAAAAATGAAAGATTTATTAAAATTGTTTATTTAAGCACCAAAAGCAGTTCAATACCTTCACTTCATTTTTTATCTCCCTTTGATCCTCCATAATTCACAGTAAAAAGAAAACAAAAATCCTCTAAACAGTTTTTGTAAATAATTATAAAATTATAATAATTTATGATAAAATCTTTATTTACATAGAAGCCAGAAGTAATATAACTATTTATACAGAATAGTCCTTTTGCAGTTTATGCTCAAAGACAAAATGTAAATGTGGTGACCTTCGTTTATTCAATGTTATAAGCTCTACATACTTACTCCAGAAAAATTTTTAGAAGTCGCTATTCAAAGTATTGGGTCATTTTATAATTGGACTGCAAAGCGAGTTTCCAATTATATTTTATTCATCTAGTCACTAGGATCACACTTCTGGACGCGTTCTTCTGGTCATAAGGAGA
Organism: Blepharisma stoltei; assembly: GCA_914767885.1. Lineage (NCBI taxonomy): Eukaryota > Ciliophora > Heterotrichea > Heterotrichida > Blepharismidae > Blepharisma > Blepharisma stoltei. The sequence goes on from CAJZBQ010000044.1 coordinate 897,766, forward strand.
CCTATAAATGCATATAGAAGATGCAATAAAGGGATGCTGAAAATAGGATTAAATGGATTTTTAACTGTAACAATTGCATAATATCGAGTTAATCTATCTTTGAGCTTGTAAGAAATATTGAAATATAAACACTAGCAAGCATATAATTATAAATAAACAAATTATTTTTGCGCATTTTTTGTAAAGTAGCCTTCATTTTAAAATTAACTTTTCCTTAAAGAGATTATTAAGCTTAATTTCATAATTATCATCTCTACTATTTAACAATAAATAAAAGTCCTTATTTACTTTTAAAATTTTACTCATTCCCCCCTCAGTGAATGAATAAAAAAATTTTTGTTCGCACACTTGAGAGGAGTATTATTTTAAAAACAAATTCCCAAATTTATATTTACAGAATTTTTTTAATTCATGGAGTGTAGAATTTTGGACAAAAGTTGGGATTTTTTACAGGCGTTTTTTGTTCGCTCATGGAGGGGTGGGTTAGCTTTCTTAATCTTCACAAATCAAGGCAAACTTTGTCCTGCTCGGCGCCTTATTTTGTATTTTCTATATCTTTTCTTTACAATAAAATACATGTCTAACAACCATTTTAATGAATCCATTTCTATATAAAATCCCACTATTCTTAGTAGCCAAAAAGCATTCCACGATGTTGCGATTCCATAAGTTATTGGTCAAAGAATAAGTCTCATAATTAAGAAGGCTACTATAAAGGCCAATTCAGCAAGTAAATAGGACTTTGCTTCCTTTTGTCCAGCATATTTTAGTATTTTTTTTATATGTAAGAATAGATTAGAAACCATAGCAAAAAAAGTTGGATCAGAATATTTATGCTCGTATTAATTTAATGAAATTCTATTGGAAAATAAATTTCTATAATCCCTTGCCTAAATTTTCGTTTGCTTTCATAAGTAAAGTGAATTTTAAAATTTCAAAAAGCAATTTTAAACTCATTGTATATGTAATGACATGCCAAATTCTTTTAAAATTTTAAAATTAATTTACTGTAGATAAGCAAAAAACGAAATTTTACCAATACATTATATAAATTATATCTAGATTGTTGAAAATTATTTTTAAATAAATATCTTTGTTTCATTTTTAAATCCCATAAAAGTTCCATAAATAATTTTAACTGTGCCATATGTTCCTGAAACCCCAGTTAAATCTGCAGCAAATGTAAGACCATGATAAAGCATAATAAAGTTATCATAGATCCCAAATTTTCAAATACGCAATGTATCATAAATAAAATAGCCTAACTCCCCCTCCGTGAGCTAGCAAAGCCATTAGAAAATCCCTATTTTTTGCCCAAAGCACACCCTCTGTGAGCGAACAAAATTTTTTTAATATATAAGTATAATTATTATAATGAAATCTCTAGCTAATTCTGTTTAATTTTAAACAATTGATTTTAAAACATAAATTTTACAAATTAAATAAATATTTGCTTTCCATTTTTTGGGAATTGGAATTTTTTTTAAATTTCAAAAAAAGATTTACTATAAAATTTATTAAATAAAATATTTTTTAAAAAAAAATTAATCCCGTAAGCGAGCAAAATTTTTTATTAACTCACGGAGGGGGAGAAAGAAATCGCAATACCGTAAGTTCAAAGTCGTCATTTATGTTTCCCATTCGCCGGCCGGTAGAAATTGCCATTGTGATTGAAACAAGTAAAAAGAGTCCGTGGATGAAAGAAACAATGCGATTTCGAAAATTCGAAAGTTCTTTGGTAGGCAAATTTATATTGACTACCAGAGATACAAGGATAAACACGATTGCCCATACAAGAACTGAAAAGAGAACTACAGGCAAATAATTAATCTTTTTTTATAATAGTAAATATGCAATTTCAGTTTAAATTAATAATAAACTTTGCTTGCTCTTGGATTTTTAAAATTTATATTAAGCTAAACTGTTAATTTTGAAAATATTAAAAATTTGGCAAATTATTTATTTTAATACTAAAAGCAAATTATGAAATTTTTGATATATTAAACTTGGGTTATCGTGAATTGTAAGCAGCCGATGCCGCATATATATATTTTACATTCACCGTCCATGAATACAATTTTGATCAAAATAAGCTTGGTATGCTGCTCTGCCGCTATAATTAATATGCGATGTTCCTAGAATTTTTCGATTTCTTAGTTGACTTGGCTCACTTTCATATATATTTTTAGAGCTTTCAATTAAAAATACTCGGCTTTTTGTTAGGATCAAGATTTTGTAAGTATATGCTGCAAATTTAAGATAAATTTCATTATTAATATCTTGATTATAATTATATATTTATAATTTGCTACTTTCATAGGCTCCTTCACTCGAAGTCTATTTCATGACGAATATATTTTCTTTTCCTATTTTTTTTACCTGTTTTTCTTTGGCTTGTTTTTTTAGCCTATTTTAATTTGACTGATTAAATTTCGAAAAATTTTAAAATTTCAAAAATCTTTAAAAATATCATACTTTTTTGGTGGGAGGTTATTTAAAGCACTTATAAGGGCTAGAGTTTATTTTGATAAGATATTTTCCAGTTTAAAACTATTAAATTTGAATAGACTTTCATGAGATTTTGATCTAATTATATAATAAAACTATAAATAAAATTTTTAAATTTAATTTGAATTTATTTTCATTTTTTAATTATTTATTAAAATGAAGCTTTTCCAAAGTATATTAGAATATGGATGATGAAGCATTTAAATGCATTTAAGTAGTCTATATTTTCGGCAGAAATTGCAGAAAACGAGAACTTGACTATACGTGAAACCAGTTTAAATCAGAATAAGAGATGGTATCACTACATAATTTAAATAAAATGGAAAATTTAGATTTAGATTTAAATAGAAATGTTTAGTTGCGATCCTACTTATTAAAATTTTTGAATTAATTAGGCAATCTCAAATCAATAGGCTTATCTATCATGTGAAATAGCTAGCTTAATTATGGCTGTGCGCGATAGCAAGGCAATTTTTGTCCGTAATGAACTTTGAAACTATTTTAAAATACATAAGAATTATATAAAATTAGAAAAACAAGTAACTGAGGCTATTTTCAAGTTTAAGATAATCTCAAAATTTTTGCCAAAAATCAAGCTTGATAGCCACTTAAGAGCTTTAGAACAGTTTAAACTTATTTTACTCTACTAATTTCTATTTAATTAAAATCCAGGACAAGCTTTTTTCTTCCCTTACTCTGACTTGATGATCTCGATATCTTTTTTACAAAATATTAAATAAAGATGTTACCTAATAAAGGAATAAAATTTTCAACAATAATCCTGTGGCTCTTTTCGGCCAAAGCACACACTCCAAGATGTCACTAGCAAGCAAATCATCACTGACCTCATCACAAATCTTGCAAAAATAAACGTAAAAATATGTGCCAGCTCAGCACACAAGTACATTTTGTTTCTCTTTTTTATTGTATATCTAAATATTTCTTGCAGCGGTAAATTAGTAGAACTCCAAAATAGACCCATATATTATGTCCAAATCCCATTCCTGCAGAATAAGACACAAACTGCTCCTAAAATTATGAGTTAATGATGACACGATAAATGAATTTGTAAGTTGAAGCTTTATTTTGTAGATTGTATTGAATATATATTATGCAAGTTTATATTAAATAACGCTAGTTATCTTATATTATTTTTAATAGTAATTAATTATGAATTGGCATATCCTAACACACAAAAAATTGTGCTAACTTCAAAATTGCCATTGTCTAAGCCCAATGACTTTCCGCTTGCAAGTGTAATGGCAATGATTGTGAGGTAAAGCATGGCAAACACAAAAGTATAGCCCTGGACAGTTTATTGCTCGCCATAGAATGAAGGTCAAGCTTAACTAGTTTACAAGTGTGCCTTTTTCAAATCTTGAAATTGGCTTGACAGAATAAACTTTTAATTAGCAGCCCAGAGCGGGCAATAAGCTGTCCTGGTCTATAGCCATGCGGCTTCTGATATCCCAAAGCTCTCTTCAGGTAAATCAATCTTTATGAGATGTAAGACCAAGCAGAAGAGAGAAGTCCAAAATATAACTGATGCTGATAAAGTCGAATAAGTTGGCTATCATTTGATAATTTAAATAAATGATAAGGCTCCAAGAAAGAAATTATTTTGCGAGAATTTATTTTTTAAAGTTCGTAGTGATGATTTATAAATTCTGAAAACGATGGGAGTGCTTAATTTTTAAATCAAACTAAAGTAAAATTCAAAAATTTTACTCCCGCCCTCTAAGTTGGAACAAAAAAGGTATAATTCTCTTCAAATTGAAACAAAATTTTAATTTTATAGGTAAAAATATAATTTCTTTATAAATCGCTGTTATCAGTTTAATGTTTCCAAAACATATAGCTTGTTTAATTTTAAATGGGCAAGCACAAGCATATGATATTTAAACAAAAAGAGCAATAAATTTTATTATAAAAAAAATTAATTTGTTATTAACTCTCTTTAAATGATATATTTTTATTATTATTATTATGCTTTATAGAAGGTGGTTCGACTATAATTCAGAGATTTGTAATTGCATAGCTATATCTAAAAGCATTTCGATCGGAGAATTATAGTTCATTTCGAGGCATTCTAAGAGAAATGAGAATTTTTAAATTAATTATATTAATTCGCTTTGTAAAGCATATTTTAGAAAGTTTAAGTTAAAACTTATGCTGGCCATAAGCGGATAAACTCACTAGCCATCGCTCCTTTTTGGATTTTCGACCTGCTCTAACTGACCAAGAGATCAGTTTCTAGAGCATAAACGCAGTCTATGAGGTTGCCCTGATGGTCCTAATGAGAAGAGATCATTCGATAGGCAAAATTTGTATAGCTTAAGCAGTGACAAGAAAACCTTCGAGCCTTCTCCAAGCCTGAAGACCTACTCAAAAGTGATATAGGCCCTATTTCAGCCTCATTAGGATATGTCATGCTCTATGGGAGTGTTTCAGAGCGTCAACATTTTATTTCTATATAATTTTTAGAAAGAAATATAAATATGCTATGAGCAGCATTTCTTTGAGCATAAAATGAGGGCATAGCATCATAATTAAAATGGAAAGATAAATGAGGATTTTTATAGTTTAACTTATAAATTTCTATCCAAAAGAGCATGAAAACGTTGGCAATAACAAATTAATTTTTCAAATTATTTATTTTGACTTTAAGAAGCAAATTGAATTATTGGAAATTTTGATTTATTATATCTGAGTTATCGTTAATTGTAAGCTCTTCATATCAAATTTATATATTCTACAATCACTGTCCATGAAATAGCAACTTTGATTAAAATAAACTTGATATGCTGCTCTGGAACCATAGCTAATCTGCGATGCTCCTATAATTTTCCAATTGCTTAGTTGACTTGAATTACTTTCATATATATTTTTTCCGGATTCGATCAAAAATACTCGATTTTCTGCCTGGAGCAAGACTTTCCTGGTATTAGCTGCAAAGTTGCAATAAATTTTATTATATATATCTTGCTTATGATTATATAAATATAGTTCGCTACTTTGAAACCCAACAAATGCGATTCCATAATTGCCTGCAATACATGAAACGCGGCTTAGATTTTCTTTGAGAGGGCGAATTTCATATTCTCTACTAAAGTTTTTCTTCCTTATTTCAATATCTTACTCCCCCCCCCCTCCGTGAGCGAACAAAACCATTAGAAAAATCGCCATTTTTTGACCAAAAACCCACCCTCCGTGAGTGAACAAAAAATGTTTTTTAATACAAAAAATTTTAATGGAAAAAAAATTTGGATATATAAGTGATAATTAGTATAATGAAATCTAGAGCTAATTCTGTTTAATTTTAAACAAATTGCGTTTTAAAACATAAATTTTGCAAATTAAATTAATATTTGCTTCCCAATTTTTGCAAATTAGGATTTTTTAAATTTCGAAAAAAAATATTTTTTATAAAATTTATATATAAATTTTTTTAAAAAAAAAAATTAACCCCCCTCCGTGAGCGAACAAAATTTTTTTGTTCGCTCACGGAGGGGGGGGGGGAGTTAATAAATTAAGAAACTACATAATAGTTTACTCAATATGGAAAACTTTAAGTCAAAAGCATATAGCAAATTGCTCTTCAGATAATACCACTTATCAGTTGATAACTCATATTTTGCTGCTTGATTCCATGCATTACCTTGAGCATTAAATCCTCCAAATAAGTAAATAAAGCCATCATAATACACAGCACCCATATTTCCTGAAGGATTTCCATCTGAAAGCTGTTTAATAATGCTATTTGGATACAATATAAATGCTGTTCCTTCTCCAGGATAATTGCCATAACAAAATATAGATTTATCAGGAATAAGACACATAGAAATAGCATGAGGATGACTAACATTGTTTTGAAGAATATATATCTGCTTCTCAGACTTTGAATAATTGGTTAAATTTACTCTAACTGAGTTTTTTGTGTTATTTCTAAAAAATACAATTTCATTGTTTTCAATATCATCGGCTCTATCATTTTTGTTCAATTCAAAATCGGAATGATTAAACTTGCACCCGAACTCATCCAACTTTTTTTGGGCACTATCTGGATCTAAGCTTAATAGCTTTTCAAGTGGATTTTGATTTATTTTTGGTATTTTTTTTATCGAGCTAATGCTTCTAATTAAATCAACTTGATTTATTCTTATTTTTTCAATATTTTCTAGCGCTTTAATAAGTGATAATTTTAACTCTTGTATTTTCTTATATGTGTCTTTTATTAAGTTTTCTTTTATATCAAGCAATTCTTTTGATAATTTATGCAGCTCTTCAATTAGGTTTTCTTTATATTTTTGATTTACTTTTATTTCTAAGATTTCAAACTTGTGCTCTTCAATAGAAGTAGCTTGAGCATACTTATACATGTGGATTTTGCAAGAGTAGCTGGGAGAATCCATATATTTGAAGAGAACTTTGACTTTATTTTTGCATCCTTGCTTTCAGCATTCCATGATTAAGATAAATTTATAGATTCATGAAAATGATTAATAAAAATTATTGCATTCTTAATCATTTGAATATAATGTACCTAAAGGAAATTAGGATCTATAAAAATACGAAAGATTTTTAAAAATCATTTATTTAATCACAAAAGGAAGTTCAATATCTCCACTTGATTTTTTGATTATGCATAATTCACAGTAAAAAGTAAGCAAAAATCCTCTAAGTGCTTGATCAAAACGCGAACACGAGCTCTGGTTCTTGTAAAATAATTAAGCCATTCTAAAATCTCGCTCTATCGTTGAACTAATTGCTCTTTTCAAGAGAGCTGATACTTTATTTTCTAGTCTTTGGGGTTTAATGACTGCTCAATAAAGTGTTGATCGAACCTCCTGCTTGAGCTTGGTTAAGCTTGAATATGTAATCTTCAATAGATTAAATTTATTTAAGTAAGCTGGCCTGAATTTGATTCATATTAAGTGTTGCTTATATGAGCTAGACCACTAAATTTAATTTATTAAAATATCGTTGCTATAAAATACTGACTACATTTTTGATAGAAAGAAGCCCTGCAGTGAGATTTATAGCAAAAGCAAAAAAAAATATCAGAATATATCTAATTTTCCAAAATTATCCCTAATTTTAATGAAATTATAGTTAAAAAGACTTACTAATAAACCCTCGAAAAAAAGTTTTAAATTGGAAAATATAAAAGACTAATAAATATTTTATAGTTTAGTCATCAGCTTTAACCCCAAAGAAAATCTGTAGTAGTGTGGCTCTTCATCATTTTGCAAAGTCCCAATATAGATGCCGCCTTTATTATATGAGCAATTCACATGAAAAGGATTATCACTAATTATATTTTCCTTAATTTTTTTTCAAGCATATTCGTTTCCAACATCGCTTTCATAAATAAATCCATTTCGACACTCAAACAAATACAGCCTTTCTTCTACATTTATCAAGATTTTTCTTTTGCATATTGAAAATTCATAAGGGATTGTGGAATAAGAGTCAATATCGATTGAGTATAATAATAGATGCTTATTCTCTAATCCAGAAATCAAAATATCCCCCTTAAATATCACGCTATGGCTCATATAGTAAGCCTGTGGCATTGGAGCAATGTCAAATCAACAATTTCTATCAAAATCATATCTACGAGATCGAGCTAATTGACTATCATTTCATTTTTCTCCGAAGCAGTAAACATTTCTATTTAAATAGATAGCTGATGAACCAAAATAATACGATTCATATTGCAATTTTCGAAATTCATAGTTTCTGTCAATTATAAATGTACTTTCAGAAAACCCATTTTTACCTACAACAAATAATTCACCATTTGGAAGTTGAGTAATTGCTGCGTAAAAGCAATCTAAAGATTCAGAAATTTCTAAAATTTTATTTTCTTTTGTTTCACTTTCAGTGTTATAAACATATAAATGATTTTTACTATTTGCCTCTGAAATAAAATAAAGAGATGAGAAATGATGATAAGTGGTAATATACTCATTATAAGCTTTGCTGAGCGCTTCGTCAAAACGTGAACTCTGATTCTTGTAAAATAAATAAGTCGTCCTGAAATCTCGCTCTATTGTAGGGCCAATTGCTCTTTTCAAGAGCACTGATCTCTTATTTTCTAGCTCTTTAGGGTTTAATAACTGATCAATCGAGTGCTGATCGAGTCCTCATCTTTGGGTGGGCTTAAGTTTGGATATGTAATCTTCAATAGATTTAGCACAGTTAAATAAGTTGGCCTTATTTTGATCCATTTAGGGTAATTATATGAGTTAGATTTAAATTTGAATTATTAAAATTATTAATTACTTAAATGGTACAGGTTATATACCTTAGCACCTCAAAATATATCCGGCCTACTCTATAGGTGCGCCAGGAGTTGCTGGATTTATTTCGATTATCAAGTGAAATTGGTATATTCAAAACTAACTAATGTGCATGCTTATAAATGAAAATACCGAAGCGATCTATGAATGAAATTTAGTGCTATTTCTATAATGCGGCCACTATTTCTTGCCCTTTTAAAGGATTTTTGCTTACTTTAAATATGAATTCTGGAAAATAAAACGAAAATGAAAAATCAAGTAAGGATTTGAGCTAGGCTCTTCTGATGCTTAAATAATAATTATCGATTTCATTTTTGTTTCTAAATTCTTATATATTTCGTATTCTTTCTTTCAGAATGAAATGGCCTTATCAATTATTCCATTTTCTTGAATCAATAATAATCATGGAATGCTGAATGCCGGGATGTCGAAATAAAGTTAAAGTTTTCTGCTAATGTGTGGATCCTGCCAGCTACTCTTGCACACTCATATATAATGAGCGACTATATGTTTTTCCTCGAAAAAATTTTCCTATTGCAGGCATTTTCAACACAATTTTTGCACTTTTTTTTTTTTCTGTCATTTGGTCAAAAAATACACGCGAGCAAATATCTGATGAGAAAAAGCTTCAACCAAATAGGGCCAGAAAATGTCTGTCGGAAAAAATATAGAGGTTTCCTCTATATAGCGCTAAAAGCGCAGACATTTTCCCAGGAGCTTTCCAAGTTCGTCGGACCAAATCGCTTTTTGGTCCGACCAAGGCATTGATTTGGTGCAACCTACCGATAAATTCCGATCAGAATTTATCGGCCTTACAGCGCCAAACATAGGAAACTTCTATAAACTTGACAAAAAGAATCTGCGTATATGAGCATCTTCAAATTACTTCTTTTTTAAAGCATAACCCTCAAACCTTAAAAATAAAAATAAATCCAAAAAACAAGGAAGCTTTAATTGAAGAGCTGCAAAAGCTATCAGAAGAATTACTTGATATAAAAGAAAACTTAATCAGAGATACATATAAGAAAATACAAGAATTAGAATTATCACTTATTGAGGCGCTTAAACGTTTGATAAAATAAGACTAAATCAAGATGAATTAATTAGAAAGATTGACTCCATAACAAAATTACCAAAAATAAATCAAAATCCAGTTGAAAAACTATTAAGTCTAGATCCAGATATTGCCCCAAAAAAGTTGAACGAGTTTGGGTGCAATTTTGATCGTTCCGATTTTGAATTAAACAAAAATGACAGAACCGATGCTATTGAAAACAATGAATTTGTATACTTCTTTAAATATATTTTTTTAATTTTATAGCGTAATCTAAGAAATTTGAATTCGCCTAAAGAATGGTTTCTTTAAAGTAGAAAGCTGAGATTTTTAAAGCAGTGATTAAATATATTAATGAGACATATTTTTTAGGGGAGGCACAAAAAACTATGTTAGAGTAAATTCGACTAATTCTTCAAAGTTTGAGCAGCAGATAGACGTTCTTCAAGATAATGTTATTTATCCTGATGCTATTTCTATGTGTCTTCTTCCTGATAAATCTATATTTTGTTATGGCAATTATCCTGGAGAAGGAACAGCATTTATATTGTATCCAAATAGCACTGTTAAACAGCTTTCAGATGGAGATCCGTCAGGAGGTATGGATGCTGTGCATCATGATGGCTTTATTTACTTATTTGGAGGATGAAATGCTGCAGGTAATTTATCGAATCAAGCAGCAAAATATGAATTATCAGCTGATAAGTGGTATAAAATTCGCCCTCTGAAGGAAAATCTAAGTCCCGTTTCATGTATTGCAGGCAATTATGGAATCGCATTTGTTGGGTATCAAAGTAGCGAACTATATTCATATAATCATAAACAAGATATTTATAATGAAATCTATCGCAACTTTGCAGCTAATACTTATAAACTTTTGCTTCAGGCAGAAAATCGAATATTTTTAATCGAGTCCGAAAAAAATATATATGAAAGTGAGCCAAATCAACTAAGCAATTGGAAAACTATAGGATCATCGAAGATTAGTTATGGTTACAGAGTAGCATACCAAGTTTATTTCAATCAAAGTTGCTATTTCATGGACTGGGAATATAAAATATATAAATTTAATATGAAGAGCTTACAATTAATGATGACTCAGGTATAGTGAATCAAAATTCAATAATTTAATTATTTTTTAGCATCAAAACAAAAATTTGTAATATAAATTTCGCAATCGACAAAATTTAATATAAATCCTCAAATTCAAAGAGCTAGGCATAGTTTATTATTTATATAAGCTTGGAAATTAAATATTTCATGGTCAATCCTTTGCTCATAGCTCTCCTTTTGGCTCCTGTATAGGCAATCGTGTTTATCACCGCATCTCTAGTAATCAATATAGCGAATTGTTTCCTTTATCGATGGACTCTATTTATTTGCCCCACCACATGGCAATTTGACGAAACGACGAATGTAAGACCTAAATAGCGGTTTAAAATTTCGGCAATTGAGTTATTTAAGCTTTTTTATGTAAGAATGGATTAGAAACTTCAGCAAAAAAGTTTCATATATAATTTCAATTGTACTGAACACCCAGTTAATTATCCAACAATTGTAAGGCCATGATGAAGCATAATAAAGTTATAATAGATCCCTAATTTTCACATATGCAATGTATCGTAAATAAAATAGCCTAAGTCGCTATTACCAAGATTTCAAAGTCGCCATTTAGGTCTCCTATTGGCTAGTAGTAATTGCGATTGCAATTAAAGCAAGAAAAATAGTCCATGGATGAAAAAACAATAGATTTCAGAAATCCAAAGCTCTTTGGTATGCAAATTTGTATTGACTACCAGAGATGCATGGATTAAAACGATGGCAAAAACAGTAGCTAGATTAGAGGATCACCCATTTTTTTAGTAGTAAATATATATTTTCAGGTTTAAATTAATAATAAGCTTTGCTTACTCTTGAATTTTGAATATTTATTAGTTAAATTTTAAAAATAATAAACTAAATATAGCAAATTATTTGTCTTGATTCTAAAAAAGCAAATTAAATTATTGGAAATTTTTATTAATTATAGCTGATTCATCGTTAATTGTAAGCTCTTCATATCAAATTTATATAGTTTATCATTATTGTCCATGAAATAGCAACTTTGATTGAAATAAACTTTATATGCTACTCCGCGACCAAAGCTAATCTGCGCTGCTCCTATAATTTTCCAATTCGTTAGTTGATTTGATTCACTTTCATATATGTTTTTTCCTGATTCGATTAAAAGCACTCGATTTTCTGCCTGGAGCAAGACTTTGTTAGTATTTGCTGCAAATTTGAGATAAATTTCATTATAAATATCTTGCTTATGATGATATAAATATAGTTTGCTACTTTCATACCCAACAAATGCGATTCCATAATTGCCTGCAATACATGAAACGCGGCTTAGAACTTCATTCAGAGGACAAATTTTATATCACTTATCAGTTGATAGCTCATATTTTGCTGCTTTATTCAATTCATTACCATAAGCATCTCATCCTCCAAATAAGTAAAATAAAGCCATCATGATGCACAGAACCCATACCTGCTGACGGATCTCCATCTGAAAGTTGTTTAATAGTGCTATTTGGATACAATATAAATGCTGCTCCAGATACAGGATAATTGCCATAACAAAATATAGATTTATCAGGAAGAAGACACATAGAAATATTAGAAGAATATTTAACATTGTTTTGAAGAAGTCTATCTGCTGCTCAGACTTTGAAAAATCGGTCAAATTTACTCTAACTGAGTTTTTTTGTGCCTTGCCTAAAAAATACAATTTCATTGTTTTCAACAGCATTGTTTTCAACAGCATTGTTTTCAGCAGCACTGCTTTCAACAGCATTGTTTTCAACAGCATTGCTTTTAACAGCATTGCTTTCAACAGCATTGCTTTCAACAGCATTGCTTTCAACAGCATTGATTCTGTAATTTTTGTTCAATTCAAAATCGGAACAATTAAAACTGCACCCAAACTCATTCAATTTTTTCTGGCAATATCTGGATCTAAACTTAATAGCTCTTCAAATGGATTTTGATTTATATTTCGTATTTTTTTTTACCGAGTCAAATCTTTTTAATTAAATCAACTTGATTCAATCTTATTTTATCAATACGTTTTAGTGACTCAATGAGTGATAATTCTAACTCTTGTATTTTCTTATATGTTTCTTTTATTAGATTTTCTTTTATATCAAGCATTTCTTTTGATAATTTACACAGCTCTTCAATTAGGGCTTCCTTATGCTTTTGATTGGTTTTAATTTAAAGTGTTCAAACTTGTGTTCTTTAATAGAAGCAACTTTAAAATGCTTATAGATATGGATTTCGCAAGAGAAGCTGGGAGGTTCCACACATCTGCAGAAAACTTTGACTTTATTTTTGCATCTTGCTTTCAGCATTCCATGATTAAGATATTTATAGATTCAACAAAATGACTAATAAAAATCATTGTATTCTTATACATTTCCATATAATTTATCTAAAGAGAATTTAGCATCTATAATATTCAAGAATTACTATAATTTATTGCATAAATTGCTTAGTCATTAAACCTTCTTGAACTAATATGCTTTAAAGCTTGATTTGGTGTAATATACTTCTGAACTTAAACAACATATTTATAATTGCCGCTGGTTTTTCACTTTGTCTGCAATTTTTGGAGCTTTTGTATTTATTTCGATTATCAAGTGAAATTGGACATATTCAAAATTAACTTATGTAAGTGCTTATAAATGAAAATACCGAAGCGATCTGCTAAGAAATTTTAGTGACGATTTCTATTTTTTGCCTTTGTTTAAGGACTTTTGCTTACTTTAACTGTGAATTCTGGAAATCAAAATGAAAAATCAAGTAAAGATTTTAGCTAGCTGCTTCTGATGCTTAAATAATAATTATAGATTTAATTTTAATATTTTTTATTCTAAATTCTTTTATATTTCATATTCTTCCTTTTCAGGATAAATCGCTTTATCAATTATTCCATTTTCTTGAATCTATAATAATGCTAATCATGGAATGCTGAATGCAGGGGTGTCAAATAAAGTTAAAGTTTTCTGAAAATGTGTGAATCCTGTCAGCTACTCTTGCAGAATTTATATATATTAGTGGCTATATGCTTTTCATCAGAAGCATTTCCTCTTGCAGGCTTTTCGAACTCTATTATCCAAACTTTTTTCTCTTCAGATATTTGGTCAAAAATACCAGTCTTTGTAAGCAAATATCTGATGAAAAAAAACTTCAATCAAATGACTCACTCCCCCCTCCGTGAGCGAACAAAACCATTAGAAAAATCCCTATTTTTTGTCTAAAAAAACCCACCCTCCATGAGCGAACTAAAATTTTTTATGAAAAAACAAATTTTTTGATATATAAGTGATAATTATTATAACGAAATCTCTAGCTAATTCTTTTAATTTTGAACAGCTTGTATTTTAAAACATAATTTTACAAATTAAATTATTATTTGCTTTCCATTTGCGAATTAGGATTTTTTTAAATTTCAAAAAAAAATTTTTCTATATATTTATATATAAATTTTTTAAAAAAAATATTAACCCCCTCCTAAGCGAACAAGATTTTTTTGTTAGCTCATGGAGGGGGAGTAAAGAAATCACAATTAGCGTTCCATTTGCTGGCTAATAGAAATTGCCAAAGCTAAAACAAGTAAAAAGAGTCCATATATGAAGAAAGCAATAGATTTCATAAATATAAATCTTTAGTAGGGATATTTGTATACTACATAGGATACAAGGATAAGCACAATTGTTGATACAGAAGCAACTTTAGACAATTAATTAGTTTTATAATAGTAAATATTTAATTTTCAGGTTTAAATTAATAACAAACTTAGCTTGCTCTTGGATTTTGAAAATCGCAAATTAATTTTACAAATTATTTGTTTTGATGCTAAAAGCTAATTAAATTATTTAAATTTTGAATGATTATATCTGAGTCATCGTTAATTGTAAGCTCTTCATATCAAATTTATGTATTTTACCAGTATAGTCCATGAAATAGCAACTTTGATTGAAATAAACTTGGTATGCTGCTCTGGAACGATAGCTAATCTGAGATGTTCCTATAATTTTCCAATTGCTTACTCTCCCCCCCCTCCGTGAATGAAACAAACAAATTTTGTTCACTCACGGGAAAAAAATTTGATATATAAATGATAATTATTATAATGAAATCTAGAGCTAATTTTGTTTAATTTTAAACGAATTGCTTTTTAAACATAAATTTTATAAATTAATTTAATATTTGCTTTCCAATTTTTTGCTAATTAGGATTGTTTTATATTTCGAAAAAAACATTTTTTATAAAATTTATATAAATTTTTTAAAAAAAAAAAAATTCACCCCCTCATAAAAAATTTTTGTTCACTCACGGAGGTGGGTTTTTGGCAAAAAATGGCGATTTTTCTAATTGTTTTGTTCACTCACGGAGGGAGGGAGTTAGTTGATTTGGCTCACTTTCATATATATTTTTTTCGGATTCGATTAAAAATACTCGATTTTCTGCCTGGAGCAAAACTTTGTTAGTATTTGCTGCAAAGTTGTGATAGATTTCATTATAAATGTCTTGTTTATGATTATATGAATATAGTTTGCTACTTTGATTACCAACAAATGCGATTCCATAATTGCCTGCAATACATGAAACTAGACTTAGAACTTCATTCAGAGGACAAATTTTATATTCTCTACTAAAATTTTTCTCATTATTTCATTATCTTAATAAATTAAGAACTATAATATTGACTCAATATGGAAAAAATTTATGCAAAAAGCATGCAGCAAATTTTTCTATAAGATAATATCATTTATCAGTTGATAATTCATATTTGCTGCTTTATTCAATGCATTACCATAAGCATTAACATCCTCCAAATAAGTAAATAAAGCCATCATGATACACACCACCCATATTTCTTGACGGATCTCCATCTGAAAGCTGTTTAATAGTGCTATCTGGGTACAATATAATGCTGTTCCAGATGGAGGCCGATTGCCATAGCAAAATATAGATTTATCAGGAAGAAGACACATAGAAATAGCATTAGGATGGCTAGCATTGTTTTGAAGAATGTCTATCGTCTGCTCAGACTTTGAATAATTGGTCAAATTAACTCTAACTGAGTTTTTTGTGTCTTTCCTGAAAAATATGTCTCATTAACATATTTAATTATTTCAGCTTTCTGCTTTCAAGCAAACCACTCTTTAGAGAATTTAAATTTTTAGATTATGTCATAAAAAAAAATATTTAAAGAAGTATACAATTTCATTGTTTTCAGCATCATCGATTCAATCTTTTTTGTTCAATTCAAAATCGGAACTATTAAAACTGCACCCAAACTCATTCAACTTTTTTCGGGCACTGTCTGGATCGAAGGTTAATAGCTTTTCAAGTGGATTTCGATTTATTTTGGTAATTTTTTACCGAATTAATTTTTCTAATTAAATCAGCTTGATTTATTCTTATTTTCTCAATATTTTCTAGCGCTTTAATAAGTAACAATTTTAATTCTTGTATTTTCATATGTGTTTCTTTTATTAAGTTTTCTTTTATATCAAGCAATTCTTTTGATAATTTATTCAGCTCTTCAATTAGGGCTTCTTTATATATTTGATTTGGTTTTAATTCTAAGTATTCAAAGTTGTGCCCTCCAATAGAATCAGCTTCACCATGCTTGTACATGTGGACTTTGCAAGAGTAGCAGGCAGGCTCCACACATTTGCAAAGAACTTTAACTTTATTTATGCATCCTTCCTTTCAGCATTCCATGATTAAGATAAATTTATAGATTCATAAAAATGAAATTATTAAATAAAGGCCATTTTTTTCTTAAACATTTCATTTTAATTTATCTAAAAGAAAATTATGCATTTATAAAATATGCAAGAATTACTAAAATCGTTTTGGTTTTAAAATAGATAATAATCGGTTAAGCACCAAAAGCATTTGTTCAATGTCTCTAATGATCTTTTATTTCTGTTTGATATTCCAAAATTCTCAATAAAAGTGGTGCATATTATTAAGCAGAGTGATATTTAATATATATATTAATTTTGGCATAAACCCACAAAGAAAGAGAAGGATTGAAATGCCTAGAACACTTATTTATGATCAAAGCAGAGCTTAATAAAGCTGCTCTTTGGTAGGCATATTAGTATAGTATTTTGTTTTGGCATATAATGGGAAATATTATTATGCGTTGGCTTAATTTTAATTCCACGCGGGTAATATGACCTGATATGTGGAGATCTTCTCAAAATTATGCCATTGCATGACATTATTTCAGTACTAGGAAGATGGATGAGTTACTTAATTTTTAAGCTGAATATTAAGAATCTACAACTCAAAAAATGATGCCAATTTTGAATCCAATTGGAGTATTTTAATAGAAAATCCTCCAGAATTTGAAGCAAATAAAGTAAAGAATGTGAGCAAGATATTCTACTCAACTTGTGGTAGCGTGAGGAATATCTAAAGCAAGCAGAGTTTATTATATGAATGTAAATTTAAAAGGGGTCGTGAAGAGCATTAGAAGAAATTGTGATATCACAATTTTATTGCATTTTTTGAAGTTTTAGAAGAGAAGATGAAAATCGTTTTCAAAGAATGTTTCCACTCAAAAATAACGCATTTTATAACTCAAATAATGCGGAAAATTAGTCAAATCTATACAGAGTTTGCCTTGGACATTATCAAAGCTCTTGATTAGCAATAAATCGTTAATTTTAGTCAGTATTGATGATAGGGAAGATTTATAATAAAGATCATTGAAAAAAATTAATGTAGCATAAAACTAATAAAGACTTATTTAAATGTACTTGCCGAAAATTCAAGATAAATAGGATTTTTTATATTAAAAATTACAGGTGAGCTTTATGTTGAAAATGTTTCAAGATAGTGGCTACTTTCAAATTAATAGATATAGATTTAGATGATTTTTGTTTATAAATAAATTATAATATCTCTCAGAAATCACAAACAATTACATTCCAAATTTATCTAAAAGAAATTACCAAGGTATTGCAATGACAACTTTGGAGAAATCTATTTGGGAATCAGCTATATATTTTGCCATAAATAGTGCCATTAGACAACTGACTCCATGATTTGGTTCTGCAAGGTTATTTTTTGTTTGAACCAAATTTTAAGCAGGACCGACCAAAATAGCCTGGCTGAACCAAAATATAGAATTCATGGGCTGATGGCGCTATCATAGCAAGAATCTATATAACTTCCAGTTTCACGCTGGATCACTGCCAATTGGCCTAGTAGTACTGATAGATGCTGCTGAGATGTTCATTTTCAAACTCAAATTCTCCCTCACGAAGGAAAATCCAGAAATTTGTCAAAAATACAAATTACTTTTTTTTATTTTTAATTCCGATAAAAGTTCCATAATTTCAATTGTACCTTATGTTTCTGACCCAGTTGATTCTTCAACAATTTTAAGACCATGATGAAGCATAATAAAGCTATCATATGGATAAATAAAATAGCCTACAGAAATCGCAATTACTGTGATTTTATAGTCGTCATTTAGGTCTTCCAATTGCTAATAGAAATCGCAATAGTGAAAAAAGTAAATAGAGTCCTAGGATGAAGAAAACAATCAATTTCAGAAACCCCAAAACTCTTTGGTAAATATTGACTACCTTAGACACATGGATAAAAACAATTGCCTATACAGAAGCTAAATAAGAAGAATAATCATGCTTTATAATAGTAAATATTTAATTTTTAGGTTTAAATTAATATTAAACTTGTTACTTTTGAATTTAAAGTTTATATTAAAATGTACTTTGTGAAAATCAATTTGTTTAATTGTTTAGAGATTATTTGTTTTGATGATAGAAAGCAATAACTTAAAGAAATTTTTATTAATTATACCTGAGTCATCGTTAATTGTAAGCTCTTTATATCAAATTTATATATTTTACAATGAATGTCCATGAAATAGCAACTTTGATTGAAATAAACTTGATATGCTACTCTGTTAGAATAGCTAATCTGCGATACTTCTATAATTATCCAATAGCTTAGTTGATTTGGCTCGCTTTCATATATATTCTTTGACGATTCGATTAAAAATACTCGATTTTCTGCCTGGAGCAAGATATTATTAGTCTGAGCTGCAAAGTTGAGATAAATTTCATTATAAATATCTTGCTTTTGATTATATAAATATAATTTACTACTTTCATACCCAACAAATGCGATTCCATAATTTCCATAATTGCCTGCAATACATGAAACGCGGCTTAGATCTTCCTCCAGAGGACAAGTTTTTATATTCTTTATAAAAAGTTTTTCTTCTTTATTTCAGCATCTTAATTAATTAAGAACTATAATATTTTACTCAATATGGCAAACTTTATGCCAAAAGTATATGGTAAATTGCTCTTCAGATAATACCACTTATCAGTTGATAATTCATATTTTGCTGCTTTATTCCATGTCTTACCTTGAGCATTGCATCCTCCAAATAAGTAAATAAAGCCATCATGATATACAACACCCATATTTCCTGAAGGATTTCCAGCTGAAAGCCGTTTAATAGTGCTATCTGGATACAATATAAATGCTGCTCCAGATACAGGATAATTGCCATAGCAAAATATAGATTTATCAGGAAGAAGACACATAGAAATAGCATTAGGATGAATAATATTGTTTTGAAGAATTCGTATCGTCTGCTCAGACTTTAAAAAATTGGATAAATTTACTCTAACTGAATTTTTTGTATCTTTCCTAAAAAATATGTCTCATTAATGTATTTAATCATTGCTATAAAAACTCCAGTTTTCTGATTTTAAACGAGTCTTAATCTTAAATTATTTATAAACGTTTTATGTCAACTACGGGGTAGCCTCGTCCAGAACTGTCACCATATTTGTCCACGTGTCGGGCCCATGGACATCTGGAAGATCCACTTTGATTCGCCAAGGCACGGGCAAAGACAACGTTTCGGCTTCGAGGGGCTTTGTTGCCGCCACGGCTTTATTCGACTCAGCTCCTGCGCGTGCTCCGCCTAAGGGTCTCCTTCCTTGGGTGTGCTGAGGGGCAAAGACCTGAGCCTCTTGAGTGCACTGAGGAGTAGTTCCTCTGGTTATCCCCAGAGTTTAACCACTATTGCTGTGCAGAAGTTCTTGAAGTAAAACCCAACCCCATAAACAAAATGGCATTCGGTTCGAGCGAAATTAGCTCCGCTAATTTTCTCTCCCTAAGCAATTTTATTTATGATTTTAAACGAATCATTCTGTAGCGAATTAAAATTTATTAGATTATGCTATAAAATAAAAAAATAGTTAAAGAAGTATACAATTTCATTGTGCTCAACATCATTGATTCTTTCATTTTTGTTTAATTCAAAATCGGAATGATTAAAACTGCACCCAAACTCATTCAACTTTTTTCGGGCACTGTTTGGATCTAAGCTTAATAGCATTTCAAGTGGATTTTGATTTATTTTTGATAATTTTTTAACCGAGCCAATCTTTTTAATTAAATCAACTTGATTTAGTCTTATTTTTTCAATACGTTTTAATGCTTCAATGAGTGATAATTCTAATTCTTGTATTTTCTTATATGTGTCTTTGATTAAGTTTTCTTTTATCGCTTATTCGCCATAATAGATTGCTATGGCCAATCAGAAGAAGAACAACTAAATATTGCCTATGGCCCTTACTTTTATCCAGTCTAAGTCTGATTAGGTATTCAAAGCCATAAATGTAAATTTGGCATTTTCGTTTGAGCTTTTCAAGAAATTGACAAGGACAAATTTAATTTAAAAATTAAAATAGATGGATAGTAATGATCTATTAAAATACAGGGGCTATATATCAAGCAATTCTTTTGATAATTTATTCAGCTCTTCAATTAGGGCTTCCTTATGCTTTTGATTTGGTTTTAATTTTAAGGGTTCAAGCTTGTGCTGTTCAAGAGAAGCAGCTGAACATGTTTAGAAATGTGGATTTTGCAAGAGTAGCAGACAGGCTCCATACATTTACAGAAAACTTTGACTTTATTTTTACATCCTTGCTTCCAGCATTCCATGATTAACTCCCATTTCCAATAGCTAGCAAAAAAAAATTTTTAAGCTCAATTTTTTCTTTCGGGATTTAAAAAAATCCCAATAATAAAAATTGGAAAGCATAATTTACTTTTTATATTTTCAAAATTTCAGTTTTAAAATGTAAGCTGTTTAAAAATAAACAGAATTGGCTAGAAATTTATATTATATTAATTATCACTAATGCATAAAAATATTTGCTTACTTATGGAGGATGCTTTTTACCAAAAAATAAAGTTTCCAATGATTTTGCTCTCTCATGAAGCAAAGTAAGATATATTTATAGATTCTTGAAAATGAAAACGATTAGTAAACATTGTTGAATTATTTGAAATAATTTACCTAAAAGAAAATTAAGAACCTATAAAATATGAAAGATTTATTAAACTCGTTTATTTAAGCATCAAAAGCAGCTCAATATCTCAATTGATTTCTCATCTCCTTTGATCAAAGTATAAAGCAAGCAAAAATCCTCTAGCTCATGATACCAATTATTGTGCAGTATATTGATAATAATTATTCATTAACTTTAGCATTAGCTCATAAAGAGAATAATTATTTATAATCAAAATAGAGCGCAATTGAAAGCAATAAAGCTGCTTTTTGGTAGCCATATTAATTCAGTTTTTCACTTTAGCATAAAAAAAATATTATTTGTCTTTGGCAGGAAAGACGGCAAAAAATAGGGATTATTTTAATGGTTTTGTTCACGGAGGGGGAGATTAGGATAAAAAAATTGACCCTTCCGTTAGCGAACAACATTTTTTTGTTCGCTCACGGAGTGGGGTGTAAGATAAACTTATAGATTTTAAAGCTAGCATTTCTCATAAAAGTAATTTATAAATTCAAGAAAACTAAAATACTTCAAATGCATAATTAAACTAAATTAATTTTTGACTGTAGCAGTTAAGTTATCTTTGACCTTATAAGAAATATTGATACAAAAAGCACTAGCAAGCATACAATTAAACTAATTATTTTAGCAAATTTCTTGAAAAATAGCCTTCATTATAAAATTTACTTTTCCTTAAAAAGATTAATTAAGCTCAATTTCATAACTATCATTTCAACTATTTAAAAATAAATAAAAGTCCTTATTTACCTGTAAAATTCTACTTATCTTTCTTAATCTCCACAAACCAAGGCAAACTTTGTCCTGTTTTGCACCTTATTTTGTATTCTCTATATCTTTTCTTCACAATAAAATACATAGTATACGCCCACTTAAATGATTGCATTTCTAATAGAAATCCCATAAGTCTTACCAGCCAAAAAACATTCCATGATGTTACGACTCCATAAGTTATAGGTGGCCCAAGAATAAATCTCCCAATGAAGAAGGCTACTATAAACACTAATTCAGCAAGCAAATGGGACTTTGTTTCCTTCTGACCAGCACATTTAAGGATTTCTTTTATATTCTTTTTTCTTTAAATATAAAATTAAATCTATTGTAGGAAGCCTAATTACCTTATATTGATAAAATAAAGCTTTATTTTTATTAATTATATTTAAAGAAAACGATATATGTAAGAATGGATTGGAAACTTCAGCGAAAAAAGTTGGGTCAAAATATTTATGCTTGAATTAATTTTATGAGATTTTACTGGAAAATAAATTTCTATAATTCCTTTCATAAATTTCTTTTGTTTTCATAATTGATTTTTAAAATTTCAAAATAAATTAACATGTCATAGACATAATTTTATATGCCAATTTTTTTAAATTTTTAATAAATTTATATAAATTACGCCAAAAATAATTTTTAAATAAATATTTATATTTAATTTTTAAATTCCCATAAAAGTTCCATACATAATTTCAATTGTGCCATATGTTCCTGAAACCCCAGTTAATTCTCCAATAATTGTAAGGCCATGATGAAGCATAATAAAGTTATCATAGATCCCAAACTTCCACATACACAATGTATCATAAATAAAATAGCCTAAAGAAATCGCTATTACCGTGATTTCAAAGTCGTCATTTAGGTCTCCCATTTGCCGGCCGGATGAAATTGCCATTGTGGTTGAAACAAGTAAAAAGAGTCCGTGGATGAAGGAAACAATGCGATTTCGGAAATCCCAAAGCTCTTTGGTAGGCAAATTTATATTGACTACCAGAGATACAAGGATAAACACGATTGTCCATACAGGAGCTGAAAGGAGAGCTACGAGTAAAGGATTAACCATGTTTTATAATAATAAATATTTAATTTTCAGGTTTAAATTAATAATAAGCTTTGCTTGCTTTTAGATTTTGAAAGTTTATATTAAGTTAAATTGTTAATTTTGAAAATATATTTATTTTAATATTAAAGGCAAATTATGAAATATTATATTATTAAACTTGGGTTACCTTGAATTGTAATCCACCGATGCTACATTTATATACTTTACTATCATTATCCATAAAATAGCAATGATGATCAAAATAAACTGGGTATGCTACTATGCCTATAAAGCTAATATGCCCTGTTCCTAGAATTTTTCAATTGCTTGCTACCCCACTCTAAACATAAAAAATTTGTTTGCCTACGAGAGGGTTTATTTTATATTTTTAAAATTTTAAAAAAAATCCATTTGTAAAAATTGAGAAGTAAAAATTAATTAATTTGCAAAATTTATGTTTTAAATTCAAACTGTTTAAAATTAAACAGAATTACTCATGATTTCATTATAATAACTATCACTTATGTATTAAATTTTGTTTTTCATAAAATATTTTCGTTCGCTCAGGGCGATTTAGTTGATTTTGCTCACTTTCATATATATTTTTTGATGATTCGATTAAAAATACTCGATTTTCTGCCTGGAGCAAGACTTTATCAGTATTTGCTGCAAAGTTGTGATAAATTTCACTATAAATATCTTGCTTATGATTATACGAATATAGTTTGCTACTTTCACAGCCAACAAATGCGATTCCATTATTGCCTGCAATACATGAAACACTACATAGAACTTCCTTTAGAGGGCAAATTTTATGTCCCCAGCTAGAATTATTTCCACTAATTAAAAGATCTTAATAATCTCAGAACTATAAGTATTTGACTCAATGTGGCAAAATTTCTTAATATGCCAAAACCGTGTAGCAAATTGTTCTTCAGATGATATCACTTATCAGTTGATAGCTCATATTTTGCTGCTTTATTGCATACACCAAAATCATCAAATCCTCCAAATAAGAAAATAAAGCCATCATGATACACAGCACCCATGCCTGATGATGGATCTCAATCTGAAAGTTGTTTAATAGTGCTATTTGGGTATAATATAAATGCTGTTTCGGAAGGAGGAAAATTACCATAGCATTAGGATTAGGATTATTAAAAGCCAGGCGTTAGCCGTTTGATGACGCAGTCACTTAATACCTCTGATACGAAATGGTTCTACCGCTTTTCGACTCTATCCCAGAGGGTCTAGCCCTCTTACGAGTGCCCTTCCGTAGCTTCTATCTCCTTGCCGCTCAGTCTTGAGTGCAGCTTATGAATTTCTGCCGCCCTGCTACGGCGATTGGAGTAGTTTGATTTTAAGGATCTTTTGAGTATATCGGGTGCCGAAGTGCCTTTTTTCGACAGCTACAGGAAAAAGACTGTTCCCCTGTGTCCTGAGCAGAAACTCCCAGTTTCTCGGTGGAGGAATGCCTATGGATCCTCGGATGCAAAGGAAGTTGTTGAGCACCTCCATTTCCAACAACAGGAAAGCAGCCAAAACCTATCGGATACACACCACTTAAGCCTACTTGATTCTCGGCTCGGAGTCGGCCCAGTCCGTCGTAGCCATAAGTTCTGGACTACTGCGTCAAGAGGGAAGGTTGACACGTACCACCATTTTAATGTATATATAACTACCATAGCAAAATATAGATTTATCAGGAAGAAGACACATAGAAATAAAAATAGGATTGAGTATAATGCTTTGAAGAATGTCTACCTTTTTCTCAGACTTTGAAAAATCATTCAAATTTACTCTAAATGCGCTTTTTGTCTTAGTCCCAAAAAATATGTCTCATTAATATATTTAATCATTGTTTTAAAGATTTCAGCTTTCTGCTTTTAAAACAAACCACTCTTTTGCGAATGCAAATTTCCTCGATTATGCCATAAAAATAAAAACATAGATAAAGAAATATACAATTTCATTGTTTTCAACTGTATCAATCCTGTCTTTTTTGTTGAATCCAAAATTCGGACAATTAAAACTGCACCCAAACTCATTTAACATTTTTCTTGCACTATCTGGATCTAAGCTTAATAACTTTTCAAATGGATTTTGATTTATTTTTGGTATTTTTTTTATTGAGTGAATCTTACTTATTAAATCAACTTGATTTAGCCTTATTTTTTCAATACGTTCTAGTGCCTCAATAAGTGAAAACTCTAATTCTTGTATTTTCCTGTATGCTTCTTTGATTAAGTTTTCTTTTATATCAACCAATTCTTTTGATAGCTTTTGCAGCTCTTCAACTAAGGCTTCCTTATTTTTTTGGTTTATTTTTAATTTCAAGGGTTTAAGTCTATGCTCTTCAATAGAATCATCTTGAGTATGTTCGTATATATGGACTCTGCAAGAGTATCTAGCAGGATCTACACATTGGCAGCAGACTTTGACTTTATTTTTGCATCCTTGCTTTCAGCATTCCATGATTAAGAAAAAATTATATATTCAAGATAATAAAGACCACTAACATTTTTATCATGATTTACTCTATGTAATATATAAGAATTAAATAATAATTTTTAAGCATCAAAAGCAGCGAGTTCAATATCTTCATTTGATTTTTCATTTTCCTTTGATTTTCCAGAATTTACAGTAAAAGTAAGCAAAAATCCTCTAAAAAATTGGCAAAAAATAGGTGGCACCATTATAGAAATTGACACTAAAATCCATTCACAGATTGCCTCAGCATTTTCATTTATAAGGAGGTTTGATGGTATTGAATATGCCCAATTCCACTCGACAATATTAATAATCGAAATAAATACAAAAACTCCTAAAAATACAGACAAAATAAAAAACCAGTGTCTTTCTTGAGCATTGAATGTGCTTTTTGATAATAAAAGTAAAGAATAAACAAGGGAAGACCAAGCAAGATTTGAAATGATAAAGCAGGTTGATAAAAATACGTAAATAAATTCTAGAGGAAGAATGTGTACACTGTTTACCTCATCAACTAAACTAATTATAGGTAAAATTGAGCATGAAATAACTCCTAAGTATAATAATAAGTGCCTTTTTCACCTTGGTAAAGATGAACCGAAATGATAATAAGCTCCAGTGTACATTAAGATAAGGACTAGTGCAAAATATGTGCAAGATACGATAAAAACTCTGTCATGGCCTCTAAAACGGGCTTTATATAAAATTAATCAATAAATTAAGCTCCTTTTAAAAAAAAAATTAAATATATTTTAAGCAACCCACTAAAGCAGCCTAAATAGCCCAAAGTCGGCAAAAATGTAAAGCACGAGAAATTAGTTGCACAGGCTAGAATTAAATTTCCATAAACCATACCAATCATCAATCCTGAAAACCAAAACATAAGTTTAGGAACATTAATTGAGTATATCGATCTTCCTTCTTTTTCTCTATAACTAAACACTGGGAGTGAAAAAGAATGCCTAAACTCTTTGTCGTTCCCTTCCATATCTATTACTTAATTGAAAAATGAACGACAGGTATAAAAGTCTTTTTACAATTACGAAATTTCTCCAAAATTATGAATAAATGTGGGAAAATGCTTAAAATACTCATTTTTTAGGCAAAATTACTTTATTTGAGCTAAATTTGAATTATTTAAAGTACATAAATAGGAAATTTAGCAGGAGAAAATTCATAAATCATAAAAAACCCCAGATTTCTTTATTTATTCTGGTTTAATAGCAAGCTATTTATTTTTCCAATAAATACCAAAACTGTAAACTAAATCTTATAAATTTTTATCAGTATTTTTATATTTGAAAAATCAATTAAAAATGCTGCTATTTATTAATTATTTTTAAATCAAAAATATATAGAAATATGCCTAATAGTTTCATGATAAAAATTTAAAAATTAATCTAATCTTCCTTAAAATAATCTAATCATTTCTTATGGAATTCGTTAGGGGCAATCTTAATTCTAATAATAATAAAATGCCGACCAATGCAGAACTTGGTGCGTGCTTTCTTTCGAGGACTCTTGACCTCGCTGCAAGGAAGCATTACAACTCATTTTTCAAAACAACAACATGATCCAATGAGCCTCCACCTATCCAGTCTCCGTCGCCAGTTCAATCGCCATTCCCTCTTCTATCTCCTTCACCTTTACAATCTCCCTCTCAAATTTCACTCCGCAGTGAGTCCAGCCATGACCTATTCCCCCGTCTCGACCTCAACCAAGTATCCCGTGCTTCTCATATTTCCCATGACTCTAGTTCTTCATCAAGAAGGCGATACACCAGGCTCGAGATGCTTCGCAAAGTCATTGACAAGTTCATCCTCAGCATCAAAATCAACATGGATCAAGAAGCCTTATGGAGATGGCAATTCGTCAACCAAAAAATGAAAAAAATAGAACAGCTTAACGCCCTCCGTGAAATAATGAAAAAGAAAAAAGAACGAGACTTAGTAAGCTCCCTTCACAAACTCAAATGGCAAACCACAGAAGACCGGCTAATACCCCAAAGAGGAAGACTCACCCCAGCCGACAAAAGAGATGTGCTAATGAAAGTTGTGAGGAAAATGATAATAACAGGAAGGGTCAACCTAGAGCAACGAGGACTATGGAAATGGTACATAAAGGCTATTGATTTTTACCCATATGCCCCGCAGCCTTCGAATCTTCAATTGAATGCTACTGAAGCTTTGCATAGGACTATTATGAAGAATATATGCAGAAGAGTTAACTATAGAGAATTCCAGGCTAAAAAAAGGTGCTTTAATTCGTGGAGAGACCCTGATGGACAAATTTTGGCACAAGTAGTAAGGAGAACTGCCACAAATCCAGGTGAGCTAAGAGCTAACAAAAAGCTGCTTGATAAAGAAAAATCAGAAAAACTAGTTAAAGGGCTAGAAAGACTTGGAAATCTCCGTCAAAATTTCGGCAAGCAGGTAATTTGGAAATGGTATCTTCACACTTTTCTCCAAAAAACACGCCAAGACTCTATTAAAAAGATTTTGCTTAAGCTAAAACTCCTCAGACTAGGGAAAAAAGAAAGTTTTTCTACATGGAGACTTTCCAGTATAAGCAAAACTGAAGAAATTTTTGAAGAAGAAAAAATAGTCTCAACAAAGTCAAAACTAATTGGAAAACAAAAACAAGTCAAGGTCAGATCAGGCAGAAATCAAGGCCAAGAAGTCGCAGCCATAAACTTGTCAAATTTAATCAAAAAAAGAATTGCTTCTACAATGAACAATATGAGAATAGCTTCTGAAGCAAATGATAAAAGAAAAGCCATGATCAGAAAAACACTGCAGAACTTAGCCCTCATTGCAAAGCAGCATTTAAGAAAAGGCTTTGAGGAATGGAAACTTAACGCAAAAGAAAGAGAATTAGAAACCTCTAAAAGATCAGATAAAAACCAAATCATGAAAAAAAGCTTGAAAAATCTAGCCCATATCGCCAAAGAAATGGTGCAAAAGAGATTTAATGATTGGAAACTTTATTATAAAGTGGAAACAAATGACGATTTTTATGGGGAAAAAATCAAAGATAATAGAAAAATGACTGTAAAATCCAGCATAAGGAACCTTTCACATATAGCTAAAGAAAAAGTCCAAAGCGGGTTCAATATATGGAGAGCTCATAGAGAC
The DNA here is from genome assembly GCA_914767885.1 of Blepharisma stoltei. Classification (NCBI taxonomy): domain Eukaryota; phylum Ciliophora; class Heterotrichea; order Heterotrichida; family Blepharismidae; genus Blepharisma; species Blepharisma stoltei. Next base: position 926,508 of record CAJZBQ010000044.1, read on the forward strand.
GAAGAAAATTCTTATAAAGAAAACGCTATCAAAAAAGCCCTGAAAAACCTATCACATGTAATCAAAAATACCCTTCAAAAGAGCTTCACTATGTGGGAAAATGCTGCAGGCATTGAAATCACTAAAAATAAAGAAAATTTGACACGAAAAAGTTTGCAGAATTTAGCCCACATTTTTAAGGAAGGGCTGCAGAATGACTTATTTAATTGGAAATTATTTGTGGCTATAAAAGCAAATAGAGCGTTATCAAAAACAAGGGTTGGAATGACTGTGAAATCCTTTGGAGGGATCCAAAAAGTAGTAGTCCAGCCATACGAAGAATACGAAAATGACGAAATTTTTGTAAAAAGGTTCAGCTCAGTGGTAAGACCAGCAATTTTGTTAGAAGAAACAGCCCAAAAGCGCCAAACCGCTTATAATCCTATCACGCGTGTACTGTCAGTTCCAGTATTTGACTATGAATATAAGCGCACTATGAGAGCGGTTGACAATAAGCCACTGATATCTTTAGAAATTATTGATGAAAATAAAGAAATTTCAAGAAAAATCCTAAATCTGGAATGGGAGCAGAAAGTAATAAACAAGCTTAGAGTCGGGAAAAATTCGCCTTTGCATAGAGTTACCAGACCGATTTTGATGCCAGAAATAAAGCACTCAGTTAATACTCAAAGCTCTAGCTATAAATTACTATCAAAACCTAGCGTTCACATTGAAATGCTGAATTTCAATAAAATCAGGTCGAAATCTGCTATAAATAATCTTTCAGCATATGCTAGGCTCAGCTTGCAAAAATTATTTGATAACTGGAAACAAGCCACAGTTTTGGCATCAGATGAAACTTATAAGAAAATTTTAGCAGACAGATTTTCAGCTGAAACTGATAAATTCAATGAAGACTCTATGGGTAAATTAGTTAAGAAAATGGCCCAAATTTCTGATATAAGAAATAAATTTAGGCAAAATGCTTTATATAGGTGGCTGAAATTCGCAAATAAATATAATCATTTTTTATATTAAAATTGGCAATTTGCCTTATTTCTCATCATTTATTTATAATATAATTTTAAGCAGTATAAATACTCATCATTAGCTATCAAAACATTATCTTCAGCGACCTCTGAAAGAAACAGAACAACCCTCAAAAAAGCTTTTGAAAAGCTCATCCCTGAAGATACCACTTCTTTGAATTTGTCTAAAAAACTTCACCTAAATGTCCTCAATAAAATCGCTATGTTCAGCTTATTCAAAGCATTTGGGATTTGGAAACAAAATATTGTAGAATTTGAAGAAATCGAAGAATTTGTGACGACTACTAAAGCCTCACAAGAAAGAAAGGTGTTTTTGCTTACTCCCCCCCCTCCGTGAGTGAACAAAAAAATTTTGTTCACTCACGGAGGGGGGGGTTATTTTTTTTATTTAAAAAAATTTATATATAAATTTTATAAAATTGTTTTTTTCTCGAAATTTTGAAAAAAAATCCTAATTCGCAAAAATTGGAAAGCAAATATTAATTTAATTTATAAAATTTATGTTTTAAAAAGCAATTCGTTTTAAAATTAAACAGAATTAGCTCTAGATTTCATTATACTAATTATCACTTATATATCAAATTTGTTTTCCATAAAAAATTTTTCTATTAAAAACATTTTTGTTCACTCACGGAGGGTGGGTTTTTGGGCAAAAAATAGCGATTTTCTAATGGTTTTGTTCACTCACGGAGGGGGGGGGAGTTAGGTCTAAAGTATTTAGTGTCCCCTATTTAAATTTCGAAGAGCCTGTTATAGAAAGACAAAGGTTTAGAATTGTAAATAAACCGTTAATTCAGCCTGAAATCGTGGATTTCTTGAATACCTTTACGAAAGCATGCTTACTCCCCCCCCCCTCCGTGAGCGAACAAAACCATTAGAAAAATCGCCATTTTTTGACCAAAAACACACCCTCCGTGAGTGAACAAAAATATTTTTAATAGAAAAAATTTTAATAGAAAAAAAATTTTGCTATATAAGTGATAATTAGTATAATGAAATCTAGAGCTAATTCTGTTTAATTTTAAACAAATTGCGTTTTAAAACATAAATTTTGCAAATTAAATTAGTATTTGCTTCCCAATTTTTGCAAATTAGGATTTTTTTTAAATTTCGAAAAAAATATTTTTTATAAAATTTATATATAAATTGTTTTTAAAAAAAAAAATTAACCCTCCGTGAGTGAACAAAATTTTTTTGTTCGCTCACGGAGGGGGGGGGGAGTTAGGGAATTTGAAGCATATGTCAAGAATTAAGACACGACAAGCTTTTAACACGTGGAAGGAGTCAACTGACTTCGAAAATGACGAAATTTTATCAGCTGCCGTAAAAAGAAGATTCTTAAAAGGAAAGCCATCAAAGCCTAGAAGCCAAAAAATGGACACTATAGTCAATTACTTATTCAGGATGCATGAAACCAGAAGCCAGCTTCTTGGTAATGCTCTATTTAAATGGCTAGGCTACAGACTTGCAGGACTTTCTACCCAGACTACCCACAATCTTCTATATAAACCTTTAACAATCCCTGAATTAGATTATTCATTTGACCTAAAAGCTATAAAATATTCAGGAATTTTAATGAAAAAGCCTAGAGTTATGATTGAAGAAATGGACGAATTCAAGAGAAATTCCCATTTATTAGCTGGAAAGCCAAAAGACAATGGAAAAATGAGCTTAATTGTGGAGAAACTCTATAAAATTGCAAAATCAAAAGAACATGCAAGTGAATTAGCATTATTTAAATGGTTTAGTCATGATATAGATGAGAAATGTGAGAAATTATATTATAAAATATTTACTAAGCCTTTGACTATAGCAGAAATTGAAAGTTCTTATGAGAAATATAGTGAAAAAGTGTTAGCAAAACCAATTGCAATGATTGAGGAAATAAAAGAGCTGACTCAAGACCAAAAAGAAATTATGAAAAAGAGTGTAGTCAAATTGGCAAGAATTTTCAGAGGGAATCTGCAAAAGGTTATTAATAGATGGAAAATTAACCATCATAAGAAAACTACTGCTATTGCAAAAAGAAAGACAAAGGCAGTTAAAGTTAGATCAGCGCCAAGAAATAGGCCAGCGTTTGAAATTTTAAATAAGCCTACTTAAGTTAAATTTTTATCAAGTATTATCGGCTAGCCATGTAGAAGTTTTATGCCCATTAATTCGCTGCACCATCTTGCTTGCCAGTCCGGTTCCACAGTTAAAGGCGTGTATTGCTCCTTCTGAATGAGGGCTTGCTCTAGTAATCTAGAGGTAAAGATACTGGGTCGCCGTGCCATAAGTCAACAGAATTAACTGTTCTGGAAAATTTGAAAAGTAATTCGAGTCAGGATGTCGACTGAGATGAAACCGTAGCCCATGTTGTAACTCCTGTATCGCGCTGGGAAAATACCTGATGGTCAAGAAAACGCTCTCTGGCCTTTCTAGGCTATACCTATTCAAATTCTAACCTTTCTCTTGGCAAAAACTTATCCCCGGATGTGAGCTTGCGGTCGGAAGCCAGGCATTACGCTACCAGGCCAAATAAAACCCGGCTGGCACATTTAACGCACGCTGCTCTCCTTCCACAATATTCCTAGACCCTGTCTGGCTACAGGTGTTAATTGGGCAGGTTGGTTCACTAATCATTTTTATAAGCCTACAACTCAGCTTGAATTTATTGATCACTCAAAGACAATCAAAGATTTGCTTACAAACTTAACCCACGCAGTTAAATACAATTTACTCAGATCTCTCAATTCTTGGAAGAATAATGCACAGCTAATATCAGCAACAAAAACTGAAGCTCAAGTCACATTCAGTGTAATGCAAAAGGTATCAATTGCTCCAGAAATCAAATACGAAGAAAATGCAGCAAAGAAAATGCATTTAAGAGTCTTAACTCTCCAATAATGACGAAAACCGTCTTTATTAAATGAGATACTAATTATTTAGTTAAAAGTTTTATTTCTATTTTAAAAATCAAGAAAAATCAAGAAAAATTAAGATGAATATTTTGTATTTTAAAAGTGCTGGACAAAAAATCTAATTCCATTTAAAAGAACCTAAAAAAATTTAAAGTTTATTATTCATCAAAATGAGTGCATGTAAGCAAAATCGTCATGTTTGGACTGCATAAAGCATTTGATACTTGGAAACAAAATTTAGTAAAATATGAAGAAGTCGCAGAAATACAAATCTTTATTCCTATTAGCAAGCTTATAGTGATTCCAGAAATCCAATCAGCCCCAACTCTTATTTCCTTAGAAATACAAAAGACTTCTATACTCGCCCTGCCAAGAGTTCTTCCAGAGCTTTCAACAGAGCAACAAATACACGATATGGAGAATAAATATAGACAAAAAGTCCAAATCACCTCACTATCAGCAATTCTTCCTCCACTTGTTGCACCTGAAATTTCTATTGAGCATAAAGCAGATAAAGTCCAATATTTCTCTTTGTCGAAAAAATCTATTGTGTACCCATTCTATCAAGACGAAACTACAAAGAAAATAGGAGCCATTGCAAGGCATTTTTCAGCAGTCTCACAAAAGAGAGAAGAGTTTGCGAAACTTGCTCTATTTAAATGGTTCTCAAATACTAGAGATAGTGATATCAAGAGGACTTCTAGAACTATTTTCTCTGCATTTGCCAAACCTTTGTCGATGATGCAGTGCTTGATTGATGCAAAAGTTATTAGATACTCTGAAATAGTTATGAGAAAGCCAAGAATGATGATTGAAGTTAGCCCAATTTATTTAATTAAGATAAATATATTTATGTTTTTTATTGCTTAATATACCTTATGTGCTCATAGATAAAGCTAATAGTCATTTCTAAAATGAGGTAACGCTTTTAATTATTTTTGCTCAGAGCCTCATATTTATTTATAATAATTGAAGAAACTGATATAGTCAAGAAAAATTCGCATTTATTATCTGAAAAGCCTAAAGACGACCAAAAAATGCAAATGGCTGTTGAAAAGTTATACAGAATAGCCCAACTCAGAAAAATATTGACTGAAGTTGCAATCTTTAGATGGATTAGTCGTGGAATTACTGAGGAGGTAAAAAAGTTAGATTATAAATTATTCACAAAGCCATTAACAACAGTTGAGTTTGAGAATTCTATTGAAGAGCACAGATATGCAGCCAAAGTTGTAGCCAAACCAATTGTGATTATAGAAGAAGTCGAAGAATTGACTCAAAGCCAAAAAGAAATCATGAAAAAATCAATTTATAATTTAGCTAGAATTTTCAGAGGAAATCTTCAAAAAGTTATTAATAGATGGAAAATAAACCATCATAAGAAAAATACAGCAATTGCTAAGAGAAAGACAAAGGCAGTTAAAGTCAGATCAGCTCCAAGAAATAGGCCAGTATTCGAAATTTTAAATAAGCCTACAACTCAGCTTGAGTTTGTGGACCACTCAAAGAATATCAAAGATTTGCTTACAAACTTAACCCACGCAGTTAAATACAATTTACTCAAATCTCTTAATTCTTGGAAAAATACTGCAAGACTAATATCAGCAACAAAAACTGAAGCTCAAGTCTCATTCAGTGTAATGCAAAAGGTATCAATTGCCCCTGAAATCAAATACGAAGAAAATGCAGCAAAGAAGATGTGCATAAGAGCATTAAGCAGAATTGGAATGCTTGGACTAAATAAAGCCTTTGAAACTTGGAATCAATATTTAGTTCAATATGAAAAAGCTAATAAGGAAACTCAGATCTTTACTCCTGCAAATAAACTTATTATTACTCCAGAAATTCTATCAGTCCCAACTCTTGTTTCCTTAGAAATACAAAAGACTTCTATACTCACCCTGCCAAGAGTTCTGCCTGAAATTATCGTTGAGCCTAAAATACAGCATATCCAGCATTTCTCTTTGTCTAAGAAATCTATTGTTTTCCCACTTTATCAAGATCAAACTGTAAAGAAAATAGGCAGCATTGCCAAGTATCTATCAATAGCAGCTCAAAAGAGAGATGAATTTACCAAAACTGCTCTCTTTAAATGGTTTACAAAAATTCATGATAACGATGTAAAAGACACTTCTAGGTCTATATTTTCAATATTTGGGAAACCTATAGTCATGATTCAATACTCGCTTGACGCTAAAACGGCGATATCTTCAGAAACTATAATAAGAAAGCCAAGGATAATGATAGAAGAAACTGATATAGTCAAGAAAAATTCGCATTTATTATCTGAAAAGCCTAAAGACGACCAAAAAATGCAAATGGCTGTTGAAAAGTTATACAGAATAGCCCAACTCAGAAAAATATTGACTGAAGTTGCAATCTTTAAATGGATTAGTCGTGGAATTACTGAGGAGGTTAAAAAGTTAGATTATAAATTATTCACAAAGCCTTTAATCACAGTTGAGTTTGAGAATTCTATTGAAGAGCATAGATATGCAGCCAAAGTTGTAGCCAAACCAATTGTGATTATAGAAGAAGTCGAAGAATTGACTCAAAGCCAAAAAGAAATCATGAAAAAATCAATTTATAATTTAGCTAGAATTTTCAGAGGAAATCTTCAAAAAGTTATTAATAGATGGAAAATAAACCATCATAAGAAAAATACAGCAATTGCTAAGAGAAAGACAAAGGCAGTTAAAGTCAGATCAGCTCCAAGAAATAGGCCAGTATTCGAAATTTTAAATAAGCCTATAACTCAGCTTGAATTTGTTGACCACTCAAAGAATATCAAAGATTTACATGCAAACTTAACCCACGCAGTTAAATACAATTTACTCAGATCTTTCAATTCTTGGAAAAATACTGCAAGACTAATATCAGCAACAAAATCTGAAGCTCAAGTCTCATTCAGTGTAATGCAAAAGATATCAATTGCCCCTGAAATCAAATATGAAGAAAATGCAGCAAAGAAGATGTGCATAAGAGCATTAAGCAGAATTGGAATGCTTGGACTAAATAAAGCCTTTGAAACTTGGAAGCAATATTTGGTTCAATATGAAAAAGCTAATACAGAAACCCATATATTTACTCCTGCAAATAAACTTATTATGACTCCAGAAATTCTATCAGTCCCAACTCTTATTTCCTTAGAAATACAAAAGACTTCTATACTCACCCTGCCAAGAGTTCTGCCTGAAATTATCGTTGAGCCTAAAATACAGCATATCCAGCATTTCTCTTTGTCTAAGAAATCTATTGTTTTCCCACTTTATCAAGATCAAACTGTAAAGAAAATAGGCAGCATTGCCAAGTATCTATCAATAGCAGCTCAAAAGAGAGATGAATTTACCAAAACTGCTCTCTTTAAATGGTTTACAAAAATTCATGATAACGATGTAAAAGACACTTCTAGGTCTATATTTTCAATATTTGGGAAACCTATAGTCATGATTCAATACTCGCTTGACGCTAAAACGGCGATATCTTCAGAAACTATAATAAGAAAGCCAAGGATAATGATTGAAGAAACTGATATAGTCAAGAAAAATTCGCATTTATTATCTGAAAAGCCTAAAGACGACCATTAACATTAATTACTTATATGAAAGTTCACTGTAATTCCCACCTAAGGGCCTACCTCCACCTCTAACTCTCCACTCCCACCAATCGTCCACGACTTTAAAAGCTTCACTCCTACAGAAGACGTGCACTTGCTACCTGTGGTCGATGATTTGTGTCACCGTGCTGTACGCAAACTGAGTTGCCTTTTCCGAAAAATTCAAAGGGTCAAATTTTTGGTCGGGCTGGACCAAAATGGAAATCCAAAGCCAGGGAAGCAATGCCCAGTATCGCGAGAAAAAAAAGATGGACCAAGTAGTAACTCTTGGTGGGTTGAGCCACTCCTTTCCAATCTGAATACCATTTCCTCAAGAGGTAAAAACCTACGTGCTCTAGACCAAATTCAACATTGCGCTCAACAAAACCAAGTAAAACCTGGCCGGATATACAATCCGAGCACCAATTTCCCTCCACAAGGTCCTCGCCGCCCTGTCGGATGTCAGCTGCAGGTGTTTAAAAAAGGCTTGTTCACCATCGCCATTTTAATATATATGCCAAAAGACGACCAAAAAATGCAAATGGCTGTTGAAAAGTTATACAGAATAGCCCAACTCAGAAAAATATTGACTGAAGTTGCAATCTTTAAATGGATTAGTCGTGGAATTACTGAGGAGGTTAAAAAGTTAGATTATAAATTATTCACAAAGCCTTTAACCACAGTTGAGTTTGAGAATTCTATTGAAGAGCACAGATATGCAGCTAAAGTTGTAGCCAAACCAATTGTGATTGTAGAAGAAGTCGAAGAATTGACTCAAAGCCAAAAAGAAATCATGAAGAAAACTATATGCAATTTGGCAAGAATTTTCAGAGGAAATCTCCAAAAAGTTATCAATAGATGGAAAATAAACCATTATAAGAAAAATACTGCGATTGCTAGCTCCTCTGTTCTAGTAAACAAATTTGTATATTTTTTGAGCTTTATTTAAATGGCTGGTTTTGCATACATTGCAAAGAAATTTTAAATTTATTTTTTTTTTTTCATAAAGCTTTAGAAAAAAGGATGAAATTAACTGTTAAAGCATTTCTAGCTAAGAAGGCGATGAATTTTTCCCTAGTAGTATTTTTCTACATGAGGAGTAAGAGGAAGACAAAAGCTATTAAAGTCAGATCAGCTCCAAGAAATAGGCCAATATTCGAAATTTTAAATAAGCCTACAACTCAGCTTGAATTTATTGACCACTCAAAGAATATCAAAGATTTGCTTACAAACTTAACCCACGCAGTTAAATACAATTTGCTCAAATCTCTCAATACTTGGAAAAATGCAGCGCGACTCGCCAAAGCCGAGACTGAAATACAAATCTTTATTCCTATTAGCAAGCTTATAGTGATTCCAGAAATCCAATCAACCCCAACTCTTATTTCCTTAGAAATACAAAAGACTTCTATACTCGCCCTGCCAAGAGTTCTTCCAGAGCTTTCAACAGAGCAACAAATACACGATATGGAGAATAAATATAGACAAAAAGTCCAAATCACCTCACTATCAGCAATTCTTCCTCCACTTGTTGCACCTGAAATTTCTATTGAGTATAAAGCAAATAAAGTCCAATATTTCTCTTTGTCGAAAAAATCTATTGTGTACCCATTCTATCAAGACGAAACTACAAAGAAAATAGGAGCCATTGCAAGGCATTTTTCAGCAGTCTCACAAAAGAGAGAAGAGTTTGCGAAACTTGCTCTATTTAAATGGTTCTCAAATACTAGAGATAGTGATATTAAAGGAGTTTCTAGATCTATTTTCACAACGATTATTAAACCTTTGTCTATTATTCAGTGTTTGATTGATGAAAAACCTATTAGATACTCAGAAGCATTGATCAAAAAGCCAAGGATTGTTATTGAAGAAATGGATATCGTAAAGAAAAATTCGCATTTATTATCTGAAAAGCCAAAAGATGATCAAAAAATGCAAATGGCTGTAGATAAGCTATTTAGCATTGCAAAAGCAAGAAAACTGATGAGTGAAGTTGCAATATTTAAATGGATTAGTTGCGAAGTTTCTGAAAATAAAGAAAAATTGTATTATTGTCTCCTAACAAAACCAATAACTACGATAGAAAAAGAATCCTCTGTAAATTCATCTATAAATATAATTTTGTCAAAGCCAATTGTAATAATTGAGGAAATAGAAGAATTAAATGACAGCCAAAAAGAAATGATGAAGAAAACTATTTTGAACTTAGCCAGAATTTTCAGAGGCAATCTCCAAAAAGTTATAAATAAATGGAAAGTTAATCATCATAAGAAAAATACTGTAATTGCTAACTTATTACTATAAAAGTAATTCAAAAAATAAAATAATTATCAAATATTAAAAAAACAAAAAAATTTTTTTTATAAAATTTAGATCATGTGAGGTAAGAGAAAGACAAAAGCTGTCAAAGTAAGATCAGCACCTAGGAATCGACCTGTATTTACTGTATTAAGTAAACCAACAACTCAGCTTGAACTTATAGACCACTCAAAGACGATCAAAGATCTCCTTGTAAACATAACACACGCAGTCAAATATAACCTACTCAAATCTCTTAACTCGTGGAAAACGGCTGTGCAGCTAATAAAAGCAACAAAATCTGAAGCTAAAAAATCATTCAGCATTACTCAAAAGCTTTCAATTGCTCCAGAAATAATTTTCGAAGAGGCAAATCCCCAAGTCAAAGTCTTTTTCCCTGCCAAAAAACTTATTGTGACTCCACAAATCGAATCAATCCCTATCCTTATCTCATTAGAAATTCAAAAATCTTCCGTCTTAATTGCACCAAGAGTTTTGCCAGATTTCCTAACAGAACAAAAAATCCATGATATGGAAAATAAGCATAAGCAATCAGTCCAAGTAGTCTCGTTATCAGCAGTTCTTCCTCCTGTTGTTGTGCCTGAAATCCTATTAGAACCAGAAATCCAGCATTTTTCATTATCTAAGAAATCGATTGTGTTCCCACTCTATCAGGATGAAGCTATAAAGAAACTGGCTCCTTATCAAATGACCGTGTACTGCAGCATTTCTTCAGGAAATTCTGTCAAAATTGATCACGAATAAGAAACTTCGATCAGATTCCTTTGCTAAAATGCACTCTATCAAAAGTACACAATAATTGGGGGCCTTCACCCAAAAACTCGGTAGCCTCGCAAGACATCTTTCATTAATCTCACAAAAAAGAGAAGAGTTTGCAAAACTGGCTCTATTTAAATGGTTCTCAAGTATCCGTAGCAATGACATAAAAGGAACTTCCCGGTCTATTTTCTCAGTATCTTCAAAGCCTTTGTGTATAATTCAGCAAGCTACAGAGCCATCTTTAGTAAGCTTACTACCAACTCTAACGAACTTAAGCCATATTGCAAAATTCAGCTTATTTAAAGCATTTTCTTCATGGAAAAACTCAGAACCACTTAAGCCAGAAACTAAATTATCATTTACAATTCTATCAAAACTCTCAGTTATTCCTGAAATAGTATTTGAAGACAATAAATCCTACCAAAAACTGCATTTGAACGTCCTCAATAAAATCGCTAAATTAAGCTTGTTTAAAGCATTTGAGATCTGGAGACAAAGTATGGTAGAATTTGAAGAAATCGAAGAAATTGTGTCAACAACTAAAGCTTCACAAGAAAGAAAAGTATTTTTGCCTAAAGCCAAGGTCTTTGTTGTGCCTTGCTTAGATTTCGAGGCTTCGGTTATGATTAAAACATCACAGGCTATGAGCAAGCCAATAAGCCAGCCAGAGGTTGTAGATTTCTTAAGTAATTTCACGAAAGCTTGTTTAGGGAACTTGAAGCATGTGTCGAACATAAAATTAAGACAAGCCTTTAATAAGTGGAAAAATGAGACTGACTTAGAAAGTGATGAGTTTCTGTCTGCGGCTGCGAAAAAATGGGCATTAAAAGGAAAACCATCAGAGCCACAAAGCAAAGAAATGGAGACTATAGTTCATTTCTTAAATCAGACACAAGAAACTAGAAGCCAGCTACCTGAGCGTGCTCTATTTAAATGGATTGGCTATAAGCTTGCAGGTCTATCTGATCAGTTTACTTATAAATTGCAATATAAGCCTTTGGTCGCCTTAGAAATCGATTATGAATTTGAAAAGAAAATTAAAAAATATTCAGAAATTAGAAAGCCTTTAATAATGATAGAAGAAACTGACATAATCAAGAAAAATTCACAATTTTTGTCTGGAAAGCCAAGGTTTGATAATGAAAAAATGAGCATGGCTGTTGAAAAATTATTCAAAATAGCTCAGCTTAGAAAAATTTTTACTGAAGTTGCAATCTTTAAGTGGATTAATAGAGGGGTTACTGAAAAAGCCATTAGGCAGGATTATAAATTGTTCACAAAGCCTTTAACAGCTATTTATATTGAGAACTCAGTTGAGGAATTTAGACATTCAGAAAAAGTTTTAGCAAAGCCTATTGTAATTATTGAAGAAATCGAAGAATTGACTCAAAGCCAGAAAGAAATGATGAAGAAAACTATTTTGAACTTAGCCAGAATTTTCAGAGGCAATCTCCAAAAAGTTATAAATAGATGGAAAATTAATCACCACAAGAAAAATACGGCAATTGCTAATTATCCCTTTCAAGCGAGCAAGGGTTTTCAGCTCCCTCATGAATGAAACGATTATTTAAAATAAATTTTTTTTTTTTAAAAATCTCAATTTGAACAAAAATCTAATTTGTTTTATTTATGCTTAGAATTTAGCATTAAAGTTTTAATAGAATTAGCTAAAAAATATTATTATAAAATTATTAAATATAAATAAATAATTTTTGGTTCAGTTTAAAGATGATTTATTTTCACAAAAAAAACAATGGCTTCTCTTTGTTGTAATGCGTAGGATTAAGAGAAAGACAAAGGCAGTTAAAGTCAGATCAGCTCCAAGAAATAGGCCAGTATTCGAAATTTTAAATAAGCCTACAACTCAACTTGAATTTATTGACCACTCAAAGAATATCAAAGATTTGCTTACAAACTTAAACCATGCAGTTAAATACAATTTACTCAGATCTCTTAATTCTTGGAAGAATACTGCACAGCTAATATCAGCAACAAAAACTGAAGCTCAAGTCTCATTCAGTGTAATGCAAAAGATATCAATTGCCCCAGAAATCAAATACGAAGAAAATGTAGCAAAGAAGATGTGCATAAGAGCTTTAACTCCCCCTTTAAATTGGAAAAAAATTCTGTTCCAAATCAAAAGGGAATAATTTTTTTAAAAAAACATTTTATATTTTTAAAATTTTTAAAAAATTAAAAGAATATAAAATTTTATCCAATATTTTTGAATTTTAACTTATTTTTATAAAGAATGAATTAATTTTTATTTTTATAAAGAATTAATTTAAAAGATTAATCGATTCAGTGTTTAAATTGTTTAAATAATATTTTACTTGAACTTTAACGATAAATTAGGTCAAAACTAATTTTATAAAATTCATATTGTTTTTTCCTATTGAGATTTGAAGGGTTGTTAAAGTACCTGAAAAATGGAAATTTTAGCTATTTTTGTTCCAATTTAAAGGATGGGGGAGTAAACAAACTTGTTTTGCTTGGACTAAATAAAGCACTTGATACTTGGAAACAAAATTTAGCTAAAAATGAAGAATTAGCTGCAGAAATCAAAATATTTACACTTGCTAGCAAGCTTATAATGATTCCAGAAATCCAATCAGTCCCAACTCTTATTTCCTTGGAAATACAAAAGTCTTCAGCCCTTAGACCACAAATAGTTTTGCCAGAGTTTTTGACAGAGCAACAAATCTATAGCATAGGAAATAGACATAAGCAAAGAGATCAAACTATATCATTGTCCGTACTTCTTCCTCCAGTTTTATCTCCTGAGATTCTCGTTGAACATAAAATGCAGGATTTTCAATATTTCTCCTTGTCTAAATCAGCTCCAATTAATTGCAAACATTTTCTGTTATTTTTATTTATTTTCTAAAAATAATTGTTTTTCCTGAAATAAAAAATTATTTATAAATTTAATTTCAAAATACCATATAAATTTAATTTTTAAATTGCTCTTTAATTTAATGTTATTATTAAATTGGTGAGATTAACAAATCTATTGTGTTCCCATTCTATCAAGAAGAGACCACAAAGAAACTAGGAGCCATTGCAAGGCATCTTTCTGCAGTCTCACAAAAGAGAGAAGAGTTTGCGAAACTTGCTCTATTTAAATGGTTCTCAAATACTCATGAAAGCGATATTAAAGGGGTTTCTAGAACTATTTTCACTGCACTTATTAAACCTTTATCGATTATTCAGTGTGTATTTGACATAAAGCCGATTAGATACTCAGAAACAGTAATAAGAAAATCTAGGATTGTTATTGATTATATAAGCTTAAATTAGATTATAGGTCTCTGGAGATTATTTTGGCTCCTCGCTGCCCAAACTGGTTTCGGGCTCAAGGTTGCCCTAAGCGCTGGCGCCACACCATTTTCTTGTGGAAGTTCAACATCTCTAGAGGAGGCTCACCCCGCCATGCTCTGGCCAGCTGTGCGGTAAAGGACTCTCTTAGCCCTGCAGCGCTTAAGACATGGGAAAAACGCCCAATGCATCCATCTGAATATTTTGCCTTTATCAGGCATGAAATTGCTTCCCAGAAGTATGAGCCAATTTTACGCCTTCGATTTTTCGTTGTGGAACAAGTAAAAAAGCCTGCCATAGAGTTCCGAAAACTAAAAAGCAACCCTGAACTTCATAAAATTATGGAATTCACTTACCTGGCGCAGAGATTTACTCGCCAGTCGCCTGAATCCATACTCAACCGGTTATCTTTTAAAAAGCAGGATTGTTATTGAAGAAATGGATATAGTAAAGAAAAACTCTCATTTATTGTCTGAAAAGCCAAAAGATGACCAAAAAATGCAAATGGCTGTTGATAAGCTATTTAGCATTGCAAAAGTAAGAAAATTGATGAGTGAAGTTGCATTATTTAAATGGACTAGTTGCGAAGTTTCTGAAAACAGAGAAAAAGTGCATTATTGTCTACTAACAAAACCGCTAACGACAATAGAAAAAGAATCCTCTGTAAAATCATCTATAAATACAGCAAGCGCTTTGTCAAAACCAATTGTAATAATTGAGGAAGTAGAAGAATTAAGTGATAGCCAAAAAGAAAAGATGAAGAAAACTATTTTTAACTTAGCCAGAATTTTCAGAGGCAACCTCCAAAAAGTTATAAATAAATGGAAAATTAACCACCACAAGAAAAATACTGCAATTGCTAACTCTTTATTTTAGTGGGCGAGCAAAAAACCATTAAAAAATAGTCCAAGCCTCCTTAGGGCTCGAGCTATATTTTTCGAGAAAAACTCTTTAGCGACAATATAAATTGATTTTTACTTCCCAATTTTTTCAGAATGGATTTTTTAAACTTTTAAAAAAGTCAAAAAAAATGTCCCTCTCTTCGAAAGTGAGCAAAATATCTTTACTTGCTAATGGATGAGTGGGTTAAGAGGAAGACCAAAGCTGTAAAAGTAAGATCAGCTCCAAGAAATAGGCCTGTATTTGAATTGCTAACTCCCCCCCCCCTCCGTGAGCGAACAAAACCATTAGAAAAATCGCCATTTTTTGACCAAAAACCCACCCTCCGTGAGCGAACAAAAATTTTTTTAATAGAAAAAATTTTAATGGAAAAAAAATTTGATATATAAGTGATAATTAGTATAATGAAAATCTAGAGCTAATTCTGTTTAAATTTTAAACAAATTGCGTTTTAAAACATAAATTTTGCAAATTAAATTAATATTTGCTTCCCAATTTTTGCAAATTAGGATTTTTTTAAATTTCGAAAAAAATATTTTTTATAAAATTTATATATAAATTTTTTTTAAAAAAAAAAAATTAACCCCCCTCCGTGAGTGAACAAAATTTTTTTGTTCGCTCACGGAGGGGGGGGGGGAGTAAGTAAACCGACAACTCAGCTCGAATATATTGATCATTCAAAGACCATCAAAGATTTACTTACTAACTTAAATCACGCAGTAAAATACAATTTATTAAAATCTCTCAACTCCTGGAAAAATGCTGCACAATTAAAGAGAGCCGCGAAAACTGAATCCCAAAAGTCGTTTAGCATAGCTCAAAAGCTCTCAATTATTCCAGAAATTAAATACGAAGAAGAAAACATCGCAAAGAAAATGCATTTGAGAGCCCTAAATAGAATTGCGCTTTTCAGACTCTACAAAGCTTTTGATAGATGGACAAAAGAGCCAGTAGAGTTTGAAGAAGTCGAAGAAGTCACGACAACAGTCACCACCAAAACCAAATCTGCTCCAGACGCTCAAGTAATTTTTGCTGCTTTATCAAAAGTCCCTGTAATCCCAATTATCCAATATGAAAATAAAGCAGATATTTTAGCACAAAAACTTCATCTAAAAGCACTAAACAAAATCATTATGTTCAGCCTCTACAAAGCATTTGATGCATGGAAACAAAACTCTGTAGAATACGAAGAATTCGAAGAAGTTGTCACAGAAATCACCAAAATCAAAGCTTCTCCTGTATCAAGAAAAGTCTTTACCCCTGTCAGCAAGGTCATTGTGATTCCTTGCTTTGGTTTTGAAGCTAAAGAGCGCACATTGACTCTCCAAAGATTTTTAACCATGAGCAAGCCAATCCTTCTTCCAGAAATTGTAGATTTCTTAAGCACCTTCACAAAAGCCTGCTTAGGAAATTTGAAACATATGTCAAGAATTAAGCTTAGACAAGCTTTTAGCACCTGGAAAGAGGCCACTGACTTTGAAAACGATGAAATATTATCAGCAGCTGTCAAAAGAAGGTTCTTGAAAGGAAAACCATCTAAGCCTAGAAGCCAAAAAATGGACTCTATAGTCAATTATCTATTCCAAATACAAGAAACACGAAGCCAATTACTTAATCGTGCTTTATTTAAGTGGCTCGGCTATAAAGCTGCAGATCTGTCTAATCAATTTACCTATATACCTCTATTAAAGCCATTTATTACCCCTGAAATTGATTATTCAATTGATGTAAAAGCAATAAAATACTCAGAAATGATACTTAGGAAGCCAAGAGTCATGATTGAAGAAATGGACGAAATAAAGAAGCATAGACATTTATTGTATGAAGAACCAAAATCTGATGACGATAAAATGAAGATGGCTGTAGATAAATTATATAGAATTGCAAATGCAAGAAAATTGATGAGCGAAGTCGCTATATTTAAATGGATTAGTTATGGAGTTTCTGAAGACAGGATTAAGATGAGCTATAAATTGTTTACTAAGCCTTTGACTACAATTGAAATGGAACACTCTGTAAAAGCTGAAATAAGTACAGAAAAAATTCTTTTAAAGCCTATTGCAATGATTGAGGAAGTGGAAGAATTGAGTAGCGGCCAAAAAGAAATCATGAAGAAGACTGTATTGAGTTTGGCGAGAATTTTCAGAGGAAATCTTCAAAAAGTTATTAATAGATGGAAAATTAATCACCATAAGAAAAATACTGCAATTGCTAACCCCGGCTCTGGCTTTGGATAGGGCTCTAATGATAGGCATCAGGACAGTCTAAGCAAAATTAAAAATTCCAATTCGTAAAAATTGAAAATAAAAACTTATTACAATTGTAAATTATTGTTTTAGAAATGTAAGCTAAAATTTAATAGAATAATAGATATTTTATTATAAAAATTGCCAAAATTTTTCTCCAGTATTATATATTTTTCGAATGGTTCTGCTTGTTTTAAAATGAGGGAAGTAAGAGAAAGACCAAAGCTGTAAAAGTAAGATCAGCTCCAAGAAATAGGCCTGTATTTGAATTGCTAAGTAAACCGACAACTCAGCTCGAATATATTGATCATTCAAAGACCATCAAAGATTTACTTACTAACTTAAATCACGCAGTAAAATACAACTTATTAAGATTTCTCAACTCCTGGAAAAGTGCTGCACAATTAAAGAAAGCCGCGAAAACTGAAGCCCAAAAGTCGTTTAGCATAGCTCAAAAGCTCTCAATTATTCCAGAAATTAAATACGAAGAAGAAAGCATCGCAAAGAAAATGCATTTGAGAGCTCTAAATAGAATTGCGCTTTTCAGACTCTACAAAGCTTTTGATAGATGGACAAAAGAGCCAGTAGAGTTTGAAGAAGTCGAAGAAGTCACGACAACAGTCACCACCAAAACCAAATCTGCTCCAGACGCTCAAGTAATTTTTGCTGCTTTATCAAAAGTCCCTGTAATCCCAATTATCCAATATGAAAATAAAGCAGATATTTTAGCACAAAAACTTCACCTAAAAGCACTCAATAAAATCATTATGTTCAGCCTCTACAAGGCATTTGACGCATGGAAACAAAACTCTGTAGAATACGAAGAATTCGAAGAAGTTGTCACAGAAATTACCAAAATCAAAGCATCCCCTGTATCAAGAAAAGTCTTTACCCCTGCTAGCAAGCTTCTCATTACTCCTGAAATTGATTATTCAATTGATGTAAAAGCAATAAAATACTCAGAAATGATACTTAGGAAGCCAAGAGTCATGATTGAAGAAATGGACGAAATAAAGAAACATAAGCATTTGCTGTCTATAGAACCAAAACCTGATGATGATAAAATGAAGATGGCTGTAGACAAATTATATAGAATTGCAAATGCAAGAAAACTGATGAGTGAACTTGCAATCTTTAAATGGATTAGTTGTGGAGTTTCTGAAAAGAGTGCTAAGGAGAGCTATAAATTGTTCACAAAACCTTTAACAATAATTGAAGTAGAAAATTATGTTGAGGAATCAAGATATGCAGAAAAAATTTTAATTAAGCCTATAGTAATGATTGAGGATGTAGAAGAATTGAGTAGCGGCCAAAAAGAAATCATGAAGAAGACTGTATTGAGTTTGGCGAGAATTTTCAGAGGAAATCTTCAAAAAGTTATTAATAGATGGAAAATTAATCATCATAAGAAAAATACTGCAATTGCTAAGAGAAAGACCAAGGCTGTAAAAGTAAGATCAGCTCCAAGAAATAGGCCTGTATTCACATTGCTAAGTAAACCAACAACTCAGCTCGAATTTAATGACCACATAAAGACCATCAAAGATCTAATAGCAAACTTAAATCACACAATTAAATATAATGCATTCAAATCATTCAACACTTGGAAAAATGCTGTACAGCCAATTATCTCTACAAAAACTGAAGCCCAAGTCTCATTCAATGCTATTCAAAAAGTATCAATTGCTCCAGAAATTAAATACGAAGAAGAAAACCTCACAAAGAAAATGCATTTGAGAGCCCTAAATAGAATTGTGCTTTTCAGACTCTACAAAGCTTTTGAGAGATGGACAAAAGAGCCAGTAGAGTTTGAAGAAGTCGAAGAAGTCACGACAACAGTCACCACCAAAACCAAATCTGCCCCAGATACTCAAGTAATTTTTGCTGCTTTATCTAAAGTCCCTGTAATCCCAATTATCCAATATGAAAATAAAGCAGATATTTTAGCACAAAAACTTCATCTAAAAGCACTAACTCCCCCCCCCCCCTCCGTGAGCGAACAAAAAAATTTTGTTCGCTCACGGAGGGGGGTTATTTTTTTTTTTTAAAAAAAATTTATATATAAATTTTATAAAAAATATTTTTTTCGAAATTTAAAAAAATCCTAATTTGCAAAAATTGGGAAGCAAATATTAATTTAATTTGCAAATTTATGTTTTAAAACGCAATTTGTTTAAAATTAAACAGAATTAGCTCTAGATTTCATTATACTAATTATCACTTATATATCAAAATTTTTTTCCATTAAAATTTTTTCTATTAAAAAAATTTTTGTTCACTCACGGAGGGTGGGGTTTTTGGTCAAAAAATGGCGATTTTTCTAATGGTTTTGTTCGCTCACGGGGGGGGGGGGGGAGTAAACAAAATCATTATGTTCAGCCTCTACAAAGCATTTGATGCATGGAAACAAAACTCTGTGGAATACGAAGAATTCGAAGAAGTAGTCACAGAAATCACCAAAATCAAAGCTTCTCCTGTATCAAGAAAAGTCTTTACCCCTATCAGCAAAGTTGTTGTAATTCCTGAAATCCAAACCCTATACAAAACCAGCTTCAAATTCTTTGAAATTTCCAATGAATTAAATATTAAGCCTTACTACGAAGACGAAGTGAAAACCCAAGAAATTTCATCAGATAAGCTCAGCATTATAAGTCCTCCTATAACGATTCCAGAATTCCTTATAGAAGCTGAAGAGCCTGAAGTTCAATATTTCGGCTGCGAACAAAAAGCTGTTACACTTCCAATTTATAAATCTTCAGAAAAGCATATAAAAACAAAATTCCAAGTATTTGATTTATTAAGTAAAGCAGATGTCCAGCCATGCTTCTCCAGTGAAATAATTACTATAATTGAAAGAAAAACAGTGCTTAGATTACTAATAGCCCCTATAATAGCTCCTGAGCTGCATGATGAACGCCAGAAGAAACATAAGTCGGTTGACTCAGAGTCAATAGTGCTTTCTGTAACTTCAAAACCAATTGCGGCACCAGAAATGGTAGAATACTCAAGAAGAAAGAGGAGAAGGACCTTCATGACTGAAAGTCCTAAAGAGGAGATGTCAGATGGGTGTTTACTTTTTGAAAGAAAAGGTTTTTCTCATTCAAAGGTCCTCAGGAAATTTGTTCAAGATTTTTAAAGGGTGGAATTTCTTCTAAAATTTACAATTTTTCTGAGCACTGGCAAACTATCAAAAAATTACCCTAGGAACTATCTATCATAAAATCGAAACTTTCCGATTAAAATAATATGTAGCCTGTCAGATGACAGCTATGAAGAAGAAATAGTGACTGAAATCACTTTTGTGAAGGTCACTCCATCTGAGATAGAAAGAACTGTGGTTTACCTTCAACAAAAAGTGCTAGTTCCTGCTGTGGTTGTTAATGATGTAGAAGTCATTGAGATTCAAGAAATGCAAAGCGCTTCAATCCAGCCTAAAGCAAAAGCCAAGGTAAGATCTGCTAAAAAAGCAAAAGCGCACTTGAATAATCTGGATCATATCGTCAAAAGATGGATTGCAAGAGCATTTTACAGTTGGAGAATAGAAGATCCTGAAGCAATAGAAAGAAGACTGGTTCAATCAAAGAAACTGACAAAGGAAACAGAGGTACTTAGAAAGGTTTATTGTCTAGAAACCAAATGTGTTGTTCCGATATCTCAGGCAGAAGACACTGAAATAATATAGATTAGATTGATTACTCGGGCTTATTTAAATACCTATCCTTCTCTGGTTAGTTTTGAGCGTTGGTGGCATCAAGCACTAACTCGTTTAGACACCAAAAAAAGGTGACGTCAGACAGTCTGTCGGGTAGGCTTACCCATCAGGTCTTGATTATTTACCAATGGTTAAGGCCTCCTATTATCAGTAAGACTTGACGTATTGTTTGATTGCTCGAAATCTCCTTCTTGGTCAATCTTCCCTACCGCAGGCTAAAGATTGTTTCCCAAGAAGCATTAAAGAATATTGCGCCTTGATTTTTTGGTTGTGGGTGAGGAAAAAGTTTTAACACCAAAAATAACCCTCGGCCAGGATCAATTTACAGGAAAGCGAGGACCTAATTACTCGCCTTTTTAATAATTCTTAAATAATAGAAGAGCTTGAAATACAAAGCACTTCAATCAAAGCTAAGCCTAAGAGGGCCAAAGTCAGATCCGCAAAGCCACATCTCAAGAATCTCGACCATATTCTCAAGAAAATCTTGTCATTAGCTTTCAATCACTGGAAATACGCCAAGAAAGACCCATCAAACGCCTATCTTCATGATATAAATACTACAAGAACTGAATTTTTCTTGTCAAGCAAACCAATTACTTCTATTGAAATCACTTATGAAGATGTAATAATCATGAAAAAGACAAGTGCAATCAGACCTAAAAAGAAAATTCAAGCCAAGCCTAGGAAGCAAAAGAGCCATTTACTAAATTTAATCCATATCGTCAAGGACAGAGTATCTCAAGCATTTAATAAATGGAGCAGAGAAGTGAAGCACCCAGTTGCAAAGCTTGATCAGAAATCAACCAATCTCTCTTAATCTTCTCATTTAAATATTAAATCTCCTTGTAGTCCTGCAGAACTATTTTTAAATAAATTTTGTGTATAATTATTATAATAAAAGTTTTAGCTAAAAAAATTTGTATTATAAAGCTTTTATTTATAAATTAATGAGCAATATTTTATCGATTTTTTGCTAATTTTTAAAAAATAATAGGCAACTTCTATTTATTTTTTTTTTAAAAAGCAGCTTGAGATGAGGATTTAGAAAGAAAAGAATATAAACTTGCATCCAAAGTTGCTATTCCTATTGTATTTGCTGAAGAAACTGTCATCGAAATTGAAGAATTCCAAGTCCAAACTGCCTCAATTCAAGCAAGGCCTAAACAAACTAAAGTAAGGTCAGCCAAGAAAGCTAAGCCTCACCTTAAGAATTTGGATCATATCGTTAAAAAAGTGCTTCTCATTGCTTTTAATGCTTGGAAAAACATTTCTGTTATCAAAGAAACAGATATTTTAAGAAAGGAAATCAGCCTCGTCACCAAGCCGTTGACCTCTATTGAAATCTTCTCTGAAGAGTTGTTTAGCAAGAAGACTCTTGGAATTAAAAAACCTCAAAAGAAAGCCCAGCCTCCTGCAAAGAAGCAAAAGAATCAATTTGTGATACTAAATCATATAGCGAAAAATTTGCTATCCAAGCCATTTAACAAATGGAGACTATTTAGCTTGCTTAAACATGAGAAAATTACTCAACAGTTTATTAAATACTCTCCAATAGCATTGCCAATAATTCCGATAGAAGTAATTGATGAAACAAGAGAGTCCCACTTTAGAGAAGCTATTTCAGTAGCGCACTATCCAAGAGTACTACCAGAATTAATGACTATGAGAAGTCCTTCTCATTATGTCCAAAGAGAATTGACGATAATTGAAGTAACTGAGACTTTTGACTATTCTCTAACTCTTGAGTCCTTGCATAAGCCACTCACAATGATCACTAATCAAACAAAAGAATTAAAAGCTTTAGCATTGCCTTTACAAGTAGCTGAAAAAGCCAAACTAAGCGAAGCCAAAGAATATATGAGCGAAGAGTCTTTATCATTTTTAGTTTTTACAAAGCCTGTTTTAGTTCCTGAAGCAACAGATTCTTCTAGAAGAAAGAAAAAACAAAGATTAGGAGAAGTTGATAATGAAGACCAATACTTATCAGAGGAAATCGAGGAAGAAGCAGAAATCATTGAAAGGGTCATAATTCGCCCTCAACAAAAAGTGCTAGTTCCTGCTGTGGTTGTTAATGATGTAGAAGTCATTGAGATTCAAGAAATGCAAAGCGCTTCAATCCAGCCTAAAGCAAAAGCCAAGGTAAGATCTGCTAAAAAAGCAAAAGCGCACTTGAATAATCTGGATCATATCGTCAAAAGATGGATTGCAAGAGCATTTTACAGTTGGAGAATAGAAGATCCTGAAGCAATAGAAAGAAGACTGGTTCAATCAAAGAAACTGACAAAGGAAACAGAGGTACTTAGAAAGGTTTATTGTCTAGAAACCAAATGTGTTGTTCCGATATATCTGACAGAAGACGCTGAAATAATAGAAGAGCTTGAAATTCAAAGCACTTCGATCAAGGCCAAGCCTAAGAAGTCTAAAGTCAGATCCGCAAAGCCACATCTCAAGAATCTCGACCACATTCTCAAGAAAATCTTGCTATTATCCTTTAGCCAATGGAAAAACATAAGAAAAGAGCCATTAATAGTCAGAAAAGAGCTGAAATTAATCAGCAAGCCTATAATTTCAATTGAAAAATTATCCACCACACCTCTTCAATCTATCAGTACTAGCATCTACACTATTGCCTCTAAAGCTGTTATTCCTGCTGTATTTATTGAAGAAACCATTATAATTGAAGAATTTGAGGTCCAAAGCACTTCTCTCCAAGTCAAGCCGAAGCAAGCTAAAGTAAGGTCTGCCAAAAACGCAAAGCCACACCTTAAGAACCTGGATCATATCCTCAAAAGGATTTTAATGCAAGCTCTCAATGTCTGGAAAAATGCATATAGGCTTCCGCTTATTAAAGAAACTGAAATTAATACTTATTCTCTGGAGAAATATCCAATTGTCCCTATTGAAATGAAGGAAGAAGATGGAAAGCAAACTTATAAGAAGCCTCTAGCAATTGAAGTGTATCCAAGAGTGCTACCAGAGATGATAACTATGAGAAGCCCATCTCATTATATCCAAAGAGAAACGTCTATAATTGAAGTTAGCGACACATTTGACTATTCTATAACTCATTGCCAGAATTATAATGAATAAATCTGAAGCATTTTATTGGTAGTGAATAAATTTATTATAAAAATAATTAAGGATATAAATTAAAAATGCGGATTTTAATAGAGCCTACTAGCATTTGGAATATTTTTTAAGGATTTTTAAATAAAATATATGTTAAAATACCCTTAACCTAAAATTTTCACTATAAATTATATTAAATCTCGTTTAAAAAAAATAGTTTTTGTCTTAAAAATATGAAAAATATTGGTATTAATAGTAGTGAGTAAGCCATAAGTCTTTATATAAACCAGTCACAATAATTACAAGCCAAGCTAAAGAATCCAATAAGCCAGCTTTATCTTTAGACACTGCTGAAAAAGAAGCCACATCTACTACGAAATTCTATACCTTTGAAAAAGCACATAAAGTTTCAGTGAAGCCATATTACCAGCTTGAAGAAATCCAAGGACTTTCTGCAGATTCTTCAGCTTTCTTAATACAAGCAAAACCTGTTTTGGTGCCTGAGACTATAGAGTCTTCAAGAAGAAACAGAAAGCAAGGAATTGAACTCTCTGAGGATGAGGACTTATCAGAAACTGTAAAAGAAACAATTTCAACAGAAAGCTTTGTATTAATTCCTCAACAGAAACTTCTGATTCCTGCTGCTTTGGTTAGTGAAACTATTGAAATTGAAGAGCTTGAAATCCAGAGCACTTCAATTAAAGCGAAGCCTAACTCCCATTGAGATAACAAATTATTACCCAATAAGAAGAATTTTTTTTATATTATGTTTTGATTATTATATTAATTTTGACAAGTCTTTAAAAATAAAATTTTAGCTATCAAGGAGATAAGAAAACTAAAGTGAGATCAGCAAAGCCACATTTGAACAACCTTGACCATATCCTCAAAAAAGTTTTGCTTATAGCATTTGGCCAGTGGAAAAACATTAAGAAAGAGCTTTCAGTTGAAAGAAAAGAGATAAAATTGATTAGCAAGCCTATAGTGTCAATAGAGAAACTTATTAGTACATATCAGTCAGCACAATCTAGAGAAACAACAATATACCATATGGAATCAAAAGTAGCTGTTCCTATTGCATTCATTGAAGAAGCAGCTTTCGATATTGCTTTTGGCCAATGGAAAAACATAAAGAGTGAATCCTTACTCCCAAGACGGGAAAAAGAGATTTTTTGCTCATTTAACGGGGGAATTTATTTATTTTTTCTTCTTATATATTAAAAGATTAATTTAAAAATTTTTTTTAGAATGTGAATTTTAATAGAGATTATTTTACTATATAAATATATAATATAAAAATCTTTTGCTTTTTAATAGAGGGCCAAAATAATTGTTTTCAATAAAATTATGCTTATTAAGAAGAGAGGGAGTTAGTAGAAAGAAAAGAGCTAAGATTAGTCAGTAAGCCAATAATTTCAATAGAAAAGTTATCAATCGCACACCAGCCTGCTCAACTATTAGAAACAGAAGTTTACCATATTGACTCCAAAGTATCTGTTCCTATTGTATTTGTTGAAGAAACAGTCATCGAAATTGAAGAACTCCAAATCCAAAGCACCTCAGCACTATCAAGACCTAAAAAATCTAAAGTTAGGTCAGCTAAGAAAGCTAAGCCTCACCTGAAAAACCTTGACCACATTCTTAAAAAAGCTTTAATATTACCTTTCAATTTATGGAAAAACGCAAATAAGCACCCTCTGACTAAAGAAACTGATATAGTTAGAACTGAAATTTATCTAGTCACTAAGCCTTTAACATCAATTGAAATAATTTCTGATGAAACAATCATTTCTAAAAAGACTGCTGGAATTAAGAAGCCTCAAAAGAAACAAGCTGCACCTGTAAATAAGCAAAAGAATCAATTTGTGATACTGAACTATATAGCTAAAAGTATAGTGTCAAAGCCTTTCCATAAATGGAGATTGCTAAGCTCAATAAAACAAGAAAAAGAATTGGTTATAAGTCAGCAGATTGTTAAATACTCCCCAGTAACTTATCCAATCATACCTATTGAGACTGCTGTTGAAGATCTTCAAATTAAATCAGATCATAAGAAATCATTATCAGTTGAAGTCTTCCCGAGAGTGCTTCCAGAGCTAATGACTTTGAGAAGGCCATCTCGTTATATGCAAAGAGAAGTTTCAGTAATTGAGGTGAGCGAAACATTTGACTATTCGCTTAGTCTTGAATCCTTACATAAGCCACTCACAATGATTACAAACCAAACTAAACAATCTTCAGAAGCCTCTGAAAAATCCACCATCAGCGATACTAAAGCTAAAACTGCTCCAGCAAAAGTTTCCCCAACTAAATACAGCTTCTTCACAAGTCTATATAAGCCTATTTTAAAGCCTAAGTTCCAAGATAAATCTAGAAAAATCACTTATCAGGTAGAAAACAAGATTAGCATTTCTCCTGAATTTGTAATAGAAATTGATAATAAATCCAAGCATTATGATGGAAAATTGACAAGACAGTATGCATGTGAATCAAAGCCTTTGATAATCCTTGAATATTTTGATGATGAAAGGATCATATTCAAGCTCAGAGAAGACCCAGTTATCAAGGACATTTTAAGCACTTCTACAATGCAGGTGCATTATCAGCAAAAACCTGAGCCTTATTTCTCCTCAATTGATAAGACTACTAGTGTGTCTCTTATGAAGAAACCAGTTACTATTCTAGACAGCACAATTGATTTGGCTAAGGCAGAACGAGTCTACCAATGCTCTTTGACGACCTATCCAAAGGTGTATTTAGAGTCTATTAATGCAATTAAGCCTACAAGATACCTTCAAAGAGAAATTTCAGTTATAGAAATCCATGAAGAAATTGAAAACAAGTTCCAGCTTTCTGCAATTTCTAAGCCAATAACTATAATTTATAATGAGTCAAATCTTCAGGGCTCTTCATCTTCGCAGTCATCTTCTGAAGAAATCCCTGAAGAAGTATTCGGAGCAGTTTCATTCCAAATTGAAGAAAAGTCTACCAAGCTGCAGTCAGAAGTCCCTGAAAACAAAAAGCCATCTGCATTATCATATACAGTCCAGCCTTTACTTCTCATTCCGTTAGAAATCCACTATGAGAAGCCAAATATTGAAGAGGAAGAAGTCATTATTTCTCCTGATATATTTTTCTTTAACCCAATTATTGACGATTCACAAGAAGAAGTATATACGTTGGCTACTAAGGTTGTTACAATCGCAGAATTCCATGAAGAAAAGACGATTGTAAAACAAGCTGAAAGTAAAGGAGACGAAGCAAAAGATATGAGATATTATGAAATTAAACCATTGCAAAAGCCTGTTGTTATTATAGAAAACATCTTTACAATTACACCTAACGCTCTATTGCATAAAGATGAATCATATTGCTCGCTCTTAATTGTAATTGTAGATAATTCTAAAATTTTAATTTTAAGAAATTTTTTTAGGTCAATTAATATTCAAATTACATTTTTTATCGAAAAAAGCAAAGAAATATAAATTTTAATAAAATTCTAACTCCCCCTTGAGCGAAGTTTTTTTGCTCTCTAATGGAGGGTGCTAGATTTTCTTTTTTTAAATTTTATATTAAATAATTATATATATAAAATAAATTTTTCTATTTAAATCCAAATTTGTAAATACTTAAAACGAAAAATCTAATTAAATTTATAAAAAATAAAGCCCTTAAAGAGCTAGCAGAAAATCTTTCTCGCTCTTAAAGGGGGAGTAAGAATTAACATATTATGTTTGCACATAAAGTTTCCAATATATTATATAGATGGCTCTCCATCATATGAAAAATAATAAAATAAAATACTTAATAAAAACTTGGAGGATTAAGAGACTTTTACACAGAGAATTTTCAATAATAGAAATTCAAGAAGAAATCGATAGCAAATTCTCACTTCAAGCAATTGTTAAGCCTATTTCTATTCTTGAAAGTAGCCTCTCAATTAAGACTCTAAAATACGAGCCAAATATTCCTGGAACTCACCAGGCTCAAAATGAATCAAATCTGCCTGAAATATCTAAAGAATCGTCACAAAAATTAGTAGTAATTCTTCTACAAAAACCAGTTATTGTTGCTGAAAGTTATATGAGTATTCATGACAGTTCTACTTTATTGTCAGGATTACAAAGAAATCCTCTTGAGACTGAGCCTCACCCTGAAGACCTACAAGGCTCCAGCTCTATAAGCTCATCTGGCCTGAAAATCGAAAAAGCTACATTTTCAATCAGCTGCAAAGGCCAAGTTTTCCCTGGATTCAAAGCAGGCTCTTCATTACAAAAATCCATCAAAATATCAACTCAAACTTATTCTGGAATTTCAAAGCCTCATATACAAATAGAATCATTTAGTGAAGAACAAATAAGAAACTACATCATAAATAAGCACAAATTTGTTACTCAAAAGAGCCAGCAAGAAATTTCTTACTCTCACTCAGCGATTTCAAGGCCACAAATATTACTTGAAACACTTTATAAAGAGAAATCAAGAAAATCGAAAGCTAGCTACAGAGATCAGCAAGAATCAGAAATTGTTGAAGCAGCAAAGGTATCATTTGCAATGAGCAGCAAAGTCCAAATCCTTCCTGAACTTTTAATCGAAAAATCTCTTGCTCAAAAATCTGAAGCTTCATCAGTTCATTCAGCTATTTTCAGACCTCAAATATCAGTTGAAAAACTTTATAAGTCTGAAGCTAAAAAGCAACCAAAATACATAATTTCTGAGCCTGGAACAATATCGAAAGAAGAATCGTCAGAAGCCTTCTCAATCATTTGCAGACCTGTCGTTCCAGTAGAGAAAATAACTGAAATTATGATACAAGAGGATATCGATAATATTTTTGTAGTAAAATACTCTATTATGCCAAAACCTCGAATTCCGATTGAAAAATATGAAGAGGATGAAATAAGAAGCTGGGTAATAAACAGAGACAGCCATTCTGAAAGCAAGCCAATTAGACAAGAAATCCCACTCTCAGCCTTTTCAAGTATATCTAGACCTGTCGTACCTATTGAAATGCTTAGTAAGGAAAAAATAAGAAGGCACCTTAAAGAAATTGCTGACACTGCTCAATACCAAGAATCATCAGTTGTTTATTCAGCGATTTCAAGGCCACAGATAGCTATTGAAAAACTATATGAAGAAGTTACAAGAAAACGGAAGGTTAATAAAGTTTATATTGATTACTCTGAAAAAAGCAAAATAAAAGAAATTGTTCTTGGGTCTAAGCCGATCTCTATTGTCGAACAACATTCTCACCTAAGAGAAAAAGTGCCTTTTGTGACTGCTGAACATATTTTAACTCCTCTTTTAAAGCCGCTTATAGTCTGTGAAGAAATATCTGCTCATCAAGCTAAAATTATTCTTGGAGCACAAAGTGCAATATCAGCAAGCCCAGATTCAGAGATACTTAAATTGCAAGCTTTCTTTAAGCCTAATATATCAATGCAAACTATTTATAAAAAGCCTATTGAAATAGTCGAAGCTACAGAGAGCCAATCCTCTTCAGAAGAAATCCCTGAAGAAGAATTCGGAGCAGTTTCATTCCAAATTGAAGAAAAGTCCACCAAACTACAGTCAGAAGTTCCTGAAAACAAAAAGCCATCTGCATTATCGTATACTTACACTTAATTAACTTATATAAAACCCGCCGTAATTCCCGAAAGACTACCTCCATCCATGATGCTCAACCAATCGTAGCACGACCTTCAAATCTTCGTTTTTATAGATTAGGATTAGTATTATCTATTTGTAGTTGGATGAGTTACGCTACCTTGCAGTACGTCAACAGAGGTTTCTCTTTCCGAAATTTTAAAAACAAATTTTCTGATCAAGCTGTCGGCTAAAATGGAAATCCAAAGCCTGGGACGCAATACCCAGTATTGTGCTGAGAAATGCCCAATGGACTGTTTAGTAGCCCACAATGTTGCTGAGCCACCCCTTTCCAACTCTTGATCTGGAAAGACTTCAGTCAACCTAATTCGACATTGCGCTGCACCAAAACAAGTAAAGCCTAGCTGGATATACTTATTGAGCGCCAATTTCCTTTCAATAAGGGCAGCGCGACTTTTCGGTTCTACAGCTGCAGGTGCTGAGACAAAGGGCGGGTTCACTCTCTCCATTTTAATGTATATGCATTATCATATACAGTCCAGCCTTTACTTCTCATTCCGTTAGAAATCCACTATGAGAAGCCAAATATTGAAGAGGAAGAAGTCATTATTTCTCCTGATGTATTTTTCTTTAACCCAATTATTGATGATTCACAAGAAGAAGTATATACAATGGCTACTAAGGTTGCTACAATGGTAGAATTCCATGAAGAAAAGGCGATTGTAAAGCAAGCTGAAAGTAAAGGAGATGAAGCAAAAGATATAAAATATTATGAAATTAAACCAATGCAAAAGCCTGTTATCAGTATAGAAAGTGTGGTTACAGTTACTCCAAAAAGACTTTTACAGAGAGAAATTTCAATTATAGAAATTAGAGAAAATATCGAGAATAAGTTCTCACTTCAAGCAATTGTGAAGCCAATTTCTATCCTTGAAGCTAGCCTTTCTGCTAATTCCTCTGCTTTATGAGAGAAAATTGATATGATTTTACGTTTGTAAATGATTTTTTACTTGAATTATCAAAGTTTATCTTTTGCAATCTCAAGCTAATCTTATAAATTTAGTCTCCTTGAATTCGAAAAAAATCAAAATCATTCAGATTTTTATTAAAATCTAAAATATAAAAACGATGCAGTGGGAAAATATATTTTGTGCACTGGAGAAGATGTAAGAATATTGACATTTCTGAAAAAGATAAACAAATTCTCCCTGGAGCTCACCAGACTAAAGATAAATCAAATCTGCCTGAAATCTATAAAGAATCGTCTCAAAAATTAGTAGTAATTCCTTTACAAAAACCAGTTATTGTTGCTGAAAGTTACATTAGCAGGCATGATATTTCTGCTTCGTTTTTATCAGAACCCCAAAGAAATCCTCTTGAGACTGAGCCATATATCAAAAATATTTTTGCATTAAAATACTCTATTATGTCAAAACCTCGAATTTCGATTGAAATATATAAAGAAAATGAAATAAGAAATTGGGTAATAAACAGAGACAGCCATTCTGAAAGCAAGCCAATTAGACAAGAAATCCCACTATCAGCCTTTTCAAGTATATCTAGACCTATCGTACCTATTGAAATGCTTACTCCCCCCTTATGAGCGAGCAAAACCATTAGAAAAATCCCTATATTTTGTCTAAGAGCCCACCCTCTATGAGCTAACAAAAATATTTTATGAAAAAAAAAATTTAATATATAAATGATAATTGATATAATAAAATCTAGCTAATTCTGTTTAATTATAAACAAATTGGGTTTTAAAACATAAATTTTACTAGTTAAATTAATATTTGTTTCAAATTTTTGCAAATTTGGATTTTTTAAAATTATAATAAAAGATTTTTTTATAAAATTTATATATAATTAGTTGATTAAATTTCTGATCGGCTCCCACGAGCCTAAGATAGATTTCACGAGTGAAAATCCATAAATTCCGCTCGGAAACCCAATATTGGCTCGTAGGAGTCGGTCAGAAATTAAGCCAAGATATTATATAGTTTTTAAAAAATTGGCCCTATCATGAGTGAATAAAATTTTTTTATTCGCTCATGGAGGGTGGGTGGGTTAGTAAAGAAAAAATAAGAAGGCACATTAAAGAAATTACTGATACTGCTCAATACCAAGAATCATCAGTTGTTTATTCAGCGATTTCAAGGCCACAGATAGCTATTGAAAAACTATATGAAGAAGTTACCAAAAGACGCAAGGTTAATAAAGTTTATATTGATTACGCTGAAAAAGGTAAAATACAAGAGATTGTTATTCTGTCTAAGCCGATCACTATTGTTGAACAACATTCTCACCTAAGAGAAAAAGTGCCTTTTGTGACTGCTGAACATATTTTAACTCCTCTTTTAAAGCCGCTTATAGTCTGTGAAGAAATATCTGCTCATCAAGCTAAAATTATTCTTGGAGCACAAAGTGCAATATCAGCAAGCCCAGATTCAGAGATACTTAAATTGCAAGCTTTCTTTAAGCCTAATATATCAATGCAAACTATTTATAAAAAGCCTATTGAAATAGTCGAAGCTACAGAGAGCCAATCCTCTTCAGAAGAAATCCCTGAAGAAGAATTCGGAGCAGTTTCATTCCAAATTGAAGAAAAGTCCACCAAACTACAGTCAGAAGTTCCTGAAAACAAAAAGCCATCTGCATTATCATATACAGTCCAGCCTTTACTTCTCATTCCGTTAGAAATCCACTATGAGAAGCCAAATATTGAAGAGGAAGAAGTCATTATTTCTCCTGATGTATTTTTCTTTAACCCAATTATTGACGATTCACAAGAAGAAGTATATACAATGGCTACTAAGGTTGTTACAATCGCAGAATTCCATGAAGAAAAGGCGATTGTAAAGCAAGCTGAAAGTAAAGGAGATGAAGCAAAAGATATAAAATATTATGAAATTAAACCAATGCAAAAGCCTGTTATCAGTATAGAAAGTGTGGTTACAGTTACTCCAAAAAGACTTTTACAGAGAGAAATTTCAATTATAGAAATTAGAGAAAATATCGAGAATAAGTTCTCACTTCAAGCAATTGTGAAGCCAATTTCTATCCTTGAAGCTAGCCTTTCTGCTAATTCCTCTGCTTTATGAGAGAAAATTGATATGATTTTACGTTTGTAAATAATTTTTACTTTGAATTTTCAAAGTTTATCTTTTATAATCTCAAGCTAATTCTATTAGATTTAGTCACCTCAAATTCAAAACAAATTATCATCATTCTCAATATATCAGATTTTCATTTATATCTAAAATATATAAACGATGTAGTGGTAAAAAAAACTCTCGTGCACTGGAAAAGGTGTAAGAATAGTGAAACTTCTGAAAAAGATAAGCAAATTCTCGCTGGAGCTCACCAGACTAAAGATAAATCAAATCTGCCTGAAATATCTAAAGAATCGTCTCAAAAATTAGTAGTAATTCCTTTACAAAAACCAGTTATTGTTGCTGAAAGTTATATTCACAGCCATGATAGTTCTGCTTTATTGACAGGATCACAAAGAAATCCTCTTGAGACTGAGCCTCACCCTGAAGACCTACAAGGCTCCAGCTCTATAAGCTCTTCTGGCCTTAAAATCGAAAAAGCTACATTTTCAATCAGCTGCAAAGGCCAAGTTTTCCCTGGATTCAAAGCAGGCTCTTCATTACAAAAATCCATCAAAATATCAACTCAAACTTATTCTGGAATTTCAAAGCCTCATATACAAATAGAATCATTTAGTGAAGAACAAATAAGAAACTACATCATAAATAAGCACAAATTTGTTACTCAAAAGAGCCAGCAAGAAATTTCTTACTCTCACTCAGCGATTTCAAGGCCACAAATATTACTTGAAACACTTCATAAAGAGAAATCAAGAAAATCGAAGGTTAGCTACGGAGAACAGCAAGAATCAGAAATTGTGGAAGCAAAGGTATCATTTGCAGTGAGCGCCAAAGTCCAAATCCTTCCAGAGCTTTTAATCGAAAAATCTCTTGCTCAAAAATCTGAAGCTTCATCAGCTCATTCAGCTGTTTTCAGACCTCAAGTAACTTTAAATTAATTACTTCCCCCCCTCTTTAAATTGGAACAAAATATAGGTAAAATTTCTACTTTTTGGTAAATTAAACCCCCTTTAAATTGGAACAAAATTTAATTTTATAATAAAAAATTTTTATATATCTAAATCATAATTTTGATGTAAAAAGTTTTGATATAATTTAAATTTTTCTTCTTAACTAAAATTAAAAATTTAGTTATATCCTGCTTTTGTTTAAAGAATAGAGTATAAAGAGCATTTTATTTAAATAAATTTATTATCCTTAATTGTAAATTTTTAAAACAATTTAATTTTTTTGTTTTTAAAAAATTTTCGAAAAATAATATTTTTATTTAAATAGCTTTGATATAAATTCAATACGAATTCTTTACAGAAATTCAAAATTTACTTATCTCTTGCTTTATTTTAAAGAATAGAGTATAAATAACATCTTATTTAAACAAAATTAGCACTTTGATCGATAAATTTTCTAAAATTTTTTTTTTTTAATTTTTTTTTATCAATAAAAATAATAATTTTTGTGTAAATAGTTTTGATACCAAGAGTAAATAGCATTTTATTAAACAAATTTATTAATCTAATTCGATAAATTTTTGAAATTTTTTTTTTTTTTAAATTTTATATAAATTTTTTATTTTATAAAAAATTTTATAATGATTTTTTTTTTTTAAAAAAAATTTTCTTAACCCCCCTTTAAATTGGAACAAAATTTTTAGTTCCAATTTAAAGGGGGGGGAGTTAGAGTATTTAAGATGTCTAGCACCTTCTCCAACTAAAGAAAAAGTGCCAAAATGGTAACATCACGGGCATTTCCAATCTAAAAAGCCAGACCATCCCAAATAAATCACCTGCCACTCTTGCCTACGCTTCGTACCTGAAATATGCTGTTGCCAATATCTGACTCATCTTCTACACGTGCTTATCCTCCTCGGATGTGCTGAGTGGTGAAAACCTTCAGCTCTTGATTGGCCCTGAAGCAGTTCCTCTTGATATCCTCAAAATTTAAACTGCTTGTTGCAGTGAAGTTCTCAAGAGAAAAATAAAACCCCATAAATAAAATTCCATGAAAGAAAGAGAATTACGGTTACCCTATACTAATACTTGATTGAATTCCAAATCAAGAGCAATTGGGATCTGGCCTTCTGTAAGGCCCTGAGTTGCACCTGCTTTGCATGCATTAAGCGTTCATCCAGTTGTTGTATTAAGCGACCATCCAGTTGTTGTACAACCATCCAGTTATTGTATTAAGCGTCCATCCAGTTGTTGTATTAAGCGTCCATCCAGTTGTTGTAAATTAAATTCTCATCACGAAGTTTCCATCTTTTCTGGTGACGTCCTCAAAAAATGGTGACGTCACCATCTACAGGGGAGACCCTTGTTCCTTTAGCTTCCGGACCTAGCGGTCACGGGTTCCTACTCCTGAGGGGTATTGGCTCTGGAGATGATGTTCCGCGCCTTCTTCACGCCCCAAGCTCCTCACGAGGCATCCTCACTTCCTTCTCGCCGTGAAGTCCATCCAAAATTGCTGTCGCACACCTCAAGGGCCTAGGGAAAGGCCCAATTTTGTTAGCAAAACTCACCCCCTGACACTTCCTTGCTCCATGGATTCCAGGTGTCGCCTTTTTGTTTTGGCGTCACCTGGCAAAAAAATGTCTATAAATTCCATGAGGGAGAGAAAATTCGTAGCTCTAATTTCTCTCGAACCTAATGCCACTTATTTATCCAAACCTCAAGTATCAGTTGAAAAGCTCTATGAGTCTGAAACTAAAAAGAAACCAAAATACATAATTTCTGAGCCTGGAACAATATCTAAAGAATCCTCAATAACTTTTTCTGCCTTGATGAGGCCACTTATAGTCTCTGAAGAAATTTCTAAAGCTTCTCAACAAGAAAAAATTCTTTCTGGAGTAGAAAGTTATTTGGCAGCAAGCCCAGACTCAGAGATATTCATTATGAAAGCCATTAATAAGCCAATTATTTTGATACAAACTGAGGACAAGAAACCTACTAAAATCGTCGAAGTAACAAAAGAGACATTTAGCATATCAGGAAAAGCCAAAGTAAAACCAGTTTTCCAACGAGACTCATCATTAGAAGAAATAGAGCCTACAGAAAAGCCCGAGAGTTTG
Source organism: Blepharisma stoltei (assembly GCA_914767885.1). Taxonomy (NCBI): domain Eukaryota; phylum Ciliophora; class Heterotrichea; order Heterotrichida; family Blepharismidae; genus Blepharisma; species Blepharisma stoltei. Next base: position 962,141 of record CAJZBQ010000044.1, read on the forward strand.
TCTGATCACAGCTTTAAAAGCAGTGAACAGTCAGAAAGTGACAAGGACTCGTTAGAATTTTTACTACCTCAAGCATTAATAGAAGCTGTGCAAAAATACTCTCCTCTATCAAAGCCTCAAATTTTGATTGAAAAGCATGATGAAGATGAAATAAGAAGATTGGCAATAAAGAAATTCAGCAGCTCTAAAAGTCAAACAATTGGCCAAGAAGTAGCTTTTGCAAGTACTTCTAGACCTGTTGTGCCTATTGAAATCCTTACTCCCCCATAAGCGAACAAAACCATTGGAAAGCTCCCTATTTTTGACCAAAAACCCACCCTCTGTGAGTCTGTGAGCGATAAAAATTTTGATATATAAGTGATAATTCATATAATGAAATTTCCAGCTAATTTTGTTTAATTTTAAAGAAATTGCGTTTTAAAAAAAAAAAATTAACCCCTCTGTAAGCGAACAAATTTTTTATTCGCTCATGGAGGGGAGTTAGCAAAGAAAAGATAAGAAGACATCTCAAAGAAATTGTTATTTATAGTGATGCAGCTCAATCTCAAGAATCCTCAATTGTTTATTCTGCTATTTCAAGACCACAAATCGCGATTGAAAAACTATATGAAGAAGTCACCAGAAGGCGCAAGGTTAAGAAGGTTTACATTGATTATGCAGAAAGCAGCCAAGTCACAGAAATTATTCTTGAGTCAAAACCTATCACTATTATTGAGCAGCATTCTTATATTAAAGGAAAAGAGTCTTTTGAAAATATTCTGAGTCCTTCAGCTGAGATAGAAAGTAAGCCTGCAGAAAATCCTATCAATTTGCCTAAGGTTTCTAAAGACAGCCTTAGTCAATCAGAAAGTGTTCATATTTTATCTGCAGTTTTAAGACCTCAAATTCCAATAGAAACTTTGTATAAAGTACCTAACCCTGGAAATTAAATAATACCCAAAATCAATTTTTAATGTTTTATATTTATTGCAATTAATAGAGGAGAGTAGGAGAAAATATGGAAGCGAAAAAATAATTTCCCCAATGGACACTTATGAATCCTCCACCTTATCAGTACTATCTCGGCCTAGAATTCCTGTTGAGACTTTATCAGCGTCTTCTCAGAAAAAACAAAGAAGTCTTGAACTAAGCCTTTCTACACAAATAGAAAGCCAGGAAAGTTTCTCAATTTCATCATTTAAGCCTCAAATACCATTTGGAGAGATTATCAAAGCGAAATTAGGAAATCTTGAAGCAATTATTAAAGTTAAACTTATGAAAGCGTTTGCGACTTGGAAAGAAAAAGTTGTGTTCAATAGAGACTCACTACAAGAGTATTTACTCACCAGTCTATGGGAAAACCATTGAAATACTTTTTTTTGGAAATTCATCGTTCTGTGAACAAGCAAAAATTTTTTTCAAATTAAATAATATATTATTAAGTCCCTAGTTAATTCTATAAATCACCTAAAATTTTAAAGCTAACTTAAATTTTGCAATATTATAATTAAAATTAGCTGGATATTTTAGTCATTTTTGCACAGTGGTGCTCTATACAGTGTTTAGAGATCTCTTGGCCGCACAAGTGAACTGGATGGTAAATCTGTATCAGACTGAAACCTCTGACTTCTCGGTAGTTGTATTGCCCTTTTGGTTTACGGCCTACAATTTTCAACTCAGTCCTTCATCCATCTAACTATTCGGCCCACCTATCATCACTGACTAGATCACTTGCTCTTCATTTTAGGATTCGCCTATCATTGTCTAATCTCCCCCTGTTTTTTTAGGTGCCCTTTAAAAAAAATACTCAATCGCTTTCGCGGTTCTAGGTAGATGATCACAATAGCTTGAGCAGGTAAATCACCCTACTCTATCTCAGACACCACTGGCCCGGTCGTTGCTGAAAAAAGAAGAATCATCAACTGCTCTAGGATAAAATCACATAATAGCCACTCTGTGCTTGAACCTTTCTTATAAGGTCCCTAATATTACTTGACCAACCTAAGTCTGCCTGAATATGCATGGAAACCCTCGCTGAGAGGATAGGACGTCATTAGCCATTTTATATTAAATTTTACAATACGATTTTGAAAAAGAAAATGAAAAAAATCCCTAGAGCAATCCCTCAGTTAAGAAGGAGTTAGTAAGGGAGCTTTCTAGCGAAAAAGACTGGCCGGTAAATGAAAAAATGGACAAACTTGTGAAGTTTTTGATGGAAATTTCTCATAAGAGAGGTAAGCTGCTGGAAGTTGCATTATTTGAATGGCTGGAAAAGACTAAATTAAATATAATGTATAGGGATGAATATGAAACTAATATAAAATACTAATTTATATAAAAATAGCATGGAATAATAATTGATATAAGTATCTTACTATCGAATTTAGCTAAATACTGGTTAGTTCAGATCCTGAATCTTTTAGACTATCTTCAACTGGTAGTCCAATTGTTAACAGTCCTATCATTCAAGAATTGCTAGAGAGCGAAGAAAATAAGGACAAAAACGCCAAAATGTTTAAATTAGTCGAATTTTTAGTAGGGATTACTAACTCCCTCCTTTTTAAATTGGAGCAAAACATAGATAAATTTCCATTTTTTGGGTACTTTAACCCCTTTTAAATTGGAGCAAAAAAAATTTTTTTTATAGGAAAGTTTTATAGGTAAATATTCATTTTTTATAAAATTAGATTTGACATAATTTAATCGTAAAAGTGCAAGTAGAATATTATTTAAACATTTTTCACACTAAATCGGTTATTTTTTTGACTTAATTCTTTATAGAAGCAAAAATATCGCATTCAATTAATATGCTTTAGTTTAAAAAACTTAACCTCATAAATAGAAAAAGGATCTTTGTTCCAATTTAAAGAGTGAGGAGTAAGAGAAGGGAAAAGTTTTCGCAGATCGCCCTGTTTGAATGGATGGAAAAAGCCCACTTGATGGATGAACATCTTGAAGCTAGAAAAGCTGACTTAGAAAAGCAGTTTTCTTTGGAAAAAGTAATAGAAAAGATTATGCAAAATGAAGGAGAGGACAGGCCAGACAGTAAGATGAGCAAAGTTATGAATTTCTTACTCCCTTAAACATTAATATTATGAAAATTACAATAAATTATTTTTATATTTTGTCTAAAATTTAAATAGCGAATTTTTCTAAGATTGTATTGCGTTTAAATCAAATTTTTCAATATAGCCATCTCTAGCCTTCATTTTTATTGGAAATATCTAGATGCTTTAAAACCCAAAACAATATAAATAGAAAATTCTATATAAAATAAATAATCCTCACATTATTAATTGCAAAGAGGAAGTTAGTGCACTTCCAACAAAAGAGGGAAAACCAAAGTAAGCTTGCGTTATTTGAGTGGATGGAAAAAGTCAACTTGAAATATGAAAGAATCCCTGAAAGAGACGAAGAAACACCTATTCAATACTCAGTCATTTCAAGACCTCAAATCCTACTTGAAACAATAACAGAAGCATCAAATCGTCATTCATGGCAGTTTGAATATGAATTTTCAAGCTTGCATAAGATTGTCACTTTGCCATGCCTCTATGAAGAAAAATCATCAGAAAGATTTATTAACTCCCTCAAAGAGTAATCTTTATGCTGAGTCATGAAGATTTTTGCCCACAAATTGTAATAATTGAAAACAAACTGGTAATTTAATTTATAAAATAATGTTTTGATAGCAATCTAACAGAATTAATGGAGCTTTAATAATATTGATAAATATAAATGAATATTATACTAAATTGTTTATATATATAAAAAATGCAATTACAAATGCAGGAGGATACTAATTTTCTTCCAAAAAAATTATGATATTTTGTTGATAAGGAAGTAAGTCTCCTGCTATTCAGCTTTCTACCCTTACAAAACCAAAGGTCCCTGCAGAAATAATTATAGAGAAACTTCAATATCAGCCTATGCCTTCATTTTCAATTCTCCAAAAACCAATCACTCTTCCTCACCACGAAAAATCTTCAGCCATTTCCCAGCTTTCCCTAAATGCCCAAGAAGCTGCGATTGAAGCTCCTATGCTTCATCTCAGCCGCCTAGTATTTTCTGCATCCCACAAAGCTATAAATCTTCCATATCTCGAGACTGAAAAATCTTCAGAGTTCATCTCTTTATCATTTACTATCGAAAGAAAGCCAACAGTTCAGCCTGAATGCTACAGCTTCTTTGGAGAAACCGAAAACTACATAAGATTGAAGCTCAGAAATCTTGGATCAATTTGCAGATATAGGAATTGCCCGAGGATGGCGCTATCTTGCGCCATCCTCGGGCAATTCAAAAAATGGCCCCACACCGGAAATCGAACCCACGTGTGGGGCCATTTTGGTGCGTGTAAGTCGATGTTGGGCCACACACCAAAAATGGCCCCACACGTGGGTTCGATTCCAGGTGTCGGGCCATTTTTGAATTGCCCGAGGATGGCGCAAGATAGCGCCATCCTCGGGCAATTGCTATACAATGTAATGAGAGCATTTTTGCTTTGGAAACAAAATGATGCGTTAAATAGCAGCGGAAACTTCAAAGAAACTTTGGTAAGGAAACTCACAAGTGAAAAAGAAAAGCCAGACGAGAAAATGGATAAAGTTGTAGACGCATTTGGATCTATTAGTAACTCCCTCTAAACACCTATAGATTTTTTATGCTGGCTTTTTAAGAACTTATAAATATTTTTTATAAAAAATGCCTCATTATTTATTGAAGGAGTAAGAAGAGAGAAAAATTCGCTGAATTGGCATTGTTTAAGTGGTTAGAGAGCTCTAAAGATATAGACTTGAAGCCTGAAAAAGAGCCAGAATTCTTCTTTGGAGAAAGCAGTATCAGCATTCAAGACTCCCAGGGTAATCACTTTGAAGCTTTCAGAAAGGTTTGTGTTCCATTAGAGACCTACGATGAAAAATCTCACAGAAAAATTGTTTTCCCATACTTATCGTCTCAGCAATATTCAGTAGTATCAAGACCACAAATCCCTATTGATGTCATTTCCAAAGCTAAAAGAGCTAAATCTGCTGCAATTGAGGGCTCATTTAAAGCTTACTCAGCTATATCCAAACCTCAAGTATTGCTTGAATCAATAGTCCAAGCCTCATACCTTAATTACCTGACAGTCTCCAAGCCTCTTACTATTATTTATATATATGACGAGGCTAAGAAATCAGATGGCTGGGAAGACATTTCGACTCCAAAACCATCACAAAGGATCACTAAGCAGGCCAGGTCAACTCTTAAGTCAAGAAAGCCGCTTAGCAAGGCTCAAAGCTTGCCAGTCAGTGATATACCACCATTTTATTCTCCAATCACCAAACCAATTACTAGCATTGAAATTTGTGAAGAGCCTCATGAACCAGCTTGGGAAGATTTGAATACTAAAAAGCCTACCCAAAAAATAACAAAGAGACCTAGAGCTGCCCTTAAGTCAAGAAAGCCAATGAAAAACATTTCAGAGTTCCATATATCTGATAGACCAGTTATTCCTATAGAAGAGCATGCTATACCGACTGCAGAACAATTGGCTAGAATGTCAGAAAAAGTTAAGGATGCATTGAGATGTTTAGCACATATATCAAAAGATAGCCTGAGCAAGGCATTCTATAGGTGGAGATATGTATATTCTGAGCAGAAAGAATCAGAAAAGGCAATAGAGTATAGCATTTCGACTAAGCTGAAACCCTTGATACTTCTTGAAACTTTATCATCTAAGCAGCATCATCAGAAAGATAAAAAATTAACGTCAAGTGATACTATTCTATTAAAGCTGTATAATATTAATTTAGTAATTACTCCCCCAGCTTATAGAGAGAACGATTTTTTTATATATTTAAAGCGGCATAAATTTTTTATATTAAAAATTTTTACAATATTTAAAAATATAAAATTATATAAAATTTTTTATAAAATTAACTAGAGATCTTGCTATAAGATTTATCAATTATATAAGATTATTTATATAAATAAAAACTGTCCTTAAGGATTTAATTTCCAAAAAAATAGAGATTTTTCCAATAGATTTGCTCAGAGAGTTAGATATATATTATTGGCTAATTCATTAAAAAATATCATAAGACTGTTAAACTTTCTCCATTTGAGAAGCCAAGAGTAGAAATTGCAACAGAAAAAGTTGAGTACGTTATTTTACCACAGCCGAAACGTACGATATCTGCAGTAAAACCACAATTAAGCTCTTCTACCTTAGAACTATCAATTATTAAAAAACCTCTTATCTCTATTTCTAATATTTCCAGATGCGAATTCCAGCCTGAAAACAAGCTTTTGACCGATATAGAAGTTAGCGAAGAATACCAAGTCATATTGCCACGGCCTAGCATCAGAAGAGCTTTAATAAAACGGCGAAAGCACGCACCTTTCAAGAAGCCAAGATTCCACTCAATCAGTGAAGTTGAATTCCAGCCACAAAGCAAACAGCTTCAAGACATTTTTACCGCTGAGGCAGAAATCGAAACTTATGAAGCACCACAACTGCAGGAGTCTGAAGCTCCTGAAGAGCCTCTTGAAGAAATTTCTATTCCTATAGCAATTTTTGAGCAGCCGTTATACTCTGAGATAGAGCCTTCTATTGCTGAAAATACAGTGCAGGTATACACAGTAGTTTCAAAACCAAGAGTTGTTTTAGAAAAGAGAGTTATAAGTGTTGATGAAGGGCAATCTTCTAACTTAATCTGTCCAAAAATAGCAAGCGATTTTAGATTAATATGATTTTAAAAAAATTAATATAAATAATATAAAAAATTATTAATTAAAATTCAATTTTTTTAAAAAGCTAGGAATTATAATGATCTTGAGGCGAGCTAGAACAAATTATCAAGCCAAAATTAGGAAATCTAGAAGCAATTATCAAGGTTAGGCTTATGAAAACATTTGCCACTTGGAAAGAAAAATCAGCTTTTAATCCAGAATCACTACAAGAGTACATCACCAGAGAGTTTTCCAGTGAAAAAGAATGGCCAGTGGACGAAAAAATGGACAAAATTGTGGAACACCTCACAGAAATTTCCCGTAAAAAAGACAAATTTGTAGAAATCGCTATGTTCGAATGGCTTGAAAAAGCGAAATTCAACAGTTCAGATCCTGAGTCCTTAAGACTTTCTTCAGTAGGCAGTCCTATAGCCAAAGTAATTTCCTCAGAAACTGACTCTCCACGCCTATCCACTTTTGGCAGTCCTGTAATCCATGAACTACTCGAAAATGAAGAAAATAAAGACAAAAATGCAAAAATGTTCAAGCTTATTGAATGTTTAGTAGGAATCACCAAGAAAAGGGAAAAATTCGGGCAGATGACGCTATTTGAATGGATAGAAAAATCAAATCTATTGGACGAAAATCAAGCTGAGCTTGCAAAGAAGTTTTCTATGGAAGAAGTAATTGATAAAATCATTCAAAATGAAGGAGAGGATAAGCCAGACAGCAAAATGAGCAAAATTCTTAGATTTTTAGTAGAATCCCAGAGAAAGAAAGAAAACCACAGCAAACTTGCCTTGTTTGAATGGATGGAAAAGGTCAACTTGAAGTTTGAGAGATTCCCTGAAGGAATGCAGATCCAGTATTCAGCAATTTCAAGACCACAAATTTTGCTTGAAACCATAACTGAAGCGCAAAAGTCACAGACTTGGCAATATAAAGGTGAATTTTCTGCTGCCCAAAAGATAGTCACTTTCCCATATCTTGATACTGAAAAGTCTTCTCAAATTATTTCTCAGTCATTCACCATTTATAGAAAGCTTGCTGTCCAGCCAGAGTGTTACAGCTTCTTAGGGGAAACTGAAAATTACATTATTTCAATTTATAATAAATTTGTCTATCATAAGTTTTTATTATTTTATTTAAAAATATAAGGATTTAGGTATAAACTGAAGCTCAGAAACCTTGGATCTATTTGTAGGTATAATTTGATGAGAGCATTTTTGCTTTGGAAACAAAATGATGCACTAAATAGCAGTATAGTCCTGAAGGAAACTTTAGTAAGGAAGCTCACAAGTGAAAAGGAAAAGCCAACTGACGTGAAAATGGATAAAGTTGTTGAGACTTTAAGCGATATTAGTAAAAAGAGAGGAAAATTCGCGGAATTAGCATTGTTTAAGTGGATTGAAAACTCAAAGGATTTAGACTGGAAGCCTGAAAAAGAGCCTGAGTTTTATTACCAATCTGGTGATACCAGTATGAATATCACAATTCAGGACTCGAAAGTCCATGAATACAGCTTTAGCATATGTAGAAGAATTTGTGTACCACTTGAAGTCCATGATACAGCATCCCATAGAAGACTTTTAGGTTCGTTAGAAAATGAGTCCATGCAGTATGCAGCGGTAACTAGACCTCAGATTCTCGTTGAAGTTATCTCTTCAGAGAAAAAAGCTAAGATTGTCTTATCAGAGCAGCCGAGTTTATATGCAGCTTATTCATTTATAACAAAGCCACTCATACTATTGGAATCATTGCTAGAAAAATCAGACGATAAAGAAAAGCCTATAATAATCCCCAAATCTCAAATTCCTCTTGAAGTGGCTTCTGAAGCAAAACTTGACTCATCAGAACAGCCGAGCCTGTATGCAGCTTATTCATTTATAACAAAACCACTCATACTATTGGAATCAGTATCAGAAAAATCATACGATAAAGAACAGCCTATGATAATCTCTGAACCTCAAATTCCTCTTGAAGCTGCTTCTGAAGCAAAACTTGACTCATCAGAAAATCCAAGCTTATTTGCAGCTTATTCATTTATTATAAGACCTCTCATACTATTAGAATCATTATCAGAAAAATCAGACGATAAAGAAAAGCCTATGATAGTCTCCGGACCTCAAATTCCTATTGAAATGGTTTCTAAAGCAAAACTTGATTCATCTGAAAATCAAATCTTATATTCAGCTTATTCATTTATAACCAAACCACTCATACTATTGGAATCATTGCTAGAAAAATCAGATAACAAAGAAAAGCCTATGATAATCTCTGGACCTCAAATTCCTATTGAAGTGGCTTTTGATGAAAAACTTGTGGCCCCAGGAAATCTCAGCTCTTTTGAAATATACTCATTTATCATAAGACCTATCATACTATTGGAATCACTATCAGAAAAATCAGACGATAAAGAAAAGCCTATGATCATCTCTATACCTCAAATTCCTCTTGAAGCGGATTCTGTAGCAAAACTTGATTCATCCGTAAATCAAAGCTTATATGCAGCTTATTCGTTTATCACAAGACCTCTCATACTATTGGAATCATTATCAGAAAAATCAGATGACAAAGAAAAGCCTATGGAAATCTCAGGACCTCAGATTCCTCTTGAAGTAGTTTCTGAACAAAAACTTTTGGCCCCAGAAAATCTCAGCTCTTTTGAAGTGCACTCATTTATTATAAGGCCTCTCATATTATTGGAATCATTGTCAGAAAAATCAGGTGATAAAAAACAGCCTATGATAATCGCCAAATCTCAAATTCCTCTTGAAGTGGCTTCTGAAGCAAAACTTGACTCATCAGAACAGCCAATCCTATATGCAGCTTATTCATTTATAACAAAACCACTCATACTATTGGAATCAGTATCAGAAAAATCATACGATAAAGAACAGCCTATGATAATCTCTGAAGCAAAACTTGATTCATCCGAAAATCCAAGCTTATATGCAGCTTATTCGTTTATCACAAGACCTCTCATACTATTGGAATCATTGTCAGAAAAATCACACGATAAAGAAAAGCCTATAATAATCTCCAGGTCTCAAATTCCTCTCGAAATGGCTTCTGCTGAGAAACTTTTGGCCCCAGAAAATCTCAGCTCTTTTGAAGTGCACTCATTTATCATAAGACCTCTCATACTATTGGAATCATTGTCAGAAAAATCAGACGATAAAGAAAAGCAGATAATAACTTCCAGACCTCAAATTCCTCAAGATGTGGCTTCTGATGAGAAACTTGTGGCCCCAGAAAATCTCAGCTCTTTTGAAGTATACTCATTTATTTCAAAACCACACATAATGCTAGAGTCATCATCAGAAAAATCAGAAGATAAGGAAGAGACTATAATAATCTCTGGACCTCAAATTCCTTTTGAAGTGGCTTCTTATGAGAAACTTGTGACCCCAGAAAATCCAAGCTTATATGCAGCTTATTCATTTATCACAAGACCTCTCATACTATTAGAATCATTGTCAGAAAAATCAGAAGAAAAAGAAAAGCCTATAATAATCTCTAGACCTCAGACTTCTCTTGATATCGCTCTCGAAGGGAAACTTATTGCGTCAGAAAGTCTCAGCTCATTTGAAGTTTATTCATTTATCTCTATTCTATTAGATTTATACGCTTAACGTCCCTTACGGGGTTGCCCATCCCAGAGCTTCCGGGTCGACCAGCTTCGTCACCAGGGTGCACCTAGTCGCAGGTGTTGCCGACTTCGACGGCTCATGACTGAGCTACTTCGCTTGAGGACATGGGTTGCCATTCCGAAAATCCATAAAAAATGGATTTTCTGGTAGGCTTTCGGCAGAAGGGAAAACACGACGCCTGGGACGTAACGCCCAGTTTCACGCTAGGGAGTTGCCCGATTGGTCCTAACGGACTCTGCTGAGCTTCCCCTTTCCAACTCGCGTGCCTCCTTCCCCATGAGGAAAAAACATCCCTGAAAATAGACTTGGGCTAGGCTCTGAGCTCCACCAGAATTGCTTACCTAGCATTGCTGTCCCTCTCTGAAATGCAAAACCTTGTCGGATATAATTAAAATATGAGTCGAGGCTGCATGGCCGGGAGGCCATGCCCAGACGAAGACGCCATATTTTAATTATTATTCATTTATCTCAAAGCCACTCATACTATTAGAATCATTGTCCTCAAGGTCAATCGACTTAGAAAAGTCTGCACAGTATTCAGCAATAGCAAGGCCTCAAGTTTCTCTTGAAGTGATATCTAAAGAAAAAAGAGCCAAATCTGCCTTATTAGAAAAATATAATGACATTATTCTTAGTTCAGAACAGCGTTCATATATGGCATTAGCAAAACCTATAATCATGTTTAGTCAGATACACGAACGAAAAGTCCAATCCCAGGTTATGACAGTTTTAGCAGCGGCAAAAGTGATCATTCCTCTTGAATTATTGTCAGAAAAAACAGAAAGCTTAGATAAGAAAGTATATTTGCCTATAAGCAGACCTTTAACTATTGTGGATATGTTTAGCGAAGACTGGGAAGATATCACTCCCACTCAAAAATCTTTAGTAATCACCAAGAAAAAAGGTCCTGCACTTAAATCTAGAAAGCCAGTGACTAAGAATCTCCAATCGTTCTCTCTTCTGAAAAAGCCACTTGCGTTTATAGAAGAGCTTGAAATTTCTGAAAAAGTAAAAGATTCGCTAAATCTCTATTTATTGTCAGCTCATTTTTGGATTTTCAGCTTAGCCTTAAAATAAATTTATATTTCAATATTTTTTCAGGTAATAAAACCCTTTTTTAAAGCTAATAAAATGTTTTCCTTGCTATTTGGCAAAGTAAGGCATTTGAATCATATTCTCAAAGATAGGATTAGCAAAGCCTTTTATATATGGAAGCACAATGGATCTTCTGAAGAATTCATAGAAGAAGTCACTACAGTCACTTGGTCTATTGAAAGGAATGACCCTGCTTTCAAAGAATCAGCCCTAGCTAGACTTGCATTTGTGATTAATCAGACTGATGCCAAATTGCTTGGCTTTGCATTTGAAAAATTGAAATATATCAGCCAAACTGCCAAAGCTCCTGAATTTGTGTATACTGAATTGCCTAGCTATAGAGTACTTACTATAGTTGAAACTTATGACAAGCATAGGAGAGCCAATATTAAAGCTGAAGACGATCTTATAGAGCTAGGATCTGTTTCCTCATTAGAGGAAGCTGTGGAAGAAAGACAAGTATATGAAGTCCTTACCAAACCTAATAGCTTCCCAATTTGCATATTTGAACAGATTCCTATCAAAGCAGGAGAAATAAAATTGTGACGTTGGCGGAAGTTCGTCTCCGAGGCTTACTTATATGAGCAAGTAAGACCCATCCTGATGAAGCTGAAAACAGGGCCTCTGTCCTTTTTGAGTAAACCTTTAGAATTGGGGATGCCTTACCGAAGAGGAAGAATTCTTTCTCCCCCAATGGTTTTCCTGTCCCTGCCAGGTAGGCTAAACAGGTTTTTTCTCTATAGGGGCGACCTACAGAGGTGGGTCTAACATAGAGAGCTAATCCTTAGGTTAGGTGAGTATCGCCAGAAAATTCAAGAGTATAGAATTTTGGTTGTGATTTACACTATTTGCACTCTTGTGTATACGCACCCAGCATAGGCCCCTTTCCTTGTGTCAAGGTAGTCTTGCTAGTGAAAACCCACTTATGGCCTTGTAATCTTTATCTTGATCTATCAAAGTAGAAATGACCGTAGACAGCGAATATATAGTTTCCAGCATCTTTAAGCCCCTCATAATGCCTGAAATTCTATCTCCAAAAGCCCACCAAGTGTCAGACACCCTCATCCCTGGTGAAACCAGAACTATACAATTTGTCCCATTCGAAAAGCCCCGACCAAGAATTACCGAAGAAAAAGTCGAAATTGTGATTCTCCCTCTTCCTAGAGTTGATAGAGAATTAAGAAAGAGCAACACCCCTCTTGATACATCTAAAGATGAGTCATCATTTGAAAAACCTGAAGCTTCTAACGAAATCAGAGTCCTAACTAAGCCATTATCCCCATTAGCCAAAGTAACCCGCTTGTTCTTTGAAATTTCAGACAAAATGACTGTTCCAATTGAAGAAGATGAGGAATACAAAGTTGTCCTGCCGAAATCTATTATTAGGCGACCATTGGTTAAGCGAAGAAAATATGCCCCAGTAAGCAAGCCAAGATTTGAAACCAGCTCACAGGTTACTATTCAGCCTGCACAAAAAGTGATCCAAGATATTCTCATTGTAGAAGGAGCAGACACCCAAGAAGTCGGATACGTCACTGAAGACACTCATAGAACTTTGCAGCTGGAAATTAAGCCAGAGGTCACTGAAATGGAGTTTACTTTTGAATTTAAAGAAGAAGTCCCTGAAGTAGTTGATGAATATTCAATTGAACAAAAAGCAGAATCTTCAGTCCTGGTAGTTGAAAGGTTCGAGGCTGAAAATAAGCCAGAAGTGTTTGGAGCTGTATATGAAGAAGAAGTCAATGTGTATTTATTAGACCAAAAAGTGGTTTCATCATTGGTAAATGTAGAGAAATATCACTATGAATTAGAAACTAAGCCAGAGGTGCTTGAAGCTGTCTATAGACAAGAGATCAGTGAATATCTGCTAGAACAAAGACCTATACTAAGATAAGTGTTTTTACACATAATTTAGCATAAGCATGCTATTTTAGAATTTGAATATGTTGTTTATATTATTTATGAAAATAAAAAAATGTAATAATAGTATACTTCATCATTATTGCTTATTGAGAATTATCATTACCAAATAAAACCTCAGCCATTTATAACTTGTATTGAGCAAGCCATTGCTATAGAATACTCATTAGAGCATAAAGCTGATACTTCATTGTTATTAATTGAGCAATTTAAGTCTGTTCATTCCCTCCCAAGAATTCAGCCAGTCTCAAAGTCCTTTACTTCTTATTTGCCAATACAAATCGAGCGAAAAGTGGTCATAGACATTGAAGAAGATGAGGATTATTCTTTGCAATCCACTACAAAGCAGCTGGTAAAGCACACCAAATATGTACCATTCGGCAAGCCAAGAGTAAAATCAAGCTCAAACCTTGAAATCCTTCCAGTCAGAAAAATCGTTTCTGATATATTGGCAGTAGAAAAGCCATCTGATATCATTACTAAAGATAGTGCAAAAGAGCTGCAAGAAAGTGTCCTAGCTAATCCAGAGCCAACCGAGCTAGCAGTCACATTTGAGTTTAAGCCAGAAGTTGCTGACCTCCCTAATGAATATTATCCTTCTGAAAAGCCAGCTCCTTCCATGCTTGCAGTCCAAGAATTCGGTCCTCCGTATTCTCTCGCTACAGTTTACCCTTACAATGCAGAAAAATCAGAATACAGTCAAATCCGTAAAAATCCTTCTTCAATGCTATTAGTTGAAGACTTTGGCCATGAGCTGAATTTACCTGTTACTGATCCAATATATGACCAAGATTTACTAGAAAGCCAAGAAGAGTTAGTTTATAAAGAAATAGACATAAGCAGCCTCCTTAGCAAGCCACTTGTAAAAGATTTAAGTTCTTTGCTAGACTCCCCCGAAATCCAGTCAACAGAAAGAATTACTAAATCATTGGAGCCAGAAGAAGAATTCAAACAAGTCACAGGACGATCACAAGCAGAGTCACTTGGAATTGAAACCCATAGACCAGCGTCTACTTCTCGAAGAAGAGTCCACAAAGTTCGCCGTATCTATACTAAGAAATTAAGATACTACCCACTTCAAAAAGGCATCAAAGCTCTTGCCCAAAGCAAGATCGTCAAGCCAATGCAAGAAGCCTTTGACCTCCTCAAATATCTGCTTTATACTTCGACAACCCCATCTCAGCAGAAAATAGAACAGGCTCCTAATATTGAAGATTTCACCCCACGAGCCATCACAATTCAAAGGTTTGCCAGAGGATTTTTAGCAAGAAAACGGTTTGCAACTATGAAAGAAGTCCAAAAGGTCAGAATTGTCGAGCCAAGAAAAAGCAGCAGCTCTATGAAAATCAGACTGTCTAAATTTACCTTGAAATCGAGGCTTCTTACCCTTAAAAAAGTCGTACATAAGGTCCTGCTGAAGTCTAAAAAAGAATGCTTTTTGAGAATGAAAAGAAGAGACGCCAGCGCAAGACGAAGAAACTTTTATAAAATCCAAAAAGGAACCAAGGCTATTGTAGGAATCTGCTCCCAAAGGTACGCTGAAGCATTTGAGAACCTCAAGAAAAATTTATTAACGAAATAAATATCTTAGATAAATAAATGGATGGAACTGCAAAATTAATTTTTGTCCTGGGTGGTCCAGGTGCTGGCAAAGGTACCCAGTGCTTACGAATTATTGCTGATTACCCTAATTTTGTCCATTTATCAGCTGGAGACTTGTTAAGAAAAGAAAGGATGAGTGGGAGTGCTAATGGAGAACTTATACAAAAATGTATTGATGAAGGGTCAATTGTCCCTGCTGAAATCACTGTTGCATTAATAAGACAAGCTATGAGAGAGGCTGGGTGGACCACAAAACGGTTTTTGGTTGACGGGTTCCCAAGAAATGACGATAACTATTTGACTTGGTTCAGGCTTTCTCCAGATGTAGATGTGGAATATTGCTTGTTTTTGGACTGCGACCCTGACAAGATGGTGGAGAGAATTGGCATGAGAGGAGGAACGAGGAGTGATGATAACCCTGACGTCGTCAAAAAGAGACTGGTCACTTATAATGAACAAACAAGGCCAATTATTGAAAGGTTTGAAGTTCAAGGAAAGCTGCTGAGGGTTGATGTGAATGGGACACAAGATGAGGCATATCAGAACACTATTAGAGGTTTAGGATTAATAAGCTAAGCCAGATCTCCATCAAAAAGTTAAAATTGCGAACGATGATTCTATAAATTATTATAAAAAATTAAAAACTTGCTTACTACCCCCATCCTTGACCGAACGATTGACTGAAAAATTCCTAAAATTTGGAAAATTAACCCCCATCCTTGATCGGACGATTTTCATATCATGCGAATTTATATATATTAAAATATATAAGTAATCAAAAGCTTGGGAGATATACCTAATGAAGTTGTTTTCAGAGGCTTTGAGGCGACAAAAAGCTACAGAATCAACCATCCGAAGTGTTTTAGTCATCAACCTGGGCCCAAATACTTAATAATCTAAAAAATAGAGATTCTTTAAAATTTTTAATTCAATGAGAAACTAAAATTTATACAGTTGGGTAACCAAAAAATCAAGATATTAAAAATTTGTATTTTATGAAATTAATTCATTTTTTGCTGTAAAAATAATTTTTAAATACTCTTAACCCTCTTATTTAAAATATATATAAAAAAAAATATATTTTTTGATTTATATAAAATTTTTTTTAACCCCATCCTTGATCGAACGATGGCGAGCCGTTCGATCAAAGGATGAGGGCAGTTAATAAAATAATTCTTTTCTATAAAATAAATTTTAATAAATCCCAACTTAAAATCTTAAGTATTTGGCAAGCAAATTTAAAAATAATATACTAATGTGGAGAGGTTTGAGTGTGCTAACTCCCACCCCTCAGTGAGTGAACAAAATTTTTTTGTTTAATCACGGAGGGGGGGTTAATTTTATTTTTTTAAAAAATTTATATGTAAATTTTATAGAATTTTTTTTTTCGAAATTTAAAAAAATCCTAATTTCGCAAAAATTGGAAATCAAATATTAATTTAATTTATAAAATTTATGTTTTAAAAAGCAATTTGTTTAAAATTAAACAGAATTAGCTCTAGATTTCATTTACTAATTATCAGTTATATATCAAATTTCCCTCCATAAAAAAATTTTTGTTCACTTACGGAGGGTGGGTTTTTGGGCAAAAAAATTGCGATTTTTCTAATGGTTTTGTTCACTCATGGAGGGGGGGAGTAAGCTCTTTAGGGCTCTTCACATACGCCCCAGCTATGATGCTTCCTCAAGACAAAACTGGAAAAGTCAGCTACCCTGCTAACAACCCTATAGAAGACCGCTTTGTAAGCAAAAAACTAAAATCCTTCAACGCAAGATGTTCAGCTGTTTTCGATGGACACGGTGGATGGCAAATTTCTGACTTTTTATATCACAATATCATCCAGACCATTGAGGACAATTACAAGCTTGTCAAGTCAGACCCTAAAAAATCAGTCCACACCATCCTTGAAAAATCATTTGATTCCTTAGAAGAACGCATCGTAAATGCTGCTCGGGACTCTTACAAGATGGGCTTTGCCAATGTCGCAAGCACAGGATCTTGTGCTATTGTCGCGATCGTTTTTGAAGACCTTTATGCAGTTGCAAATGCAGGAGATTGTCAAGCTGTCCTTGTAAAACAAGTTGAAGGCCAAGTTATAGGGGAAAACATATGTGAAGTGCACTCCTCAAACTTGCCAAGTGAGCAAGAAAAGCTAGCAAGAGCTCATCCTGGCGAGCCTGACATCGTAAGATGCAAACATAGAGATGCGTGCTATGTAAAAGGAAGACTTATGCCAACAAGAGCTTTTGGAGACTTAGGCTTAAAACATGACGAATTTAACAACCCAAGACAGCTGGATATGACACATGGCTTTAGAAGGTCAAGGATCCAAAAATTCACTGGTCCTTATATCACTCATAAGCCAGATATTAAAGTAAGAAAAATCGAAGAAGGCGACAAGTTCATTATTTTGGCAAGTGACGGACTGTGGGACGAAATGAGTGAGCAAGAAGCAGCAGCGCTGATTTACTCGATTGATGATCCGAAAGAAGCAGCTGAGAAGCTATTGCAGTCTGCCTTGGATATTGCGGCAAACAAGAGAGGGATGTCGAAAGTTACGATGGGGCAGCTTCCTCTGGGGATAAGGAGAAGCTATCATGATGATATCACGATTGTTGTAGTTCCTTTAAAATAATTTCTATTATGAAGAAGAGTATAATTAAAAGGAGAGGAGGGAATTGTTACCTATGCTCAGAGCTGCAAGCAGCAGAGCAAGGAGTCACTTTAGGCACCCATGGAAGTGTAATGAACTGTCAATCCACAAACGAAAGTGCCATTTATTATAATCGTAAGAGTTATTAAAGATAAATTTTAGTAAAAATGCTTGGAATTATTATTTAGTTAAGCATTATCTTTAATTATATTTGATAAAATATATTAATCATAGTCAGCCTTTCGAAAATATAAATAAGACATTATGATAAAAATTAGCTGCTGAGCATTAAAAATCTTTTGGTTTATTTTTATATGGACACACATGGTATATATTTATTAACTTCTCTTCTTGACTAAGGAAAGATTATTTTGCTTGAAATAAAGTGGGGTTATAATTTTTTTGATTTTAAAAAAATATAAATTTTTGATCGCTAAAGAAGAGGTAAGCGCAGTATATGAAAATTAAAAAGTATAATAAGATAAAATATATTAAACCCAGATTACTTTATTCTAGACTTTGTTAGAAATTATGATTATTCTTCGATCTTCTTCAAATCAGATCCAATGTAGAACTGGGCACCTGTAATTTCTTTCAGTTTATCAAGAGTGATGTCATTAGCGATTTCAACGAGAGTCATTCCAGTGTCTCTTCGGAATTCGAAAACTCCGTACTCGGTCACAAGCATTCTTACAACTTTCTTGCCTGTTAGTGGGAGAGAACATTTTTTGAGGATCTTTGGAGCTCCTTTAGAAGTGTGCTCCATACAGACAATGCATTTCGAGTGGCTGTCAACTAAGTCCATAGCTCCTCCCATACCCTTCACCATTTTGCCTGGGACAATCCAGTTTGCAAGATCTCCATCCTGGGACACTTGTAGCCCTCCGAGAATAGTTAAATTAAGATGATCGCCACGAACAATAGCGAAGCTAGTGCTGCTTGAGAAAATTGAAGAGCCCTGCACCATTGTGATAGTTTCTTTGCCTGCATTAATAACGTCTGGATCTTGCTCACCTGATTTCGGGTATGGTCCTATTCCTAGCAGTCCGTTTTCACCATGTAGCACAATTTTGATGCCCTTTGGTAAGTAGTTTGGCACTAAGGTTGGCATTCCAATCCCCAAGTTCACATACATTCCGTCCTTGATTTCTTTGGAAACTCTTTTGGCAATTCTCTCACGTTTCCTGATTTGTTCAGGAGTCCCAGGAAGCTGAATTTTATCTCCAGTATTAAGAGCCAGCCTTTCAATTGGCTTTTCGAAATACTCACCTTTAACGATTCTATGAACGAAAATACCAGGAGTATGGATCTGGTCTGGGTCGAAAGTGCCAGCAGGGACGATTTCTTCGACTTCTGCAATCGTGATTTTTGAAGACCCAGCAATGTCAGGGTTGAAATTCCTAGCAGTCTTTCTGTAAATCAAGTTGCCCTCAGTGTCTGCTTTCCAAGCCTTGATAAGGCCAACGTCTCCTCTGAGCGCTTCTTCGAGGATGTATTTTTTACCTCCCCAGATTCTGACCTCCCTTGGGGCAGAGATCTTCTCTACTGTTTTCCCTCCTGGTCCAAACTTCTGTACAAAGCCTCCTTCTTCAACCAAACTGCCAGCACCAGTATGGGTGTAGAAAGCTGAAATGCCGCATGCGCCTGCTCTAAGTCTTTCAGCCAACGATCCTTGAGGAATGAGGTCAAGCTCAATTTCGCCATTCAAATACTGATTTTCCAAGGTTTCGTTTCCTCCAAGGTAGGAACAGTGAATACTTGAAGCCATCCTGTCCTTGATCAAAAGTCCAGGCCCAAATTCATTAGTGCCTGAGGTGTTGGTGATGAGTTTGAGATTGTTGATTTTCAAGTCGTGCACTGCTCTCAACAGATTTTCTGGGACTCCGCAAAGCCCAAAGCCTGCTATCATGACTGCCATCCCGCTCTTCATGTCAGCCACGGCCTCGGCTGATGAGTTGAATATCTTACTCCCCCCTCTGTGAGCGAACAAAAAATCTTGTTTGCTCACGGGGGGTTAATTTGTTTTTTTTAAAAAAATTTATATAGAAAATTTTATAGAATTTTTTTTTTCAAAATTTAAAAAATTCTAATTTGTGAAAATTAAGAAGTTAATTTGTAAAATTTATATTTTAAAATGCAAGCTGTTTAAATTAAACAGAATTAGCTAGAGATTTGATTATAATAATTATCACTTATATATCAATTTTTTTTCCTTAAATATTTTTCAATTAAAAAAATTTTTGTTTGCTCACAGAGGGTGGGTTTTTGGGCAAAAAATAGGGATTTTTCTAATGGTTTTGTTCGCTCACGGAGGGGGGGAGTTAGAAGCACATATATAATGGCGGGTATACACACACCCTATCTCTTAATGCAATTTTCACAACCTTATAGGAAAGGCGAATTTGGTGAGGAACCAGTCAAAGAATCTAAGCCGGTTTACTGTTGGTGTATTTAGGGTAAGTTTTGACTTGGTCCCTGTAGTTGTAAATTGAGATAGTACAATGTCCTTCAGGACTCTGGCCATTCTCTACCGTGAAGCCGGGGGTTATTGCCTAGGCCTTACTCCCCCCCCCCTCCGTGAGCGAACAAAACCATTAGAAAAATCGCCATTTTTTGACCAAAAACCCACCCTCCGTGAGTGAACAAAAATTTTTTTAATAGAAAAAATTTTAATGGAAAAAAAAATTTTGATATATAAGTGATAATTAGTATAATGAAATCTAGAGCTAATTCTGTTTAATTTTAAACAAATTGCGTTTTAAAACATAAATTTTGCAAATTAAATTAATATTTGCTTCCCAATTTTTGCAAATTAGGATTTTTTTAAATTTCGAAAAAAATATTTTTTTTTATAAAATTTATATATAAATTTTTTTTAAAAAAAAAAATTTAACCCCCCTCCGTGAGCGAACAAAAATTTTTTTGTTCGCTCACGGAGGGGGGGGGGGAGTTAGGAGCTAATCTTTATTTGTAGCTCCCGAAAGAGGGTACTTTAGTACTCGCTAGACTGGATTTGATCATGCTGCTTCTCAATCGCCCAATGTAGTACTGCAGAAGTCCATAGTTTTGCCTACTCAACACTTGAGCCGAGAACGCGCACACTTTAGCTGTCTATGGAATTAGAAGCAGAAGGAGAAGCAAGATAAAGCTTGAACTAGCTTGTCAATCAATTCATCTCAGCCGAGAGGCGACCAATAGAGTTCTCGCAAAGCAGATGAAGCACACTAAGGTCCTTAGAGACTGCGTAACCAATAAGGCCAAGCACCTGTTGATTTAAGATTAAGTCTATCTTAGAAGCAAAAAATCTTCTTGAGGATGAAAGCATATTTAATTACTGAGCATTTCATGGACAATAAAAAAGATGAATCTAATAATTTATCAAATATTTAAATAAGATATAAATTTTCTTTACTCCTCCCCCATCCTTGATCGAACGATAGACTCTAAAAATTCCTAAAAATTGGGGAAATTAACCCCCATCCTTGATCGAACGATTTTCATATCATGCAAATTTTTATATATATAAAAATATATTAGTTATCAAAAGCTTGGGAAGATGTACCTAATGAAGTTGCTTTCAGAGACTTTGAGACGACAGAAAACTACGGAATCAACCATCCGAAGTGATTTAGCCATAAACCTAGGCTTAAAAACTCAATAATCTAAAAATAGAGATTCTTTAAAATTTTTTTAAAAAAAAAAATTAATTTAATAAGGAACAAATTAAAATTTATACCGTTTAAAAGGATAACTAATAAATCAAAATATTAAAAATTGGTATTTTTATGTAAAAATAATTATTAAATACTCTTAACCCTCTTATTAATAAAAAATATATATATATTTTATATATAAAATTTTTTTTTTAACCCCCATCCTTGATCGAACGATGGCGAGCCGTTCGATCAAGGATGGGGGGTTAGAAATTATCAAACTAAATTTAGTTATAATTTTATAAATAATATAAAAAAAATACTCTAAATCCCCCTCTTTAAATTAGAACAAAAATATTTTTTTGATTTTTTAAACTTAATAACTAACATTTTTGAATTTTAATTTATCTCTATGAAAAATTAAATTAAAAAATTAATCAATTCAAATTGAAAACTATTTAAATCATATTCTACTTTCACTTTTAATATTAAATTCGATAAAACTGATTTTAAATAATTAGTATTTTCACTTATAAATTTTTCTATTAAAACCTAAAGTGTTCAAAAATGAAAATTTTCTTATATTTTGTGCTAATTTTATATGGTGGAATAAATAATTTTTAAAAAATATAATCATAAGAAACTATTGTAGAAATTAGCATGGCCTAATTTTAATATAGCTTATAAAATTCTGATACAAGATGATGGAGTTTAAAAAAGAGATGCCTGAATTCGAAACTCGAAGATTGGAGGCAAATCGCTTGCTAGAAGTTCATCCAACCAAGCTGCCCATAATAGTGGAGCCTATTTCTTCAAAAAACAATGCATATGGGTTTATTCAGAACAGATTCCTCGTTCCAAAGAACTACACCTTTCACGAGTTCATTTTCCACCTTCGGAGAAGACTAGAACTCGATAGAACTGATGCCTTATACGTCCTAGTTTCTCAAAAGCACCTTCCAGCATTGGATAGAAACATGATAAGCGTCTATGGTGAGTTCCAAGACCCTGACGGCTTTTTATATGTAAATTACTCTTCAGAGGCCATTTTGGGGTAAAGTGACCAATATTAACTTATTTGACTTTTTTATATGGATTATGCTTAAAAAGCTGAATTATATCTCAGAATATTTATCCAGAGCTATTGCCTTAAATAACCCAATTCAGCATATATAACTGCTAATAATCGACATCTACTAATATACGAAAAATACTTATACCATCGCCAAAATTGCCTTCTGTTTCCATTTTATTACTCTAGTCTCTTCCAGATATAAAAATGTGATAGGAATTATATGAAAATCACTAGCGTCTATCAATAGTCTCTGCAATTAGTTCAAATTGAATTTATCTTGAATCGCGGGGGTATTTCCGCTTATAGCTTTCATGTCTATCAGACCCTCTATCATGCTTTCTGTCATCATAGTCATGATCATGGTTTCTGTCTCTTCTTGGCTCTTTTCTTGGCCCTTTGGAGTTCCGATCGCTTTCTTCTCGGTCACGGTAGCGCTTTTTCGGCAGTTCCTCGTTGCTGTCGTTTTCCCTCCTCTTGTCCCCTCGGCTCTCAGCGACAACTTTAAACTTATGGTACTCCTTGCCTGAGTAGTTTTTGGACTCCCCGACCCTTTGTCCAGGCGACCTTGGCGGTTTTTTGCCTGGAGACATTTGCCGATCTCTTCGTGTATCTTTTTTGGGTGACGGTCTTTGTGGTCTAGGTGATGAAGGTTTTTCTGCATGAGGAGAAGCGCTTCGTTTTCTTGACTCGTCTTTGGGAGGAAGCGCTTTGGATGGGGATGGTTTGACGACGAATTTTTTTTCAAGCTGCTCATAGTAACTTAAAGCTAGAAGCTTAAGGTCATCTAATTCAGATTCCTTTAAAGGGCTAACACTTACCATAATATCACTTGCCAGCTGCTTCGAAGTTGGGAATTCTGCTAAAATTTTTCATAGCACGTATAAGGCATTTTTCTGGACTATGTGGGAGTTTCCTTTGAGAGCTGTGCAGAGGTTGATGCTGATTTTGGCTTGGAGCTGCTGAGTCTGACTGATAAATATCGCCTGTGTGGGGATCTGAGAAAATCCTGGAGTGCCTTTGCATTCTTTATCAAAAACCCGAGTCCAGCGGCCTAGAAGTGAAAACAGTTCAAAAGCGAATAGTCCCATGTTTTGAGATTCAGCTTCGCTACAACAGTAAATGCATGGGATGATCTGAGAAATGCATTCAGAAATCAGCTGCATGGTCGGGAATTCAGGAATTTTCAGTTTTTGCATTATTTCAATGAAGCTTACACAGTACATAGCATCAACAGGGCTGCACATTAGTCTTGGGTAAATGCATTTCTGGACAAGCTGGGATGCTAAATTCGGGTTGGCTGCTAAATTTGCTCGCTTTTTGATTTCGTCATAAAAATATGTATGGGTCACTCTCAAAAAGCTTTTTTCTACCTCCAGCTCGTTGATTTGGTTCTGGATTTTCTGTTTTTTATCACCATTTTGCTTTTCGCTGATTTCATGCAGTGCTTTT
Source organism: Blepharisma stoltei (assembly GCA_914767885.1). Lineage (NCBI taxonomy): Eukaryota > Ciliophora > Heterotrichea > Heterotrichida > Blepharismidae > Blepharisma > Blepharisma stoltei. The sequence continues at coordinate 985,932 of CAJZBQ010000044.1, forward strand.
ATTTCTTCAATATATTGCTCTTCTGATGCTTTTATGTCAGTTAATGAAAGTGCCCAAAACACTGTATAAAATTCAATAGGGATTTCGCATTCTTCTGTAATTGATTTAAATTGCACAATTAAGTCGTCGAATCCTCGGATAATGTCAATGCCAGGTCGGACAATACACATAATTAAGTGGATGGGAAGGCCATAGTCTCGCTTTAGGCTGATTATAGGCTGTGGAGGGAGCAATTTGCTTGAAAAGATTTCATGGTCTGTGAATTGTATGGTTTTAAAATGAAATAGGCTTAATATTTTTAAGGCTAAAATCCGTTTTTGTTAGAAATAATAAAGGCAATTCTTATTAAGCAGGATAAACTTAATAAATCAATTAGATGGACTATGCAACCAATTAAACTATCATATAAAGAACTCAGCACTTTCAAATGTGGGGTGTTTGTTTTAAATAATACATTTTGTGCCTGCTGCCCAGCCAAAATTGCAAGCTCAATTGCACAGCTCAATCCACCAATTTCTAAAGGCTGCTGAAGCACTTTGCATAGCTCTTCTGAGCTTTTTTTGGTTTTTGTCCTTACATCATCCAGTTTATGTGCTATCACTTTTAGCTTTGGCCCTGCCGCTAAACTTTTGAGCATTCTTTCAGTAAGTTTATCTGGTGGGTTCCAGCCTGACATTTTGGTTAAAATTTCTCTTAAAATACATACTTCTACAACCTGGCTATTTTTTAGTGACTCTTTTACAAAGGTCAAAATCCCTACAAGCTCTGTCTTACAGTTAACCTTATAAAACTCCCCCACAAAATTTGCAATATTTTTCAGCCAAGGCGCAATTCCACCCCTTTCTAATTTTGGCTTTGTAATGGTATTTTCTTTATAATTAATTATCATTAATAAAAAAATATAAAAAATATTAAGAAAATTCAATATAAAAAGTATAGAAAGGGCTTGGAGTATCGAGTATGGGATCACGTCAAGAAATAAGAGATTTGAATGAGGAAAACAGTTGATGAGGATCGTGGTCAGGTTATTGTAGCTTGTGACTTGGAAAATCATTTCTTTTATGACGTGGCACATACTTTTGTTCATGAACTTCTGCAGTGACTTGCTGTCTTGCTTGTTGTTTTCTCTTGAAAGTCTTTTAATCCACGCACGTGTTTCTTTTATCTATCTGTAAATTATACCGTGATTCCTTGTTTAACGAGGACTAAGCCGTCTTCTTGATGGTTTTTCCAGACTTCGTACAAGTCATATCTTTCTCGGTACGACAGCACTTGTAGAGCTTTTCATAAGCCTAGCATCACCTCGTTAGAAGCTAGAGAAAGCCCAGGCAAAATGGCTGTTTTCATGAGTTGGATTATTTTTGCTTTGTCTTCACAATGCTGGAGGATCTTGCAGACTTTTACAAAGGCATCAGTGTTAGCGCCTATTGATGCTCCTAAGACTGGAAGAATTGTATCAAGGCACTCAAGGGCTTGGCTGATTGAAGAAGCTTGGGAGATTGGTCCTGTTGGGAAATTAGGAGGCTTTGCTGAAGAAAATAGTGGCTTAGGCAGGGTTTGGTAGATTGGGTCAACAACCCAATGAATTAAGTCACACAAAGCATCAACCATAGGTGGGTAATTGGCAACTAGAATTTTCCCTTGGAACCTTTCGAAGACTTCTTTTACAACTGGCCAAGCATTCACTCGGATTAGCTCAGAAAGCACTGCTAATTTTTGGTTATTTGGGTCTGGACTATTGAAAACCTCTAAATCTTGTTCTTGCTGAGAGCAGTCCCCATTGAGCACCACAATGTCCATGTTCCTTCGAATTGACTGTGCAAAGGCTTGATAATCTGATAAGCACGCCGCCAGACTTTCTGGCTTCAAATACCCCCACAAAGACTCTAAAGTCATAAGCTGGCTTTTTATGCACAAAGCCGCAATATGGGCTAATGGTAGCATATCAGTCGCCGAATTCTGAAACTTGAACCCAAAGATATATACACACTAAAACGGTGTGGCAAACCAACCTGCATTCTTGAAAGCTGGGGACCTTGTGATAGCGCAGAGAGCGTTCGGGAATGTGTATCCGCTAAGGTTTTATTTGGCTTGGTGGGGTTGATGTCAGGTTAGCCCACAACATGCTTGCATACAGTCAAGGTTTACCTCGCGGGGAGATGGTTTTGCGGAGTTGGAAAGGGAAAGCCCAACAAGGTCAGATGTGGCTATTTAGCCAATCGAGCTAATTCCCAGCGCAATACTAGGCATTACGTCTTGGGATCTATTTTGGTCAAGAGTTTGACCAGAACATTCATTTTTCGAATTTTCTGGAAGGCGAACCCCGATAGCATTCGCCGCATCTCGAACTCTTGTATGCCCTTGTCCATGATGAGTAACACAGTAGAAGGTCGTTTTAAGACTGGAAGCAATAGGTGGAGCGTTATGCTGAGACGAGTAGTGGCCTTCAGGGTATTTCTCTATAAGTAATTTAAGTTACATTAAATAACCCAAAGATATGGCAGAGCGCATGGGTATTTATCGTCGTCAAAAGCTGCAAAAGCTCCTGGTCCTCTGGGTGTATCTCGAAAATTGCGATTGCTAAATCAATTACTCTGTTCGGGTCAAGATTATACGCCCCAATTAGTTCTTGTGCAGCTTCCAGCTTGCCAGGGGAGTTGAGCGCATAGAGCAGCCTGGTGTATCCTTCTGGCTCTTCTCTCATCAGGTTGTATTTCTGCTGAACGTAGCTAATTGGCTCTTACATCATGGTTGTCCGTAATTTGTTCAAGCGGTCTCTGAAGACTTTTGCGGTCGAAATCAGTTCGCATTGCTCGAGGACTGGTTCGTCCAAATAAGCCAAGCAGTCTTCTCCAGTAAGAAAAGAACGGGCTAAAACAGCTTCAACAATTCGGGAATAGCTGGCATGTTGGTCAGAGCTCAAGTTTTCCCACTCAAGCCCGAGTAGCCACAATGCGTCACAAAGATCTTCCCTATGCTGCTCTAGGAGTCCATAGTTCAAGGGCGAGCCATCAAAAACACACTTTTGGAGATGAGCGTAAAGTTGGCTGAGTAAATTATACAAACTCTTTTCTTCCATTTAATTATTATTAACTGATGCTTTTTGGATTGAAAAGGCAGTGAATTCTGAAGGAGAAGGCTTGGGCTCGAGTTTGAGAGAATTTCATACCCTTTTTAAATTATTTGTATAGGGATTTATGTGAGGGTATATAAGGAGGCGGCATATATAAAAAATAGACTGAGTTTTTTTTTGATAAAAAGTTTGTCTGGTTATTTTGGTTTATTACATAGAGAAGAAATAAGCGAATATAGATAAAAGATAACAAGCCTTCAAATATAGCTATTTATTAAACATATTTGTTATTTTCACCTATTTCTTCAACAGTCTAAATAATATAATGGAGTCAGAGACAATGAACTATAAATACCTTGGAAATTCTGGTCTCAAGGTGTCTGTCCTCGGTTTTGGGAACATGACAAGTGGCTGGGCAGAAGGAACTGAGCAGTGGAACTTTGAATGTATGAATAAATGTGTCAGGGGTGGCATCAATTTCTTCAACACTGCAGAAGTATATGGAATGGGATCAGCTGAGACCATCCTCGGCAATAACCTAAAGCAAGGAGGCTGGGATAGAGACGATCTAATCATCAGCACAAATTTAATCCCTACCAAAGTTATAGGAATTCAAGGATTAAGCAGAAAAAGGCTTCGTCAAGCCATAAATCACTCCCTCCAGCGGCTTCAGTTAGACTATATCGACGTTCTTTATCTCCATAGATTTGACTATGAAGTCCCTCTTGAAGAAACCATAAGAATCATCAACGACTTAATTGATGACGACAAAGCGTTTTATTGGGGAACTTCAGAGTTCACCCCTCAGCAACTGTCTGAATGCCACAGAATCTGTGAAAAGCACGGCTGGATCCCACCAATTGTCGAGCAAGCACAGTATCATATGTTTGAGAGAGAAAAAATAGAAAGAGATTATGTCCCTATTTTTAGAGAATATGGGATGGGGACTACTGTTTGGAGTCCTTTAGCTGGAGGACTTTTATCAGGGAAGTATAATGATGGAAAAATTGTTCCTGGGAGAGCTGAGAGTGGCTTAGCTGCAGCAGTTTATAAGCAGAAATTTGATAATTATATTGGGAATAGAAAAGAGGACGCTGTAAGAACTTTGAAGGGGCTGCAAAGTTTGGCTGAAGAGCTTGGATGTACGCAAAGTCAACTGGTTTTGGCTTGGGTTATTAAAAATCCTGATGTGACGACTGCAATACTTGGGGCTTCTTCTCCAGGACAGTTAGATGAGAATTTAGCTGCAGTTGAAGTTGTGAAAAAAATTACTCCTGAAGTGTTGGCTAGGATTGAAGATTTACTAGGAAATCGTCCCAATCCTTCTATGAATTGGAGAACTTTCACTCCAAATCCACCTCGGCGCTAGTTAAATTATGCATAAAGGGTGGATATATCTAACCTTTTTAATTATAATCTTATAATATTGAAGTTAAAATATTAAAAATTGGAATGAGAAGTCTTATAGCAAGCAATTATTATTAATACAAAGAAAAATAAATTTAATTAATAAGCTCGGAATCATCTGCTGATTAAAAAATAACCTTTTAGGCATATTTTTCACAATTTCAGAATTCTCAATATTCCATAAAGCATCAGATTTTGACTGTCTGGCATTATTAGGCAGCACAGCTGGTGCTTAATAGTAAAAATTAGTATTGAAAGATAATGGTAATAAGCCTAAATTTAGCTGCTTATAGCATCTCATTCATTAAATATTAAAAACTTACAAAAGGTTTAAAATTTTAATTTTCTTGCAAAATATATATAAAATACACAAATTTTCTTTGCATTTTTCATCTCACAAGTATTGTAAGCAAGAATAGTTAGGATTACTTCTTTATATGCTTTGTTCTTGCTGCTGGGGTAGTCCCTTCTCTGAATGCGTTCTTAGCTCTTCTTGGGATTGACTTTAGGTATCTCATTCTTCCGGTTCCTTCTCCTCTTCTCCTGTGGGTCTTGAGAGCCCAGTTATAGTGTCTCATCTTAGCACTTGGATAACCACAGGATGCGCACTCCAATGTTTGCTTATGCAGTGATCGTTTCCCGCAACGTCTGCAAACTGTGTGAGTGTGGCTGTTTCTCTTTCCTGCGCTTGGAGTTCCTTTTGTCTAAATAGTCTCTTACCATTCTCCTGAGAAATTAATGCCATTAATCTGATTTTTAGGTTCGATCGATTAGAGTTTTATGGGTTTTTCAGCTCAATAAATAATTGATAAAATAGAATTATAGCCCTATAATTAATTTTATCTTATAGACATATGGCTAGAAGAATTAGATCTAACTCTCTGTTAATTTATACCATTTCTCTATCTCCGTTTTCTTCAAATTTACTGTGATTCGGCTTTTCCTGATTTTGTAGTTGCTTTGGCTTGGATCAATATTGTGGGTCAGGTTTTTCAAAATCAGCTTCCTGGTTTCTGCTTCTGAGAAATCGTAGGTCAAGGCAAATTCTTTTGTGTTGAATGTACAGGAAATCAGCTCTGCCTTTACTTCTTCTTCAAAATTTATGTAAAGTGTCACTTTGTCATCATCTTCAGCCCAGGAGTAGTTTCTTATGTTTACAATTTGAGGGGTGACTTGTCGTGCTGCCTCTGCAGGAGCATCTTTTGTGATCAAAACTGGAGGGCCGCCAGTCACAATGCCTACACCTTCTAAAACTTTGGCTTCTTCAGGAATATCATTAACATTAACATTAATTGAGTATTTAACAAATTTCTCCAGCTCCGCAGGGTGATTTAACAAAGCCACAAGGGCTCACCCCAGTAGACACCAATTGGTGACGTCACTGGGCATTTCCGGATTCACCCTTTTTATCGAATCGACGGTCAACTGGCTGCCAGATCTCACGGGCTGCATTGCCTCGCTCAAAACTTGACTCCAGCGCATGTACCACCTATGGGTCTCCCTCCTCGGGAGTGTTAAGCAGTAAAACTCTGTGCCCACCAAGCATCCAAGGATCAGGCCAAGAGGTTGTGCACTCCCATTGCTTACCTGATGTAGCTGTATAAGATCTCACCAGGAAAACTGAACCCTATAATAAATAAAATACTTCTTCAGGAATATCAATGTTTCTAGGAGCGTGGGCGTAGTAATAAGACTTGTCGCCTTTTTTCTTGATTGATTCCATGAGCGCGTTTTCGCTTTCGACCATTCTAGAAATATGGATTCAATATAATTAACAATTATATTTCATTTTTCTATTATTACTCATCTGTTTTAATTCCCTCATGCTATTATTTTCTTAAATAAGGTAGACTAACAGTTTTATTTCTTTAAATATTTTTCTGTTTATTTATAGGAGGCTTGTAAATCCGCTATCGTCCAATTTATTTGAAGGCAATTTTGGTTCTAAAGGTTTTGATTTTACACTTTTTTCTGTACTTTTTTTATTTTCAGGAATATTCAAAATTTGCTATTAAAAAATTATTATGTATTTATATGTAAGGCTTTCTTATTACGATGGAATTAAGATAATACTAATAAATTATAAAGCTTTATATATAGCATATGTTTATATATTTTTGCTTTATAATAATGTTTTGAAAAATACTAGCAGCAAAGATGTTTAATTTATGCTATAATATTTAAAATTAAAATAAATATTCATTTATTACACGTAAAAATATACACTAGCCCTTTTTTTTCCTCGTCGAAGTTCCCGAAGTATTCAAAAAGCTTGTTGGAAGTCTTGATATATCACCCAAGCTAAGTTTTTGCTCATGCCTTGGCTCATTTGAATGCTGAGCACTATTTCCTCTATTTACAGTATCTGATTTTTTTATCAGATTTTCTTGAACTCAATGGTGCCTAATTGCGTCATCAGGAGTCATCCTCTTCATAGGATCCCACTCAAGGCATGCTTCGACTAGTTCAATAAACTCATTATCTGCCCCTCTCAAAATGTCTCTCAATGATTTTGAACTAGGGTACCTCTTTTTTCCTCTTGAATTAGTAATTATCTTTGGCTGCCCAAAAGGATCAAAAAACAGCTGCTTTCTTGTAGCACCTGCCAAGACTTCTTTAGATGGCATCCCAAGTACTTCCATAATGCACAAAATCTGTTCTGCTTCACTTTCTCCACAGAACAGCGGATATCCAGTAAATAGTTCAGCTAAAATGCATCCAAAACTCCACATATCAATCATGGTCGAGTATGGAAGTCCTAGTATTATTTCTGGAGCTCTATAGAACCGGCTTTGGATATATGTGTATATTTTTTCGTCCTCAAAACAAGATGAGCCAAAGTCAATAACTTTTAAAGAAGAACGGTTCGGCTGCTTAAGCAAAATATTTTCTGGCTTAAGGTCACAGTGAATAATATTATATCGCTTTAGCAGCCGCAGGGTTTGAAGAATCTGAAATGCGAATCTTTTGATTAAATTTATACTGAGCCCGTGGAAATTATTTCCTTTTAAAAAGTCGTATAGATTTATGCTGAGCATCTCAAAAGTTAAGCAGAGATGATGTCTGAATTGAAAATAGTCTGCAATGTGGACGATATTGTAGCTTTCATTTGTATCTTTTTCTTTTAAAAATTTCAAAATTTTTATTTCAACGATACCTTGCTGGTGGAATCTTTGTTTATTCCTTAACCCTTTCCTAAACAGCAAACATTGGAAAGGAAATTAATTGCTCAATTTATAATGATTTTTAAGCAGTTGAATTCATAAACTAATTTTATAAATGAGACTTTTTGGTCATTATAAAAACATTTTGCTTGCTTACGATAGGAATAGCTAGAATCTTCAGCGCAACATGCATCCTCAGATTATGGTCATATGCTTTCAGCACTATTCCAAAACTTCCTTTTCCTAAAACCTGCACAACTTCATATCTATACGCAATATGATCTCCTATAACCACTTTATAATCTCCCCTATCGTCATCATAACCATGATTTATCGTATTATTTTCGCTTGTTTTTACCTTATCAGCTCCAGCCCCAATAAACCATATTTCATTATAATTCACAACTTCATTATACTCATGAGTACTCAAAAACCTCACAAAATGCTTAAGCACCTTTGCCGGAACAACCGGCAATGTAAGCTGTTCCCATTTTTCCTCTTTTTCCACTTCCATTGAGCTACTGCTGCTTCTAGCCCTTGTAGTAGCCTTTTTGTTATTGTCAATAATATCTTCAATACCAAATTTGCTTGGAGATTTACATAGTAAGCTTTCTGAAGAGATCCCTCAATCAATTTTTTTGCTTGCAGTCTGCTTAACTGCTAAAGGCTTTTGTGCAGTATAATTGAGTATTTTGCTCGCTTCAGCTGAGCTATTTAGAGAATTATTGAATGATGCAGTTTCTGATGTCGCTGGGATTTTGTAGCGATTACTTCTTAATGATGAGTTGGACTGGAGGAATTTTGAGACAGGAAGGGTTGGGATTTCTTGGATATGCTTGCTGGGTTTTGGCTGAGTTGAAACTCGGGGCTGAAATTTTGATAAGAGGGTGGATTTGTTTGGACTTAAATTTTTAGCTGAGGCAGATTCAGCATGAATTTGAGGCTTTAGCTTAGAATTTCGGGTTGAGTGTGGCTGAAAGGTAAATTTGGCTTGCGGGCTATGAGTTGAAGTAGCAGGAAGGTCTCTTGTGGGGTGCTTTGATAACTTGTGCATATTGCAATTAAAATCAAATTTTTACCACTATAGATAATTAACTGCAAAATATATAAATTAGCTAAAATATAATTATTTAGATTTCTCTGTACTCCTTTAGACTTAATATCTTTTGATACCCCTTAGAAAAGTTGCGATGGAGTTGATACCATTTTTCATAATTCCTTTTGAACAAATTCATTGTCTCAACGAACTGTGACGCTATTTCATTTCTTGTCCACCCATTCCTCCAGGCGCACACATCGAAATTTTCAATCTGATCTAACAAACCCTTAAAGCCTTCAGAAAAGTTTTGCAAATCAAAAGTGGGATTCGTGCAGCTGCCAGAATTCATTGCTTCTACACAAGCCTTGACCTTTGTATAATCCTCAGTATCTAGCCTAAATCTCTCCTTGTCTGCATATATAGACTCAACAATGATTTTTATTTGCCTATAATGCATGTCACTTCTGTCTAATGAAAAGCAGGTTATTGTAGTGAGATGGCCTATCATTTCGACTGCGTTTCTTGTTCGTCCTGATTCTAAATCGGTTACTACGATGGTTGCCATTCTCAGAATTATCACTTTTTGGGAATCCCTCATGACATCGGTATAATAGCTTCTTTCAGCTGAAGGATACTGAGCCTGATATACAAAAGATTTCAAAGCATCCATAAAATAGCCCAAGTTTAAATAGTTTAAGATATAGAGTGTTATATAAGCTTCTTTCATTACATTTTTATACTCTTTTTTAAACTTCTCAAAGGATTTCAAGTTATTCGGGCTTAAGTCAATGAATTTGGGTGCTTGATTGTAGGAATTAATGAAAAATTGGCAGAGCTTTAAATAGATGGGGTCATTTTTATTATAGTTGATAAGGGATCCTTTGTCGGGGTAGTATTCTTGCACACAAGTGTCAAGAATATATCACTTGCATAGCATCAACTCACCTTTAATTCTCAAAAACACTGAGAAATTTATCAACTCATGCATTATGTTTCCTGCAGTCTTATCCTTCAAAGACTCATAGCTTAAATACTGAGTGTCGCACATAGTGTATCTAGAGGTATAGAGGTTTTGGATCTCTTTTAATGCTGAATTCGCTCCAAACTCATTTAGCTGTTCTCACTCTGCAAAATTATGAGCCTTTATTTCATTCAGCATTTCAGCTGACAGGTATGTGTAATAGTCATCATTTCCTGGATAATCTGATAAAATAGAATAAGAGCAGTATAAGGTGTCTTTTGGCTCTGGCTTCAGCTTTGAGTCTACATATACTAAGGAATATGCAGAGGAGCTGCCATCACCGCCAAGGCTTATGCTCATAACTTCATCTTCTGAAATTTCAGTTACACTTATATCACTGTATTTCCTCCAAATCCCTCTTTCTGAGTCGTAAATAAAAGAATAATAATGGCCTCCTTCAGCACTGCCCTCGTGGATTAGTATGGAGTGCAGGTAGTATGGAGTTTTCATTAAACCTGGAACCTTATACTGCTGTTCAAGCTCTTTTCTCAATTTCTCTAGCTCAGTCTTCTTCTTTTCCATTGAAGTCTGGCACAAATTTCGTAGATAAGCAAGCCAGTTGGCAAGGTCTTTCAACGTTTGGCTGTCGACTTCATTGTCCCCTAGGATTCTTAAATTATCTTGCTGAAACCCATCTTCTGAGCATTCTTCTTTTATAAATGCACTGGCTAACTGCAATATCTCAGGCAGGCCTAGCCCAGAATTTTTGTATTTAGTAATAGAATCTATTGTTTCTTCCATTGTTTTTATTTGCCTTCTTAGATTTTTCAAAGTCTTATGCTGCCTCTTAGATTCCTGTTTGTTCTTATATAAAAATCTATCAATATGTATAACTTTTGGAAACTCAAAGCGCTTGTTGATTTTGATAGGCGATCTTTTTTGTTTATCATAGGCCACTCTTTGAATGTGAAACAATAAAATAGATGGTGGATTCTCAATCCACACCCTCTGGCATGCAGTCGTTTCACTGCCACTCGGTGTCATAAAATTTTCAATTTTTGTGCTTTTTGAAAATTCCCATGCTGTATACAAATCTCCATACTCGACGTCCAGGTTGATTTGTCCAAACACTGCATGGTTTATTTGTGTTGCCTTCCTTCCGAATTCATTGAAAGTGATAGACTCTATATGCTTTCCATAAAACATATTAGATATCAGTCCATCTAAATTTACCATCATCCCTGAACTAGTTCTATATGATTCATATTCGTCGTCTATATTACGGTTTCTCATAGCTTCTGATATCCTTGATACCAAAATCATATTAAATTCCCCCACATCTCTTTGGCTCCCTATTTCTATTTTATTTCCAAAATCATCTGTAATTGAGCTGAGGACAGAGGTAGGGTCTATATATTTTCTGTTGCTTCCTATCATTAAAGCAAAAAGCTTTTGAAGCTGCGAAAGAAGCTGAAATTTGCTGCTGGTCACCCTTTGTGGGATTTGAAAGCTCATGACTGCTTTTACGAAAGCTGGGATTGCAAAATAGGTTTGGATTAAGGAGTTAAAGTAGCATGTGTTTCCGATGTTTTTTAGGCCAACTGGGGTCCCTTCAACCCTTATACGCTCTTCAGGGTTTAGAGGCTCAAAGGCATTCAGATCATTAATTGCTTTCTGAGTGTTATACGTCTCATAATGGCTTTGATTGTTTTTATCTACAAGCCAGTTTAATGCAGCGTCAGAGCCAGTCCCACATAGCTTTAGTGCTTTCTGAACGTCTGCAAGTGAGAAGCCCATCCTTGTGAGCTCTTCTACTTTAGCGCTATTATAGTTTTCCATGCTTAAAAATATATAGAAAGATTATTTTTGATTAGCCAATCTTGTGTAGATGTGATTTACATGTTTGTGCTACATAAAAATTACTATAAGGGGCCACTTCCTCCTTCTGGAGTGATTCAATTAAGAAACTCCCCGACTGTTTTTATTTCACAAGCCTTACAGTGCAAACATTTTGTCTGGTCAATTTTCAATTGATCCTGCTCATACGTAAAAACTCCTCCTGGGCAGAACTTCTCTTCAAGTCCTGCAAATTCCTTGCTTTACCTTAAAAAGAAATGAAATGGTGGCATTGTGGAAGAGGACTCTAGGCGCACTCTATGGAAAGGTAGGATCCATCTGATGAATGAAACAGGGCCTCTGCACTTATTTTGAAGCAGACCTTTAGGCTTGGGCTTGCCTTGCGAATAGGAATTTTTGTTTTTCCTTTGGAGGTTTTCTTGTGTCTGCAAGATAGACTAGACAGGTTTTGCCGACCGTTTGATCTTTCCTTTTCAGAACAATCGGGGCACACTCCAGGTTGTGGCTCTGCCCTATGTAGCTTATCTCTAGGGATGTATATTAAAGCGATGTCGAGAACCAACCCACCCTCTAGCAGGGGAAACCCAGAAACCTTGTAGAAGAGAGGATGAAGTCCAGTGATGTGTATTCGGTCAGGTTTGGCGGATCGCAATGTCTTACGATGCTGGCCGCAGCTTATTCCAAACCAAGGTTTTTACCTCTTGGGGAAGATAGAATCTCAAAGTCCTCTAGGCCAATCCTGTAATCTCCTAGCGAAAGGCCGGGAGTTGTAGCCCAAGTCGGGCGTACTACACTGTGACCCATCCCATGCACTCCAAATAATGTGTGAGCCCATTTCTGGAGGTGTATAGCTGATAGGCAGATGGCAAGCAGTTACGAAGTAAGGCAGAGATAAATACCCTTTTGAAGTATCTCAGGGATCTTTTCAACGATCTTAACTAATCCTTTGGGCATATGGCAGACTTAAATTTTCCAGATTTGAACTCCGAGGTCTTTTAAGATTGCTATTCCTTGGAGCTGATAAGACTCAAAAGTTAGCAGGCTTGCCTACTTATGGCCAGTTAAACCTTTAATTTAGTCAATTTGCTTGACCTTTGAGTTTGCTGCTTCTCCATTCCCATTTTAATTTTAATAAAATCTGGCTGATCTGGATCATTCTGTGTTCCCGATCTTCTGAGATTTGTTAATAAATCAAACGCTATTTTTCCATCAGGTGTAGGATACTGGATCGGCTCATACTCCTTCGCATATTTGGTCGCCTCTGAATCTCTTCACGAATTTTCTGACTTTGCCCTCAAATTCAGCTTCAGCCTGACTTCATCCTCGCTATAACTAAGCGCTGCCAAATACAAGCCCATCCAAAAGTTTCTATTAAAGCACGATCTTATATGTCTTACAGATATAAGTTCATCCCAAATCCAAGACCTCCTATATTTTTCATAATAATCATACAAGTCTTTCCCTTCAGCTTCATCCTTTGATAAAGCCTCATGCAGGACTTCAGCTGCAATCATCCCACTTTTCATAGCTGTATGAGTGCCTTTTAGCTTTGCGTAGTTTAAAAAACCAGCTGAGTCTCCTATCAGCATTCCTCCTTGAAAAGTTATTTTTGGGACTGAAAAAAATCCTCCTTCAGTCAAAGTTCTTGCTCCATATGCTAAACATTCTCCGCCTTCTAAATAATGCTTATAAAGTGGATGAGTCTTAAGACGTTGGAATTCTTGGTAAGGGCTAATGTAAGGGTTATTGTAGTCTAAGCTTATAACTAAGCCGACATGGACTTTATCTGCAGCTTGATGGTACATGAACCCTCTTCCCCTTGTAGATAGGTCAAGTGGCCAGTTCAAAGTTTGGATAGCTAGGCCTTCTTCGAATTTTTCAGGACTGATTTTTCATACCTCCTTGATACCAAGGCCGTAGGATTGGTCAATTGCATATCGTTCACCATCGTCAAATCACCCTAAATTGAATCGCTTTATTAAGTCTTCTGAGATACTCCCTTTAGATCCTTCTGCAAATAAGGAGTGCTTTGCATAGATTTCGACACCTTTTTGGTAGTCTTTTCGAGGCTGCCAGTTTTTTCCAATTCCAAAATCGCTACAAATTATACCTTCAACGTATCCTTTTTGGTTAATTAAAACTTCAGAGGCAGGGAAGCTTGGGTAAATTTGGACTCCAATACTTTCTGCGTATTTTCCTAATCATCTGGTAGTTTCACTGAGAGAAATTATGTAATTGCCTTCGTTATTCTTACTTAGATTTAGTAAGGGTTATCGTTTAACGTCATTACCACATGATCCACTCAGCTTCAGGGACTCCCCATTCACCTTCGCGCTGAGCACCGCTTGGCTTCAGTTAATTATCCCTTAGATTTGGCATTTGGATTTCGATAGATATCCTTCCAATTTTCGGGCTGGTCATAGGTTGTCTGCGTAAAAATCCCAAAATAGGAATCTCTAGCTGAGTGTCGGCAAAATGTCAGCTTGAAGCCCAAGGCATAACTTTTGGCCTCACGCTGAGTGTTACTCGATTGATCTAGTGGTACCTATAGGCGTTGATGGGCTACCCTTTTCAACTTTAAGTCTTCCCACTCCCATATGGGATAAAACCCATTTCTACATTTTATAGTAATTTTTTTCAAATTTAAAAGTATCCAAATTCGAAATAATTTAAAGCAAATATTAATTTAATTTGTAAAATTTATGTTTTAAAATGCAATTTATTTAAATTAGTCTGAATTAGCATGAGATTTCATAATAGCAATTATATGTAAAAATAATTTTTCCAAAAAATTTAATTAAAAACAATTTTTGTTCACTCATATAGGGGCAGTTAGCAAGCATAGCTGTCCATTTTTGGGGTCGTAATACATTTCTGAATATAATTAAAATGTGCTTTGTGATGCATGACTTGTCCAGATGCCCTTTTATTATAATTGCCTTCGTTATTCAAATATCCAGGCCTCACAAAGTTAGGTATGCTGAATGATTTATTTTCAGACAAAATTAAAGTCTTGAAATTTCTAACTGGGGTTTTGATAGGACTGTCCATATCACGTCAATTTGGAATGAGTTCATCAAGTGCCCTAGGCTCAAATAAGCATCCAGATACTATATGTGCGCCAACCTCTACACCTTTCTCTACAACAATTACTTGATAATCTGGGTTCAGCTGTTTTAGTCTTATTCCAGCAGATAATCCAGCAGGTCCAGCTCCCACAATGACGACATCGCATATAATTCTGTCTCTCTGAACCATCAAAGACCCAAATTTTCTTACTGCTTTCAGCATTATAAATAATAAATTTTATAATAAATCATTAAATAATTTCGCTCTTTGTGGAACGGAGAGGATTGAAAGGACGATTTTTAAAAGAGCTTGGAGAAGCTCTCATAAGTCGAGATTCAATATTCGGCGCAAACTGAGGCGAAATCAAAGGGTCGTATCTCACTATCTTATGAGAGCTTTCTTCAGCTCTTTCCAAGATCCTCTTAAGGCTTGATTCTGGCTCGAAGTTGACTCTTATTGTATCAGCTTGCTCTTGTGCTTGAATTATCTCGAATTCTTTTTCTGGATTTTTATAACGCTTTCTCCGCTCTATGTTCCCACACTCTTTAAGCTCGCCTTCTAAACCTACCATTTTTCTTTTATAATTCTGGATCTGTGCTTCAATTCTATCGAGTTGAGATCTCATGGCTTCTATTTCTCTTCTAGCGTTAATGGCATTTTCTTCTTGGCTTAAACCAATGCTGCTTCTTACTCTGCTTTTGGCTTGTGAGCAAAAGTTTTCTGTTCATAAGCCAAAGGGTTAAAAAACTTATATTCAAATTTTATATAACTTAATGGGATTTTCTAATACTTTTGCTCGTTAGTCAAGAGAAATGTCAGCTCATTTTCCAAAGCTATCAACTGCCCTTCAATCCTTATCCTTTCTCTTTCACATATTTCTATGTCCCCATGCGTTTTCATCATTTCTACTAATATCAATTGCAGATCACTGTAAGGTATAGATGCTTGCAGCATTTTTAAGAATCCTTCCAGCCCTTTTTTTTCTTTTAGGATCTGATTTGCTTTGTCCTCAAGCATTTTTAGTGCGAAAACATCACTTTCTGCAGTGGTTCTCCATTTAATTGTTTCTGATGCACTATATTTGAGCTGGTCTTTAAGCTTATTATTTTCTTCATTCAAGCTTTGCAGGTCTCTCTTAAGAGCTCCTGCTTCGTTTTGGAAAGACCTTGACTTGTTAAAGCTGCTTTCTCTGTCAATTTCAAGCTTATTTTTCTCCTCAACTAAGGCTTCAACTTCTGACCTGAGGTTTCTTTCTCTATCCTTTAGAGCTGCGTCATCAATTGATAAAGCATCATAACGCTGCTGTAACAAAAGCAATTTTTGGGCTGTGACTTGGGATTCCTGCTTCAGGTCAGAGTAGCTTCTGATTAGCAGTTCAAGCTCTTTGCAGGTAGACAAAACCCAGTCTTCAAGAAGCTGAGTATTTTCTGGGTGATTTTCATTGTATTTCATTAGAAAATTTTTGAAAGCAGGACTAATTGTAGAGGAATAAGTTGACGCAGAAGCACAAATAGAGCCAAAACTAGACAGAAATCCAGAAATGGTAGATAAGCAGCTCTTAGCACTCTTCGCAACCTTTTCTTTTTCTTGCAGACTAGCAGTAACTCTTGAAATTTCCTGCCGCAAACCACCCAGTTCTTCACTTGCTGCAGTTTTCCCTTGTCTTTCAGAATCTGCCTCCTCACGTGCCTGCTGAAATTCCTTTTTCAGCAGCTCAATTTCATAATTTGCATCATCAATATAATTGTCCCTATCCCTAACCATCTCATCCATTTTTTGCAGTTCAAGGTTAAGCTCTTCTAATTTAGCTTTAAAATTAGCAGCCTCATCTTGTGACAGTTTATGCGAACACTGCTCAGAGCTCAATTTTATTTCTACTCTGTGCAGCTCTGCTTCTAATTCTTCCTTCTCATGGGCCATTCTGACAAGTTCTTGATGGGTGTTTTCTGTGACAATTCTGTTTTCATTTTTTTCTTTTTTTAGAGCTTGGGCTTCTTTTTTGATTTTTTCTATTTCTTCTTCTTTGTCGGAAAGTTTACTTTGGAGCTCGCTTATTTCTTCTGCAATTGCGAGTTCTCGCTTTAAAGCTTCTTGCTGCTCGCCCCAGGCTTTTTGGAGTTCTTTTTGAAGGCCGTCAATCTGCCTGACTGACTGCCGAAGATCGTCTTCTTTGCTTGTGTTTAAAGAGTCTCGCATCTGTCGGAATTCTCGTTCTTTGTAAATTAAGCTTTCTTCGAGCTCTTGGGCTTTTTCTTCGGATTTCTTTTTACTGATTTTAAGCTCTTTGATGCTGCTTTCAGAAGCTTCTAGCGATTCTTTTAAATTATTTCGCTCTCTAAGCAGTGAATTATAGTTTTCTTGCAAGGCATCTAATTCTGCTTGTGTTTCTCTAAGTGTATTTGACAAAGTTGAGCTATTGGCTTGCAGTGACTCATTTTTATTCGTCAAATTTTGAATTTGCTGCTTTGCATCTTCAATTTCTGCAGAGAGTTTCCTTATTTTCTCACTCAAACGGGAATTCTCTTCACTTGAACTCTTTGCTTCTCCATCAATCTTGCTTTTATCCCTCCTCACAATTTCAAGCTCATCTTCTACCATCGATTTCATACTCTGCTCTTGGCTTAATATTTGTCTGACCTTCAAAAAATTTTCTTCAAGCTCCATTTTCTCTTTCAAAATTTTTTCATACTCCTCTTTAAACTCTTTTTCCTTATGTGAAAATTCCTCAGCGTACTCTAACAGTGCATTTTTCTCATCTTCTAGTTTATTAAGCTCTTCTTCTGCAAAAGCAAGGGATTCAGCAGCTGCTTCAAGGTGCTTGTGTGATTCAGACCTCTCAATCAAAAGATTATTGTTTTCTTCGTTTTTCTTTTTAAGCTGCTCAGACATGGCTGTGAGGTGTGCTTCTTGGTCAGCAATTATACTTTGTAGCTTGGAGATCTCTTTTCTTGTGTTGTCAGTAGTCGTTTTAGTATTGGTAAAGTCAACAAAAGCGTCAATGTCACGATGAGAAATTCCTAGGTTTTCCATTTTTGCCTCCAATGCTTGCTTGAGAACTTCTATGTAAGTTCGCTGTTCTTCTGAGAGGAGGGTTTCTGCCCTTAAGCTCTCTTCGAGATTATTCTTTTCTTTTAGGACATCGCTATGCTGGTAGTAAATGGCTGCATAGAGTTCTTGTAGTTGATTTAAAGTTAACTGAGTTGTGGGTGGAGGGAATGTGTAATTTTCAGCTAGAGGGACTTTCATTTGTGGTGATTTGTTTTCTCTTTTGGATTGAGAGCTCTGCGGGCTATAGCCTTCTGGGAATTTCCCGAGATGATCAGGGTTAACAGGGAAAGGGTGATTTGGACAAAACTCTGAAATTCTTTTTTCACATAGGATTTTATATTGCTCTAACTCTCAAAACCATAAAGCTTATAATATTTTATTTTCAGTTCATTATTTTAACACCTTAACACCTTAACACCCTGGACCTATATTTTATACTAAAAGGTAGTAAGTTTCTAAGTCTTTGGGCTTGTGATCTAACTTTTTCTCGCAGCTGATTAGCGACCTCTACCTCTTCACTAGGAGCATACTCGACCCCATCCTCTTGTGAATCTCCCTGAGATAAATTACGTCGAAACGATTCTTCCATTTTAAATGTCAAACGAATTTAAATTATCTTATTAAATTGTTGCTATTCAATAGAATAATGGAAATCAGTTTCAGGCACTGGCTGAATCCACTCGAATGCAGTTCGATGAGTCGTGTCCCAGTTCACTTTGCCATTACCTACATCGAAGTGGTTTTTTCTAAGGTTTTTAATTAAGTTGGGGTCGGCTTTTGAAACTTCCCCAAGAGAGTTCTTAAAATCTGTCCTCTGAGTCGAATTAAATAAAGGCGATTCCGCTCCATATTGAAAGTGGGTTGCTCTTAGGTCATCTAGGCTTTTTTTATCAAGCTCACTCTTTTTACCTTTTCCTTTGCCAATTTGACTTGAAGTAGTTTTATAGCTGTCTCCTCCAACTCCTAATACAAAATGATGGCCTCTAAGGTAAGTTTTCAAGTTATGGTCAAGGCCTCTTTGTTCAGAATTTTCAGTCATTGGCCGAAATGAATCTTGGGCTTCACTTTTGTTGGCAGGTGGATTAGAGCCAAAAACTATATGGGAAGACCAGTCAGATGCATGATCCCTTGCTTTTTGGGTTTCTGATAAATTTTTTCCTTCATGATTTTCACTATAAGCGGTAGACCAAGGCTTCTTTTCTGTCCCCAGCAAAAAGTGGGTTTTTCTCAGTGCGACTGAACTAGATTTTGGAGTTTCAACAGACGATGAGTGGAAGTTTTTGTAAGAAGTTGACTCAGCGTCATAATTTGGCTTGTCACTTCCAAACAAAAAATGTGATGCCCTTAAGTCACCAAGCTTTTCATAATTCAGCTGTTCTTTGCTGTTTCCTTTATTATTGAAATTCGTCTGGGTCATGGAAGCCATATCTCCTTTTACGTTACCAAGTTGGAAGTGCTGCTTTCTTAGGTCCTTGGAAAGCTCTTTAAAACCTATGGCTTTTGAGTTTTCTTTTGGCCCGAAATCTTGTTTGTTTGTGCTTGTATATGTCACAGGGGTGTTACCTACTTGAAAGTGAGAAGCTCTTACTCCCCTCTTTGTGAGCGAACAAAACCATTGAAAAAATCCTAATTTTTTGCCCAAAAGCCCACCCTCTGTGAGCAAACGAGAGATTTTTATTATGAAAACAATATTTTGGTATATAGTCATAGTTAGTAAAATGAAATCTCTAGATAATTCTGTAATTTTAAACAGCTTGCATTATAAAACATATATTTTACAGATTACATTAATATTTATAGAAATTTCCCATAGATGGCGCTGTTTGCCCTTGATTTGCCCATGAGAAAAATTTTTTGGTTTGACCAAACCATATGGGACTGGTCGAACCAAAAAATTTCCCCAGTGGGCAAATCAAGGGCAAACAGCGCCATCTATGGGAAATTTCTATACTTTCCAATTTGGATTTTTTTTAAATTTGAAAAAGTATTTCAATATAAAATTTATATTGATATTTATATTTTAAAAAAATTTACCACCTTTCCTTTAGCGAAAAAAATATTTTTGGTTCCATCACGAATGGGGAGTCAGATCTTTTTTAATCTTTAGCAAGTCAGACTCACTTGCTCTCTGAACTGTCTTGGGCCCGTAAGTAGATTTCGCAATTGATTCAAGGCTGAGAGGATCTTGCCCAAAGATGAAGTGGTGCTGCCTGAGAGATCGATCGACATCCATTCCTTCTACCAAGCAAGTGGCTGGCCTTTCACTAGGTACAAAAGATTTCGAGGACGTTGTATTGTAATCAGCCGAATCAGATCCAAGCTCAAAGTGATGCTTTCTTAAATCGCCTTTTACCTCTGCTTGGGCTTGAACTCCAGAGGATTTGAAGTTTTGAAACCTTGTCATAGACTCAGTTTTCGATAGCAATGGAGCGCTGCCTGTTCCTAAATCAAAATGGGATTTGCGAATATTTTTTCTCAGTTCTGGGTCTTGTTTTGATGTATTAAAGCCCTTGCTGTCTAAGAAATTTGCATGAGACGTAGATTTATAATTGGGTCCGTCTCCCCCAAGAACGAAATGAGTTTTGCGAAGCTGATCTGCGAGTTTCAGCCTTTGGTCTCTTGTCATATAACTGCCCTGCATATTGAATTTCTTAAAATAATTATCAATTATACAAGCACAAAATTTATGAAATCTGCAAATTTGTATAAAATTATATTAGACGAGTCTGCTTTCCAATATAAGCAAATAGTGATATATCATTTATCTAAAAGCGTCAAATATAGATAGAAAATATAATATTTTCTATAATAAAAAACCAACATATAGCGCTTGTGAAAGTAAATGCTTTATTTCTTACCTTTTTATTGTTTAACAAGCTAAACTAAATGAAATCTTAAAAAAATTTAAAATCCTATAAAATCAGAAGAAATTAAGCAATTTATACCTTTTCGGCATTAAAAATGATAAAGTCTTTTTCAACAGTTATATAAAAGTATGTCTTACCCCTACATGTAATTGAAACTCAGGAAATTCGACAATAAATCTCCCATCACAATCAACGACGAGTTTTCAAGCAAAGAAGAGGAAGAGCAACTGTTTGAAAAGCGGCTTCCAGTTCCTGCAAGACCTGTGAGTGCTAAAAATTCTGAATTTAAAGCTTCGAAAACTCCTAAAAAGAAACTGGCACGGCCGACCTCAGCAAGCAAAAACATTTTCCCAGTCCGAAACATAATGCAGCAGCGAAGAGTCACTGACCCACTTGCCTTGGCCAGACTCCGTCCTAAGAACATTCCTATGGATAAAGAACGGCTTTACGACGAAAACATGGCCCTTAAGATGAAAATCAACAGCTTAAGCGAAGACATCGTCATACTCAAAACTAAGCTCAACCAGTCTGAAAGGGAAATCATCAAAAAAGAAGGCTTTTTTGGAGACACCAAAAATCGAGGCGACAAATTCAGTGCTCAAAACCTCAAGAGTGTGCATTTAATTACAAGTCTTAAGCAAACCATTAAAGAGCTAAGGCTCCAGTTACAAGCGAAGGACGAGGATATCATGCTGTTGAGGAAAAATTTGAAATCTACTAGCCTTGCATTGTGAATAGAAAATATTTTAAAGGATTTTCTATATCAATAATAAAAAAAATTACCTACAATTATATAGGAAAAGTAAGCAATCTGAGCTGGAAGTAGAAATTCAAGCTTACATTGATGAATGCACAAGGCTAAGACATCACCTTGAAGAAGTCATGCAACAAAGAGATGCTGGGAACTCCCAAGGATTCGGCAATTTTGAAGAACAGAACTACCAGCAGCTTGCTATGATAAATAATCTGAAAAAAGAAAACGCAGAGCTCACTAATAATTTGAATCAAACTAAAGAAGAAGCACTTAGGTGGAGAGAAAAGGCTACAGAACTGGAAAGAAACAAAAAGAAAAGACCAACGTCAAAAAAGACCGAAATTAACAACTTGAAAACTGAAATTCAGCACTTGAAAATGAAGCTGACCAACGGTGAACAAGAAATAAACCAAAAAGACTCCGAAGCCAAGTCAGAAATCGAAAAATTCGCCAAAGCCAACCAAGAACTCGCTCAAAAATCCCAAATCTCTGAATCAAAGCTAAAGGAGCAATCAGCAATAATTGAGCAGCTGCGGACACAGGTATCAAACCTCCAGAAAGAGATGCAGAAAGCCCATAGGACCACTCCATATGTAGACACCTCAGGGTCACATATGATCCAAAAAATGGGCAACCCTCCAAAGCTTTTCAAGCTTATAAACCAAGTTATCACAAAGAAAAGGATGCTGATTACTGTATTTTTATCCCTGCTAGATACAAATAATAATGGGTATATTGAAATAGAGGAATTTATAAGAGGCATGAAACTCCATGGCCAGCATGTCAAGAAAAAGCATATAGAAGATGCTATGCGAGAGGTCACAGGAAAAGTCAGCAATTTTATACATTTGAGGACTCTAGAGGATGCTTTTGAAAGGTATGAATATTCAAATTCTCCGTTAAGTGTGAGCAGTGGAGACGAAATGGCTCCTGCTAAGCCTGTCCCGAAGGCGCCAGGCTTAAAAGAAGAGAAAAAGGAGCTGCCTATCTTGAATGTCAATAAAGTAGCTAGTCCAATGCATTTAGATGCAGAAACACCTGTCATGGAAAACCTGCCTGAGATACCACAAAAACAAAAACAAGAAGAAGCCAAAAAAGCAGTTGAAAATAAAGCAAAAGTTAGTGAAATTTCACCTCAAAAGCCTCAGCCAGAAATTCAGAAAAAAGTAGAAGAATCCAAGATTCCAGCAAAATCTTCATCCCTTGACATTAACCCAGCACAAAATAAAGACACAAAACCTCCTGAGAAAATTCCGCACCCTCCAAAGGAAATTCCTCCTCTTCAAAACATCCCTCCAAAAGAAGTCCCCCCTCTTCAAAACATCCCTCCAAAAGAGCCACCCAAGCCAATTCAGCCAACACCACCAAAAGAGCCTGAAACCCCGACAATCAAAGTTTCTCAAATAACTCAAATAATCAAGCATATCTCTATGAGAATGCAGCTAAACCGTCTGCCAAAAAACAAACTAATGCAAGTTCTATTTGGTTCTGGCTACAATAAAGACACGCTTATTAGCAAAGAAGAAATAAGGGAAATTCTTTCTAAAGCTCCATTAAATTTTAGCAATGAAGCTGAGCTTGATAATTTCTGCAGATTCCTGGTTGAGCCTGAAACTGACAAAATCCCTATCAGCGTCCAAAAGAGTGCTAAAGCTTCAAGAAAAGATATAGGAGTCAAGCTTTATAAGATCCTTGATGAGTGGGACGTTTTTTCCCAAGAAGATGAAAATGATTTTGATGAGCAGCTGTACAGAATTATAAGCAAGCATAAAGACGGGCTAAAAAAAGCGTGCAAGGCTAAAGATCCCAACAAAACAGGACTTATCACTTTGGATTACTTCTGCGAAGTTTTAAAAGACTTGAAAATTGAGTTTCCTCCAAAAATCATGAGGTATATGACTCTTCTGTTTTATTCTAATAAACTAGAGCTAAACTCAGTCCCTTATAAGCATTTTATCAAAGCTTATAAATCCCCACCTGAAGAAGAAGAAGAGTATGAAGAAGACTACGAAGGCGAAGAAAAAAATGAAGAGGAAGAAGAAGAGCTGACTGACGAAAGCAGAGCCAAAATCGTCAGGCACTATCTAGAAATCATCGCAGAAGCCTTAAAAGACCAGAAAAAAGCAGTAAGAGATGCTTTTAAATATGATAAAAATGGGTTTATAAACCCTGACAGCTTCATAGAAGGCTTGAAAAACCTTGGCATCGACGATATTGAAGATGAGCTTTTGGTACTTATCATTGAGTCTTTACAATATGAAGAAGAAACCAATGAAATGTACATCAGCGTTGAAGAACTAGAAGAAATTTTAGAACACTATGGAGTGCCGATTAAGAGTCATGAGTATTCCAATGTAGAAGAATATGAAGAAGGAGAACAGTCTCCTGGAAGCGACATAAGGAAGATCACAAATCAGTTCGCTGCAACAGAAGGGGAGAGAATCAAAAAAGTGTCAATGCTTGAGTCCTCTGTCAGCTCCAGCGACAAAAGAGATGAAAGCGTCCCTGACTCCTTGCCTAGTGAAGCATTTTCTGCGAAAATGCATAAAGAAGAGCCTGCAAAAGAAATTAATTTTGAAAACCCAAGCCAGTATAAAGCATTTGGCAACGTCGCTTCAATTGAAGAATTGGTTAAGAGCCAAAAATCAAGCTCCAGCTCGAGCTCTTCATCAAGAAAATCTAGCGTGTCTAGCAAAAAGTCAAAAAAATCTAGCATATCTAGCAAAAAATCAAAAAAATCAAGCTCGTCTTCATCAGAAAAGTCCAGCATATCAAGCAAAAAGAAGTCAAAGTCCAGTTCATCAGAAGAAGAGTATGTATCAGACTATAAGAGCGATAAAAACGAGAATAAATCGGATAAAGAAGAAAAGAAAAGCAATAACCGATATAAGGAGAAATCTCCTTCTGAAGAGTCTCCAAAGGAAGAGTACTCTGATTACGAAAGCGACCATGACAAAGAAACACAAAAGGAGACTCAAGCCAAAAAAGAGAGCGGAGTGCCTTCACTGTCTTATAAAAAATCTGAAAGTGAATCAGATAAAATAACCCCAAGGTCACAAATTTCAGAATCTTCCTATTCAAGCGAGAAAAAAAGTTTTAAAGGCCAAGGTAAAAAAACAGACTACGAGGAAAAAGTGTCTGATAGCGATGTAAGTGAAAAGTCAAAAAGCTCTAAACCCCCCCCCCCCCTCCGTGAGCGAACAAAAAAAATTTTGTTCGCTCACGGGGGGGTTAATTTTTTTTTTTAAAAAAAAAAAAATTTATATATAATTTTTTATAAAAAATATTTTTTTCGAAATTTAAAAAAATCCTAATTTGCAAAAATTGGGAAGCAAATATTAATTTAATTTGCAAAATTTATGTTTTAAAACGCAATTTGTTTAAAATTAAACAGAATTAGCTCTAGATTTCATTATACTAATTATCACTTATATATCAAAATTTTTTTCCATTAAAATTTTTTCTATTAAAAAAATTTTTGTTCACTCACGGAGGGTGGGTTTTTGGTCAAAAAATGGCGATTTTTCTAATGGTTTTGTTCGCTCACGGAGGGGGGGGGGGGGAGTAAGGCAAGTGTCAAGAAAGCGGCTTCAGATAAAAATTTATCTATTGAGAAGCATCAAAAATCTGAAGAAAGCTATGAAGAAGAGCAAAACTCTAGCTCAGTTTCTGATTCCAGTGAAAAGGGAAAAGCTGCTTTTGAATATGAAAAGCCACAGAAACCATTAGAGCAAGTTCCTCTGAAGGTAAACCAGCCTCCTCAAGCAATCCCTCTGAAGATAAACCAGAGTCCTCGTCAATTGCCAGAATCAAGTAATAATGAAGAAAGTCCATATGAGTCAGAGATTGAGTATTCTCCACATTCCTCAAACTATGAAGAGGAAGAAGAAAAAGTAATTCAGACTAAGCCTGAGCTTCCAAAAGTAGAAAAAGCCGAAGAGCCAGAAGAAGACATTGAAGAAAGCATAGAGTCCAAGAAATCCGAAGAAGAATATCAAAGTGACTATGACTCTGACAAAGGAGGGTCTAGTTCTGGTTCAATAAGCTTATAATGATATTTCATATATAGCATAAAGCACCATTTTGGGCAGGCTTTCCAATCTTTCCCATAGGGAAATAGGGAGTTCGTAAAGCTAAATAATTCTGGTTATGACCAAATCCTAAATACAGAGCCTTAAAAATTGTGGTTTATCAATTGGAGTTGATTTGCCAAATAACCTATTTCCCGTCATAAAAGATTGTGAAGCCCAGGCCAAAAAGTGCTTAGTCTATAGAATTAAATTAAATTTGTAAGACAGCTTCAATTTTTTCAACAAAAATGAAAGCCAATCATAATTATTAATTTATACTATTAAAACCTCATTAAAGCAAAACAGTAAGAATTTCCAGAAAGGGCTGTTTTTATATATATAAACCGGATTTTTCTATTATAAAAAGGTTTTTTTAAATAAGAGAAAATGATGGATTGGAAAGGAGCGATGACGTCTGCAGGCGGGTACTGGAAGCCACCGAAACCAAAACGAAGCTGCTGAGATCTCTGTTTTGGAGGTCCTGAATGGATAGAAGAAGTTCCAGCCTCCAGCTCAGTTCACCAGAAAGAAAAGCAAGGCAAACAATACTGGACAAAAGAAGAAGACAAAAAACTGATAAAACTCGTGGGGAAGCTGGGCTATGACTGAGAAACTATTTCAAGAAAATTTTCTGGAAAAACTGCAATTCAATGCTCACGCAGATGGAACAACAAGCTAGACCCAAGCATCAAAAGAACGCCTTGGACTGCTGACGAAGATGTCGTGCTAAAACGCTTGGTTTTAGAACTCGGCTATAATTGGGATGAAATTCGAAAATATTTAGACGGTAGGTCAGCACATGGCGTAAAACATAGGTTTCTGTCCTATATCCAGCCACAGCTTTCTCGAGAAGAAATTCAAGCTATTGAAAGAGTCAACTCTGGGCTGGCAACTGAAGAGAACAAAGAAAATAATAATGTGAGTGAATATATGGATCTTGATGGCGGGAAGGATGCTGAACTCCAACGATTGAATAAATTGATGGAAGAACTGCATGCTGTGATGCTTAGAACCAATGAACAAATCAGCTCTCTTGAAACGGAAATGTACCAACCTGGGATCAATTAAGTGGAATTTTGTTATAGATCTTTATTTAAATAAAATTGCTATTTAATTAATAAAAACTGTAAATAAGCTTCTGGGGATGATTTGTTTAACTAAGCAGCTAATTTATATTCAAGAGCTCTTGGATGAGCTTATCTTTTTCTTCTATTTCTTTGTTTTTCTCTAATATTAATTGTTTGAGTTTTTTTGTTTTGATATCTTGCCTATCATATATTTTCTTGCAGGGAATTTTGAAGACCCCAATTTGGCAATTGTTTTGTTTTACAACGTCCCCAAACCCACTAGATTCAGTCACATGGCTAACTATGTATAATATTTGTTTATCAAATGCATGTCTAAAAGAGACAAGCATCCTATATTGAGATGCAATTTGAGGATTTTTGGTTAGCAGCTTCACAAAATCGTGGAAGCTCTTTTTATAATTGGCATTCTGAGGGTCTTCTTTTAGTCCGCTTTTAAAATACTGATGATGCTGCCCTCTTCTTTCAATTTCTGCTAACCCTGGGAATTCCCGAAAATCAGGCTCCATAAATCTATCTAGCCACATTTCACGAAGCTTAAATCGGGCAGGCTGAATTTTTTGAGAAAAATAGATCTTATTCTGAAAGCGTAAAGTTAAAAATTTTGCTTGATTTCTTTGATTTTCATCTTCACGAAGCTCATCTTGATTTTCTTGGAGATTTTCATTATTGTTTATCTGCGGATTGTTTTCTTGAGCTTGCACTTGATTTTGATTGATTTCTCCATTTTCATTATTTTCTTCCAGGTTTATCACTGCTGGATTAAGTGCATCAAGAAGCCAATTCATTGCCTCTACAATGCTGTGCTGATATCTAAAGGGAATCTGATTTATTTGTTCATGGGAATATCCAGCTTCATAAAGTCTTTCTCTAGTTGCACGATCCATAAAATTAAAAGTCTACATAATCAATAATAAAATCTATCATAAAAGGCGTCATAATTTCTAGTTATGAGATTCATATAATTTGCCAATCATTCATATTATTAATTTCATTGAAGCTCTATATGCAAAAATCGATAATTAAATTTAAGCTAATTAAAGCAATTTTAAGTTCAATTTATTTCATTTTCCAAATTAGCTATTTAGGTATACTAATTGACCAAGAATAGCCCACTAAGGAGCCATTCTTGGTCTGCCAGAAAAAAATTTTGACAAAAGATCCTAATCTGCCATTACCACTGAGTTTTGGTGTTTCCAAATTTTTTGGGCAAGCCAAATGCAATAAAAAAAATTGTTCTTTTGCGATGATGCATTTGGCTTGTCAAAAAAATTTGGCAACACCAAAACTCAGTGGTAATTGCAGATTAGGATCGTTTGTCATTACCAATGAATTTTGATATTGCCAAATTTTTTTGACAAGCCAAATGCATCATCGCAAAAGAACAATTTTTTTTTATTGCATTTGGCTTGCCCAAAAATTTGGAAACACCAAAACTCAGTGGTAATGGCAGATTAGGATCTTTTGTCAAAATTTTTTCTGGCAGACCAAGAATGGCTCCTTAGTGGGCTATTCTTGTCAATTAGTATATATTTATTCCGCTACATTTTAAATTATAATGTCTAAACAGATTAACGACTACGTTATTGATGGAGTCATCAAAAGCATCCGCGACACTTTGCATCGACACACAGGCAGCATCAGCTCAGATATATCTCATAGCCCACGGAGCAATATGGTTTCAGAGAGTTACTATGGCTCAAATACCTCTTTTGAAAAACCAATAAGGCTGCCTTTTCAAAATTCCAAATCATCCCAACGGCCTTCTTCTCAAAATAGTAGACACACCAGGACTACATATTCAATGGACATGGACTGATCTAGTCGGCCTATTTCAAAAGAGCACAGCCCAATCGCTTCTCCATCCCCAGTGCTTCTTGATGAATCCTTAGAAAACATTACAACAAATCAAGATAATCGATCTTCAATAAGCGGGCTTAGTTATGACTCTTTGCATAGATTTACTCCTAGGCTTGAGTCTATTCCACAGCACAATTTAGACGTCACTTTTAAGCAGCAGCCATTTAAAGAGAAGCAAAATCAATTTTTCGATAACAAAGAAAATAATTCGAAAATGGAACTGGAGAAACTGAATGACTCCAAGGACAAACAAATTAAAGACCTAGAACTCAAGCTCAAAGAAGCTGCAAATACTAATGAAGACCACAAGAATGAAATCTGGGACTTGAAAAAGGAAAACAAAGCTCTTCAAAAAGATAGTGAAGAACTGACAGTTTTGAGGGGCAAACTTAGAGAAATGGATCAGAAACTTATTGTTTTGGAAAAAGAAAAAGATGGTTTAGGTTCAGAGAATCTAGAACTCAAGAAAAAAGTCAAAACAATAGAAATAGAAGCAAATAAATTGGATAATAGAAATAGCAATTACTTCAAAGAAATCGAGATGATCAAAAACAAATACAATGAAAACTGTGACGCATTTATTGCTTTGAAAAAAGAAAATCTAGCCATAATTGAAGAAAGGGATGGGTATCGGAAATCTTCGACCGAGCTTGCAGAAAAGTGCGAGAAAATGAGCAAAGAGAAATACGAGCTAGAGGAGAGAATAACAGATTTGAAGCGCCTTTTAAAAGAAAGAGCTGAGCTAAAGTACCGTAATATTGATAAGCTAATCGAAGAAAGCCAAATCAAAATTGGCTACTTCGATGAAAGAGTAAAGTTTCTGGAAAACGAAAACAAGCAGCTTAAAGACCGCCTAGCAGAATCACAAGCCCTCCTCGAGATCGAGAGAAATAACTCAAACATAAGCAGTCTCTCCATCAAAGCTGCAAACAGACGGTCAAGCTCTATTGGAGAGACCACAAGTCCTCTCTCCCTAAGCCACTTAGTCAAGAAAAGTCCACTAAAAAAGCATTCAAAATCGCACTTAAAGAGGTCAACCAGCAGCAGACTGATAAAAGAAATCCAAGACATCCTTTCCGTCAATTCCATAAGTCTCCTAATTCCGACCATTGTAGATCTAGCCAAATCACGCAGTCACAACCGAAGAGACCGAACTGCTTATTAATTTTTGTGTTTAAATATAAAATATAATTGAGTCTGGTGAAAATGAAAAACAGGAAAAATTCATTTGATGCTAAATTTCTTTCTAAGACCGCCAACCTCCGACAAGACCCAATTTCCTGCTATAATACTGTGGTTTCTCAGTATAATGACAGAGTTAATGTGAAAAATGGGATTCATCTGGAGCATGCATATAATGACGCTGTATACGTGTTTTGGTTCGGCTTTCAAAGATACTGATACTGACTTCTATTTATTTTATATCTGGCACCTTATGTCACAATAATCACGCTTTGCTTGTCATTATACTCTTTAATCATCCATGAAAATGCTTTGTCGGTGTACAGAAACAACTCGAAGCAAGTAAAAGATCTATTTGAAAACATGGTTTTGAACGAAGAAATATGCAAGAATGGATCAAGCCACTATCTCTATTTCTCCCTCAAGCCTCAAGATGTCGATTTCTTTCCTTTCCCCCCTACAACCAAAGAAGTTTTGAAGGCTCGGGAAAATGACGGAAAAGTCTGCTTTATGGTCTATGACAGAGTTTTTTTGAGTTGATCAGAAAACTTAAGATCTAGCCGATGCCTGATTTGGCTGCACACAGTACTTAACATTGCTTTATTTGTTGCAATGCAATATTATGTGTACACTCCACTGTTTTGCTTCAACCTACTGCATCCGGTAGAGTCGATTTCGAAATGCGGGGTTTCTGATATTAATTCTATTGTGTTTTTCTGATAATATGTAGCATAATTTTTTACTAATAAAATGTACAGTGATGTTCTCATAGTAGGCGGAGGCATGGCAGGCTCAGCTTTAGGCTGCGCTCTTGCCACTTCAAGTTTGTTTTCGAAAATCACAGTAATTGACACAACACCAATCCCAAAGGCACCTGAAAACGAGGTCCCAGATCCGAGATGTGTGACCCTGACTCCGATTTCTCAGAAATTTATGCGCTCAATTGGCACTTGGAACTTGATTGAAGAAAAGAGGAGGGCTGGATTCAAGGAAATGAAGGTTTGGGATTACTATGGAACCGGCTCGATGCTCTTTGAGGACTCATATGGCTGGGTTTTGGAAAATAAAGCGATCACTCATGCTAATATGACGAGGCTTTCTCAGTTCCCCAACGTCGAAATTCTGGCCCCAGCGAAGGTTAAAGGCTTCAGTGTGAGGACTGGGGAAGTTGAGGTTGAGCTTGAAGACGGGCAGAAGCTGACCACGAGTTTGGTTGTCGGAGCTGATGGAAAAGAGTCAAAAGTGAGGAATGATTTCAAGATTGGGGCTTGGAGGTCGACTTACCCACACTGTGGACTTGTGTGCACTGTAAAGGCAGACAACAAGGTTCCAACTGCTTATCAGAGATTTTTGAAGACTGGACCGATTGCATTGCTTCCATTTTGGGATGATTATTATTCTATTGTCTGGTCTCTGCCTCCATTAGAAGCGGAAAGGCTCAAAAAGATTCCTCCAGCTCAATTTATTGAGGAACTGAACAAAGCACTACATGACCCGTCTATAGTCAGTTTTCCAGTGAGCACACAACTAGACGCTCCAATGATTAGAGAAATAACGACAGATAGGTTTAGCTTTCCATATGCTCTTCAGCACGCATCAAAATTCGTAGACAGCAGAGTCGCTCTTATTGGAGATGCAGCTCACACAATTCACCCAATGGCTGGACAGAGTACATTATATTAAATTTTAATTTCTACCGCTTAACACTCATTACCGCATGATCTTAACGGACTCCTGCACTTGCATCGGGGTTACCAATCCAATACAGTGTGTGCACCACCTAACTTCACTTCTGAATAGTCCCTCAGCTTCGGCGTTCGGATTTCAACAGCTGTCCTTCTAGCTCTCATGGGTTGCCTCACAAAATTTTAAAAAAAATATAATTTTTTGATCGATTCCAAGTAAAAAAGAAAAACCTGGAACCGAGACCGTAACTCCTGGTTTTGCCCTAGAGAGCTGCCCGATAGGCCTAGGAAGATTTTCTAGGCTTCCCCTTCCCTTTCCAACTCCAAGCTACTTCTCCACGTGATAAAATCAAATCCTGAAAAAGGACTTTGGCTATGCTCTACATTCCACGGAATCGCTTACCTAAAATTTCTACCCATTTCTGATTTGGCACAACCTTGCCAGATATAATTAATTATGTAACAGAAGGCCCTCTCTTAGTCGCCATATTTAATTAGTGCTGGACAGGGCTACAATTTAGGAGTATATGACGTTATCAACTTGGCCCATGACCTATGCGAAGCTGCTAAGGTTGGCAAAGACCCTGGATCTCTGATGTCATTAGAAAACTACGCAACAAGATCAAGACTTTACAACACCCTATTTGCTGGCTTCGAGCAGTTCATTTTATGGAACTATACAGACTTCGGTTTGATTCATTATTGAAGAAACGCCAATTTTTCTCTTATCAACAACATCCCTCCTCTAAAGAGCTTGTTTCAAGCAGGCGCTAACGGCACATATTATGTTCCAAGCCATTGGAGTTGGGTATCAGAAATGCCTCCAGAAGAAATCCCTTTCTAACTTAAAGCACTTAATCCTTATTTTTATGAGAAATTTATATTTTAGGCATGTTAATTTTACGCCATTACTGGATAAATTTTAGAGATATCTCCTACTAGCTTCTCGACTGACTGCAGCAATGACTCGACTTGTCCTCCCCACTCAGATAAACCATCATTTTCGACTTCAAACTCAACAATACCATGGATTTGGTCCAATATTGCTTTAATTCTATGCTCCTGCACCATATTTGCAATCAGATTTTCAGCTTTATTTGGAGGAATTTCCAAGACAGTTCCTAGCTCGTCAAAAGTGATATTGTTATAGATTTTTGATATAGCGATTATATTATGCTCCATAGTAGCTGTTTCTAGCACAGTGAACCCGCTCGACAACTTTGCTTTGTGATGTTGCTGCAGCTTTTCAGAAAATCTATCAACGTCAGGTTTCTTAATGATTCTTTCCATAAATAGTTTTTCAAGCATGTCATAGGTCTCCAAGTGAACCGCTCTTTCGTCTTTATATAAAGTTGCTAGAAGTCTTGACCTTTGAGGGCCAGCTTTTGCCAGAATTGCACATGTGATCGCACACTGCAGAAGATGCAACAAGTCGCTTTCCACAACTCCATACTGGCCTTCTTGAGATAGTGCATAATAAGTCCTTGATGCTTGCAAGAAATCTTTTTTGAAGTCTTGGATCCTCGCATGGCACACCCTATGACGAAGCTTGAGCTGGATGTTTTGGCACAGGTGGATGACCATGCCTGCCTTAGAGTTGAATGTATCTGCGCTTGCCTCGTCTTCTAGTTCTAAGTAGTATTCAGCAATCTTAATATATTTATCTGCCTTTTCGTCAGCTGAAACAGTTCGTGAAGCTCCTTCTAGATTAATTGCAGAGAGAGTTCTAGCTGCCAATTGGTATTCCTTTTTTGCACTGTAGACTTCAGCTAATTGGTCTCTTATTTTAGCTTCCTCTTCTTCAAAAGCAGCAGACCGAGGTCCAAAGGATTCTAGAGTAAAGCTGGCAACTTCTATAAGTGGGGCGTTTTGCAGGTACTCCATCGCAGTTGCGAAGAAAGATATCACTTGTCTGGAGTGGACTAATGGCATTTCTGTACTCAATAAATGGCTTATGAGCTCCTTGGAGCCTTTAACGTCTTGATGGTTGAAGAGTTCAGTGATTAATTGCTTGTACTTCTCCACTTTTTCTTTGGGATCGTGGATTGAACTAATTTGAGCAATCTTTGCTGCCATTTATTATATCAGATCATTTTCGAAACATGTTTTAATTGCTTTATGTTCTTTCACAGGAATTAATAGTAGGAAAAATATAAAATGTTTTTATGTGATTTTTCTTATTTAAAAAATATTGATAAGTCTAATTGCTTAAAAGCTTCTTACTCCTCCTGAGCGAATAAAAAAATTAGAAATATCTTACTCCCCCCCCCCCCTCCGTGAGCGAACAAAACCATTAGAAAAATCGCCATTTTTTGACAAAAAAACCCACCCTCCGTGAGTGAACAAAAATTTTTTTAATAGAAAAAATTTTAATGGAAAAAAATTTTGATATATAAGTGATAATTAGTATAATGAAATCTAGAGCTAATTCTGTTTAATTTTAAACAAATTTGCGTTTTAAAATATAAATTTTGCAAATTAAATTAATATTTGCTTCCCAATTTTTGCAAATTAGGATTTTTTTAAATTTCGAAAAAAAATATTTTTTATAAAATTTATATATAAAATTTTTTTTTAAAAAAAAAAATTAACCCCCCTCCGTGAGCGAACAAAATTTTTTTGTTCGCTCACGGAGGGGGGGGGGGAGTTAATATAAAAAAAATTTTTTAAAAAAAAATAATTCGATATGTAAATAATAATTATTATAATGAAATCTTTTTTATTTTAAACAGCTTGAATTTTAAAACATAAATTTTATAAATTAAATTAACTTTTGTAAATTGAGAAATTTTACTATAAAATTTGTATAGAAATTGCCCGAGGATGGCGCTATATTGCGCCATCCTCGGGCAATTGGAGACACGGCTCCACACGGAATTGTGTTCCACGTGTGGAGCCATTTTTCCACGTGGGAAAATGTGGATTCCACACGTGGAAAAATGTGGATTCCACACGTGGAAAAATGGCTCCACACGTGGAATACGGTTCCCGTGTGGAGCCAATTTTCGCTTGCCCTAGGATGGCGCCATATAGCGCCATCCTAGGGCAAATCCTATATATATAATATTTTAAAAAAATGAGCGCGAAGAAAACTTTTGTTTAATTACGGAAGGAGGGTAGCGTGATGAAAGAAAATAAATAACTTTAAGTAGTAAGATAGCCCAGACTAGTAGAAAGAAGCTTTAATAAATATAATTAGTCAAAATTCTGTAAATTTGAATGCTTTAAGAAACATTTTAAGTGGGTTTAGAATCAATCCTTACTAGCGACTTATATGTATCTATAATTTAATGAAAATCTATCAAAGTGTTAATTTCTTTTATTATAAAATGAGAAAATCAGAAATATGTATGTGGCTAAGCCCAGAATAAGGCATAGCCTACGCAGTTCAAGTATTAATAAAGAGTTGATAGTGTGACATTAATAAAAAAGCAAAGAAATGCAGCACCACAGGAGAGCACAGTCATATTATCGGCCAAAGCAGCAAAAGCCTAATGCTCGGGCGAATAACCCCAAACCCACAGCTCCTGCATCAAGCGAAAATCAAGTCAAAGGAGCAGAGGTGCAACCACCAGATGCCAAAACCCTTCCGCTCCCTTCCTCAGAGTGACTTGCATAGGTTTTTTCTCAATCTCCGATTGCTAGAAAGATTATAAATAACAGCTCTTCTCTATAATAATTTTTATTAATGGATAGAATGCAGTACCTCCAGCTCATTTCCAAGCTAAAGCACCTACCAAGACGAGGCTGGGTACTCTCAGAGATCCAGTCTCCAGAAACAGTTGCAGGCCACATGTACAGAATGGCTATGTGCGCTTTTCTTTTGCCTTCTACATATAACACCAGCAAAATCATCAAAATGTCCTTGGTCCACGATGTGTGTGAAAGTATTGTTGGTGACATCACGCCCCACGACAATGTTCCCCAGCAGGAAAAATTTCAACTGGAGTACAATGCGATGATCAGGATCTCTGCTTTGCTGCCCCACAGCTGAAGTAAAGAAGAAATGCTCAGTCTTTGGCTCGAGTACGAAGAAGGGAGCACAGAAGAAGCCAGAATTGTGAAGGACCTCGACAAATACGACATGATCGTGCAGGGATTCGAGTACGAAAAAGACCACTCCAAAAACCTGCAAAGCTTTTTCCAAGGACTCGGGATTTTTCAAACAGAAATCGTGAGAGGATGGGCTGAAGAGCTATACAGAGAAAGGCAAGCGTATCATAATAACACATTAGTATAGGAGAGACTGAAGCGTTTCTATTGGTTTCAAGCAGTTTTTAAAGTAGGCAGACTTCTCTAATTGATTTAATTTAAATGTCATCTACCAAAAAAGTAGCTTCTAAAGCAAATGCTTTCAATTTCCAGAAAATTTTTAGCAAGAAGCGGTCAGAGATAGAGATAAGGAACCCAGGCTCAGCCCGAGCGTCTCCTCCGACTGGGTCGTCGCTTTCGTCATTTCATCACGACTCAGTCGATCTTCTTGATGAAATTCAGCCACAAACAGCCCACAACCGAAGAACAGCTTTAAACCTACAAATTCCTAAAAGAGGCCTTCAGACCCCTAGCCCGAAACACATTCCTACACCTAAAACTAAAGATCTCGTCAGGGTGTATTCAGGATCTGCCCATCACCCAATAAAGCTAAAACGGAAGCTTAGCCTAAAAGAGACACTAAAGTCAAAGCAGCTGTCTGAGCTCCCAGCAGTCATCAAGCAGAAGTTCGAACTTGAGGCAAAAGTGACTGATTTGAAGCTAGAGCTACAAAATGCAGTATCTGACTCCCTTAAAAATAAAATAATGAATTTTTCCAACTTAAATAGAATTAATTTATGTAAAAAATTTAAATTTATAGGAGGAGTGAACAAAAAAAAATGAAAGAAAGGAGGTCATTGATATTCAAGCTCCAAGAAACCCTTTCAAAACTCCTAGAAGAGAATGAAAGGCTTAAAACACAGGTTAGGAAAAACAGCAACGACACACCTGAAGAGCCTAAAAGCAGCATGGCGGTTGGAGATAACATAGGGCAGAGTATGGAAGAGTTTAAGAATAAACTCATCAAGCTACTAGGGAATCAGCCTGAAGAAAAGGCAAAGAAGTTATATTAATGGCATTTATAGAGTATAAAATAAGCTTGTTATTTTTAAAGAATCATCAATTTATTTCTCTGGAGTCCTTGGCTTGTAAGCATGGACTCAATCCATCGGTTGAATCCTGATGGCCCACAAACCCATGCTCTGGAGATATTGGGTATCTTGACCCACTCCTTCAGTTTTTCTTCGGTCAGCTTTCCTCCGACCCTTTCTTCGTCTAAGTTTATATGCAAATTCAGAGCCTTTCCTGATTTCTTCTGGGTCGCTTCAAGCAAATCTAATGCAAAGGAATCTTTTTTAGACCTAAAGGTCACGTAAAGGTATAAGCAAAAATCTGAGGATACAGAGCCGTTCCAGATCATGTAGACCAGATCCAAAAATGGCAAAATTCCTGTTCCAGCTGCGAATCCTGTGCATATTCCTGCTGGCGCAGATGAGAAGCCAAGGCCAGGTCCTAATGGACCTTTGAGTTTGTATTCACTTCCTGGCTCAAGGTCACACAGATGCCTTGACATTAGGCCATTATCATATCTCTTGATATGAAGTTTCAAAGTGTCCGGACTTTTGGATTTCTTATAGATCTTTTTTGTGATTTGGAACCCTTCTTTTCTAGCTTCACGTGCCCAATGATGCAAATCAGTCATCATCAAGCTATAATGGTTCCTCCTCTCTGGGTCAAATTCTTTTGGACTAATTTTTTTTTGGCCTATTTTTTTTTTGGCCTAATTTTTTTTGGCCTAATTTTTTTTTGGCCTAATTTTTTTTAGCCTAATTTTTTTGGGCCTAATTTTTTTTTAGCCTAATTTTTTTTGCCTAATTTTTTTTGGCCTAATTGTTTTGGCCTAATTTTTTTTGGCCTAATTTTTTTGGCCTAATTTTTTTTGGCCTAATTTTTTTGGCCTAATTTTTTTGGACTAATTTTTTTGGCCTAATTTTTTTTGGCCTAATTTTTTTTGGCCTAATTTTTTTTGGCCTATTTTTTTTGGCCTAATTTTTTTTGGCCCTAATTTTTTTGGCCTAATTTTTTTTGGCCTAATATTTTGGGCCTAATTTTTTTGAGTGGCGCATTAACTAATAATGAAAATTTAGTTATATCTTTGCTTTGTTTTAAAGGATAAAGAGTAAAAATAGCATTTTATTAAACAAATTTATTAATCTAATTCGATAAGTTTTTGAAATTTTTTTTTAAATTTTTATATATTTTATAAAAAATTTTATATTGATATTTTTTTTAAAAAAAAAAATTAGAACAAAATTTTGAGTTTCCAATTTAAAGGGGGAGTAAAGAATCTCTATTTTATAGATTATTGAGCTTTTAAGCCGAGGCCGATGGTTAAATCACTTCGAATGGTTGATTTCGCAGCTTTCTGTTGTCTCAAAACTCTCAAAGCAACTTCATTAGATACATCTTCCCAAGTTTTTGATAGCTAATATATTTTTTTATATATATAAAAATTTGCATGATATGAAAATCGTTCGATCAAGGATGGGGGTTAATTTCCCTAAATTTTAGGAATTTTTACAGTCAATCGTTCGATCAAGGATGGGGGGGGGGGGAGTAAGCTTAAAATATGAGGAAAACAGGAAAATGAGCTCAGAGATATGCTTATATTTACTCATCAAAATATTAAGTTTAATATAAGAAGGAGTATTAAAGTTAGAATCTATCTCACATCCGCATAAATAACTTGAAAGTATTATATTATAGAGCATTGAGGAGTTGGATAGAGAAATTTTATCCCAAAAAATTAGGCCAAAAAAAATTAGGCCAAAAAAATTTAGGCAAAAAAATTAGGCCAAAAAAATTAGGCCAAAAAAAAATTAGGCCAAAAAAAATTAGGCCAAAAAAAATTAGGCCAAAAAAAATTAGGCCAAAAAAATTAGGCCAAAAAAAATTAGGCCAAAAAAAATTAGGCCAAAAAAAATTAGGCCAAAAAAAATAGGCCAAAAAAAATTAGGCAAAAAAAATTAGGCAAAAAAATATTAGGCACAAAAATATTAGGCCAAAAAAAATTAGGCTAAAAAAAAATAGGCTAAAAAAAAAATAGGCAAAAAAAAAATAGGCGAAAAAATATTAGTCTGAAAGAATTAGTCTCAGTGAGGGGTCACGGCTATAATATCGTATCACTTCAGATTTTCCGATCCTTTCCCTAACCCCAAAATGCTTCCCAAGCCACTCGAAACCTTTAGGAGGGTTCTCAACAGCCCAGTCTTTAGATGTCAGCTCAATGTAAAAAGTCCCTTCTGCAATATTATATTTTCTTACAAGCTCCCAGGTCATATTCCCATAGTCTAAGCTTTGATCTGAGCTCTTCTTTGTGAGAACACCTGCTGTATAGGCGACTCTATCAATGATTAGGCTGTTTATCAGATTTTTTGCAGGCCGAGAATGGTCATAAGAAGCAATGAACCCACTGATACTTGAGCACCCGTTAATATACTTCCCTACATCTTCCCCTATAACTTTACGGATCATATATGCTCCACCAGGATGATTTTGAATAAATCCAGAAACATTTAGTAAATATTCATCATAAAAGACACATGACAGATTTTTGGAAACAATGTCATTTAGGATTTCTGTGTGAGTAGATCCCATCTGATCCATCAATGACTTTTCTAACGCAGGCTTGGCTTTGTTTAGCCGCTTTAGTTTAAAATTCCACTGTAGAATTCTGATCTTATGAGAAAATCGATGTCTAATCTCCAATAAGGCAAGCAGCACTACAAGAATTGCGTAGCACGCAAAGACTGCGTTTTTAGCAGTATCGTCACCTTTAATATCCCACCCATATTTCAAGTTTATCAGCCCAGGGATAAGAGCGCACCATCCAAGTGCCATATGAACCCTTCTGCATACCCTGAGAATGCTCAAATCTTCTTTAAAAAGCATCCACATCTTGGTCATAGCTCCAGTGATAGCTTGTGCTATGACAAAAGCACAAAGAATGAAGCCAATTCTTGAGTGATACCTTTTATTATCACTCAAATCATTATAAGCAAGCTCATCCTTTTTATAAATTTCATATACACTCCCACAAGTAAAGCCTAGGACTACATATCCCAGTAGCATGTGGCCGTAGAAAGCTAGATAAGTTCACTTAAGATACCTGATTAGCATGATGCACAATGGGGCTAAACAAAGCCACATAACGGTCATCTCATTTCCATGATCTTCATATTCACTTCCAAATGAGCTTGAAGGCAAGAAATAGGAAGAAGTTTGGTTTAAGCCTATTAGCAAAACTCCTTCTCCGTATGTGCTGTGTTCTTGGAATTTCTGAATATTGCTTTTTTGTTTATAAGCAAAACAGAAGTTTATGGCTTCGCCAGGCTTGATGACCCAATCGCAGAGGGTGTCACCTGTGTTCAAAAGCCTTGAAATAGAGCCAAGCATTCTGCCATTATTGAATGAGGAACTTGTCAGGTTCACGTCATCTCGGCAGCCTTTTCCTTTTGCACTGTCCTGTGGTGGAGTGCCATGAGAAGTGCTATACATGTCCCAGGCATCAAAGTTTCCATTTTGTCTAATAACTCTCTCTATAAATTAGGTACAAATTTTGCCTAGAGATTATAATTTTTTTTAATTTTAAGGATTAATTACCTAAAAATGGAAATTTTTAATTAATTTTGCTTTAATTTAAAGAGGAGAGTAAGGATAATCATATCTGTCTGTTTCATCGATCCATAAAATCCGATTCCGCATCATCCATCAAATGAACAATTAAATCCAAACGTAATAGAGTCTCCTGCGATTTGTCATGAAAGAGAGAAATTGGGATCTAGCACAACACTGACTTGTTCTGCAGAAGTAAAATATATTAGCTGAAGAAGTGTTGAAAAGATAAAAAACCCCATTTAAATTATGTCAACTTTTTTATACAATTCATTCCAAGTCCAGGATATTATGTTGATTCCATTCAAGCTAATAGCTGCAGTTTTCAGTCATAGCAATTAATATTAGTTTGCAATAATAAGACTCAGTGCCTTGAGATAAAAACCTGCAACGGGAATTTAAGCTTTTTCATTTTGGATCAGTATATTACCCAGTAAAAAACCATATAATAAATTCACCTGAGCGATATAAACTGCTTTCTTTAAAAAATCGCATAAATTTTCGAATAGTAAAATTTTTAATTAAGGTGATATAATATGATATTATCTATTAGAAATTAATTTTAAATTGTTTTTGGAAAATAGATTAAAACTAATCTCAGCTGCTTAGAATAATTTGGTTTTATCATTTGTATAGATTTGAACTTAGATCTCTTCTGAGGCTTTTTCTGTTTCCTTTAGCTCTTCCTGGCAATAATTTACTGAGATTTCGTAATTAATACCATCTCCTTCATATTTAGTATTTATTGGCAGTATATATCCAAGGATACTTTTTCCACAAACCTGCCATATGTTCTTTTTGCCATCTCCTAACACCTCCACTTTAAATTGGAACAAAAATCCTGTTCCACTTCAAAGAGTTAATATTTTTTTTTTAAAAATTATATTATAGTTATTATTAATTTTTGAAAATTATCGTTTTCAGCTATAAAATTTCCCTAGTGAAAATAAAAACAATTTTAAAGGGGTTAAAGTCTTAAAAATGAAAATTTTACCTGTTCTAATCTAAAAGGGGGCTAAATCATACTTATTATCAAAAGTATTTTCTTGCAATTCCATCACACTCCTGTTATTGACAATAAGTCAACAGTCAAAAGCTGCCAAAGCTGGCAGCGCTGCAGATAATCCTAACCCACTTAGCATCCCACACATTGTGAAAATTGAAGCTTCTCCTTCATTTACGACAAATAAATGCCCACAGCATGATCCTACAAATATTGAACAAATTGATGCATAAACCATAAATTGGCAAACGTACCTGATATTGAAGAACCCAACACAGTTTCCAATAAATGGGCAATGATAATCCATTTTGAGGATGCATCTATTACATATATGGCAGTGATGGCATCTGCTAGGTCGCTCCATCTCGCATTTTCCGCAATATTGTTCTTCCTTTATTCTATCGTTTTCTTCAAGAGATGATGAGCTGCTGGTAATTTTGAAGTTTGGAGGGATAGTCCCAGGATCTGTAGTAATCGCTTTATAGTAGCTCCAATACATGAGAAATAGACTTGTATGAAAAGAGATGTACACAATCGAATTAAGTAGGGT
The DNA here is from genome assembly GCA_914767885.1 of Blepharisma stoltei. Taxonomy (NCBI): domain Eukaryota; phylum Ciliophora; class Heterotrichea; order Heterotrichida; family Blepharismidae; genus Blepharisma; species Blepharisma stoltei. The sequence continues at coordinate 1,027,312 of CAJZBQ010000044.1, forward strand.
GCATTGGACAAGGAAAATATAGCCTTTGTAAAAGAAAAATACAATTGTTCAAGAGAGGAACACTATAAAAAGAATTGGAAGAGAATAAAGAGCTCTAATTCCCCATTCACTAATTATTTATGTGACTTTTTCTTTATTATTAAAGTAATTATTTTATTAATTTTTTATCAAAATTGATATTTTGCAATTAATTAGAGAGTAAGCATGGGACTGTCAATGAACATCATTTCTTTAATTAAATATAAACATAATAAGTATATCTTAAATTTCAACTATATTGTTTATATTTACTTATTATGCTTAATTTTTTAGTCAATTAAGCTCAAAGAGGAGAAACATATGATATTATAAGATAAATTTAATTATTGATGGGCTGCTGCCAAGGTAACTCCACTAACTCTCCCATTTAATAGTATAAAACCTATAAACTTATTATTCGCGATTTTATGTTAATTTTTTAAGACTCAACCTGGCAGAAAAGAGCTAAAATTAAACCCAGGAATCGCCATAATTTTTAGCCTAATCTAACCATTTTTCTTATTTAAATCTTTTTAAAAAATTTAATGTAATCTTTTTAAAAATGTATGTGCCCTAATTAATAACGATAAAAAATGCTCATTATAAATGCTAGGGAGAGTAAACAAACAGTATCTATGAAAACCTCATGCAGACTTTTATGCACATACTATAGAGAGGCTACAATAAAAATCAAAGGAAACAACAACAAAACAGAAAATTTGCATTTAACATTCACTGAGCCGATGCTCTTTTCATCTCAAAAAGTCCAAATAGACTCATATGACTTATGGATATCCAAATGCGCATTGCCCGGCATTGACCCTTGTGGCGAAAAGAAGACCTGCCAAGACTATTGTGTATTTATTAACGACGAAACAAGCGTTTTGCTAGCAGTTTTTGATGGCCATGGAATCCAAGGCGAAAAAGTCGCCCAATTCTGCTCAAGCTGCGTTGAAAGTTTTTTCCCTGACAACAAAGAACTGTCAACTGTAAATGCTATTTAGTCTGATCCTAAAGAATTTTTGATCGCACTAACTGAGAAATGTGCTGAGGACTTAAAACAGCATGAAAGTGATATTGACTCGAAATACTCCGGATGGTAACTACCACACAGCACTGCTGTCTTTGTATTCTTGTCTGGTGATGCAATTTATTCTGCAAGTGTTGGAGATTCTCGCGCAGTGCTTGGGACTTCATCTCCACCAACTGTCATGCCTGCCCCAGCTGCACAGATTAAAGAAGAAGACCGAAAGATGCTGGAAGAAGTCAAATCACGAAGACAAAGTCAGCCTGCCCTTGAAATCCTCCCTGTCCAGCTTACTAAGGATCAAAAGCCTGAAGACCCTGAAGAACTGGCTAGAATCATCCAGAAAGGAGGAAAAGTGCAGAGAATAACTGATAAATCAGGGAAAAAAATAGGACCTTACCGAGTGTGAGAGCCTGATTTGAAGTCTCTTGGTCTTGCAATGAGCCGATCAATAGGGGACTCAACTGGAAATTCTGTTGGAATCATATCAACGCCGATCTGCACAAAACATAAGGTGAACCCTTTTGCGGACTGTTTTGTAGTTGCAGGAACAGATGGAATTTGAGATGCAATGGACAATCAAGATGTGGTAAATTATGTGGAGTTTTATAGAGATAAATGCAAGAGGGGGTGCACTTCACCTCCTGTTGAAAGCAAAGTCAGTCCTGATAATACGTGCATAGCACAGTTATTGTGTGAGGAAGCAAGAGTTAGATGAATGAGTATCTTAGAGGAAGAGGATGTTATAGTTGATGATATCTCATGTATTATTCTTGAACTCCAGCCAGCAACAATTTCTTTGAGTGCTCATGAAAAACGGCCAATTCCTAATGATCATATGAAATAAAATGAGATGCTGATAGAAATTGGACTCTGAGGTACACACCCGGTAGAGCAGGTTGGACCCATCCTAATGAAGCTTGAAAGTGAGGCCTCAGTCTCTTTTTAAAGTAGACCTTTAGATTTGGGGAAGCCTGCTCTGCCAGATGATGAGCTAGATAGGTTTTGCCTATATATGAATTTTCCTTATTGAGATCATTGGAGCAACCTTCACTCAACAGCTCTGCCTAGGGAGCTAATCTCTTGGATAGGTGGCCAGATCGGAAATCCAAAATGACAGCCTCCCATTTTTTAATTTGCACTCTGAGGTTTATGGAACCTCCCTTTTTGGAGCCAAGACAAGGCGATTACAATTGATTGACTTCGCTTATCCCCGAAATATTAACTTAACTTAATGATCATAGCCCACATCGGGAAATTGAAGATCTGTCTAATCAAGAGATTGCTGAAAGCGCTTCTGTGAGGGATCCTCGTAGAGGGAGCATTATTTTATCTGCATCTTAACTGCTAATATGTTATAAATCTAAATTAAATATAAGCGAATTTTATATGAAAACTGCGTACTGGATCTTACTTTATCGCATCAGATAAATAAACACAAAATGTAATTAAGCTTTTAAATATGAGACTTTATCATAAAAGTTTTTGAGTGATTTAGCGAATTTCTCATCCAATCTTAGCAGAATATTTGATTAATTATCTATTAAATTTTATAAAGCATAGACTACTGGCAAAGGCTCGAGTGATAAATTATAATCAATAAGAGTGCTGACAACAAAAAATTTTTATTCCTATTGCCTTAAATAGTATATTTATTTACTATGAATAGCCCACTAAGGAGCTTTATGGTTATCTGGCTTATTAATTATTTTGCAAGCCAATTTAAATTGACTAACTAAAAATCTCCCTGAGAGCTATTTATCATAAGCATGTATATATATTTTTTATTCCTATAATTATCAGCAATACTCCCTTTAAAATCAATTTTTTATTAACTTCCAATTTGAAAAGAAGTCTATAGGGGGCTTTTGACGAATATAAAAATAATGTCAGATACCGCTGCACCTTCTTTCAGCAAAAACCTTCAAAATACACTCATAGCTGACAAAACTCGCTATTCTACTCAAATTTCAAGAAACATAAATCCCGGCGAAATCCTCTCAAAATACGAAGGCTGAGTACAATACTTCCATTTTTCACAAAAGCACTCTGAACTTATTGATTTAGTCAAATGCCTAAGCCTTCTAACAGGCTTAAAATCAGATTACATCTTTACCTATTTTGGTGCAGCCCTTCAAAACGTAGAGTCTGCTTGAATCCCATCAGAAATCACTGCAAAGCTTCCAAATAACACCTTCATCACATATATCCCAAAAGAAGAAACCAAGGCAAATAATACTTCGTTAGATCGGTTCAAAAAGCCTGATAAAGAAGCCTGAAAATGAGCTGAAGAGGAATGAACTGAAGTCCTCGAAATCCCCCCTCGTTTTGCTTCAAAATTTAAAAAACTCGAGCTCATTAATAAAAATGGAAACAAAGCAGTTATTGAATATATCTCCAACAGGATTTTAGAGCCATGAAACTATATTGACAAGACAGATATTTCTAAATTTAATGGTGAGCCTGCTTACTTTATTCCATGCAATTGTAGAGAAAGCCACCAGAACTGCTCAAACTCTGCGCACTGCTCATGCTCCAGAAGTTTGGTGCAAACGTTTAGGATACAAAGGTGCCTTACTGTTAAAGGCCCCAAAAAGCATTTTTTGCCCCACAAGCTAAGTGAAGACTTCAGAATTATCGAGTGCAGTGACCAGTGTAACTGTAACAAAGACCTTTGTAGGATGTCTCTCTTTAGCAATGCTACTGCGCTTGGCCCTGAAAAATTCTATGTAAATGAAACAGCCCAAGGACAATGGGAGTTAAAATGCAAGATCAAACTTAAACGAGGACAGTTTTTATTTGAGCTAGCTGGGATTTTAAGAGAATCACAGCCTGAAAAGAACTTTTTAAAACTCAGTGACGCCCATTATTTGGATTTTGAAGCTACAAATATAAGCAGGTTTCTTGTTTATGGTGATAAACCAAATGTTATTGGAATAAAAATATTCAGTCATGTAAGCGAAAAATGAATATGCAGGGTTGGGATATTTGCTACGAGAAACATCAAGTTTGGAGAAGTTCTTATTTCTTCTCGCTCGGTTTTAATATAATTTAACTATATTATAAAGCAATTTAATCAAAAATTCATAATTTTTTCTTCAATTATAATTCTTTTTTATGCTTGCTTTCTCAAGTAAAAGGCTTTTTGCTTCTAACTTTGCCTGCCTATAAGAGTAATTTGATTTTTTGGCTAATTTATTTTTAATAATAAGGTAGATCTATAATTGTGTTTGTGCACTATTAGTCATATATGAAAATATTTTATTTAAGCAAATATATTATCAATTTTTTTCTTACTTTCAAATTTTTTTAAAATAAGCATTTTCCAATAATTTTTTTTGTTTTTCATAGGAGAGATAAGATATTCAACTCATCCGCCGAAGCTGTGGCTGACATGAAGAGTGGAATGGCAGTCATGATAGCAGGCTTTGGGCTGTGCGGAGTCCCAGAAAATCTGTTAAGAGCAGTTCACAACTTGAAAATCAATAATCTCAAGCTCATCACCAACACTTCAGGCACTAATGAATTTGGGCCTGGACTCTTGATCAAGGATAGGATGGCTTCAAGTATTCACTGTTCCTACCTAGGAGGAAACGAAACCTTGGAAAAACAGTATTTGAATGGCGAAATTGAGCTTGACCTCATTCCTCAAGGATCGTTGGCTGAAAGACTTAGAGCAGGCGCATGCGGCATTTCAGCTTTCTACACCCATACTGGTGCTGGCAGTTTGGTTGAAGAAGGAGGCTTTGTCCAGAAGTTTGGACCAGGAGGGAAAACAGTAGAGAAGGTCTCTGCCCCAAGGGAGGTCAGAATCTGGGGAGGTAAAAAATACATCCTCGAAGAAGCGCTCAGAGGAGACGTTGGCCTTATCAAGGCTTGGAAAGCAGACACTGAGGGCAACTTGATTTACAGAAAGACTGCTAGGAATTTCAACCCTGACATTGCTGGGTCTTCAAAAATTACGATTGCAGAAGTCGAAGAAATCGTCCCTGCAGGCACTTTCGACCCAGACCAGATCCATACTCCTGGTATTTTCGTTCATAGAATCGTTAAAGGTGAGTATTTCGAAAAGCCAATTGAAAGGCTGGCTCTTAATACTGGAGATAAAATCCAGCTTCCTGGGACTCCTGAACAAATCAGGAAACGTGAGAGAATTGCTAAAAGAGTTTCCAAAGAAATCAAGGACGGAATGTATGTGAACTTAGGTATTGGAATGCCAACCTTAGTGCCAAACTACTTACCAAAGGGCATCAAAATTGTGCTACATGGTGAAAATGGACTGCTAGGAATAGGGCCATACCCGAAATCAGGTGAGCAAGACCCAGACGTTATTAATGCTGGCAAAGAAACTATCACAATGGTACAGGGCTCTTCAATTTTCTCAAGTAGCACTAGTTTCGCTATTGTCCGTGGTGATCATCTTGATTTAACTATTCTCGGAGGCCTACAAGTGTCCCAGGATGGAGATCTCGCAAACTGGATTGTCCCAGGCAAAATGGTGAAGGGAATGGGAGGAGCGATGGACTTAGTTGACAGCCACTCGAAATGCATTGTCTGTATGGAGCACACTTCTAAAGGAGCTCCAAAGATCCTCAAAAAATGTTCTCTCCCACTAACAGGCAAGAAAGTTGTAAGAATGCTTGTGACCGAGTACGGAGTTTTCGAATTCCGAAGAGACACTGGAATGACTCTAGTTGAAATTGCTAACGACATCACTCTTGATAAACTGAAAGAAATTACAGGTGCCCAGTTCTACATTGGATCTGATTTGAAGAAGATCGAAGAATAATAGCTAAGGCTCCATAATTTAACACCTCTATTAATATTTAATGGAAATAAAAATACATCTTCATGCCTCTTAATGTAAATATAATATTGTTATTTATCGCTAACAAAGAGCAATCTGAATTCATTTTGATCAAGAATTCCTCCCCCATCAATATCTGCTGATGCTACCATTTCAGTCCAAACATTATCAGCTACCCTTTCATCAGCTTGCAGTGCGATTTTTAGCTCTGAAGCAGTTATTTGCTTGTCGCCTTCCTGGTCAAACATATCAAAAGCTGCATTTAAATTTTCAGCTGAAACCAGAGTGTTATAGTCTATTGCCGCTTTTATAAACTCTGTATAAGAGATGTATCCATAGTTTCCAGTGTCCACAATTCTAATAATATTTTCAGCTTCTTCAGCTCCTCCAACTTCTTTGCCTAACTTCCCTCTCTCTGTGGTTGGCCAATCTTACTGGAGCGTCTAATTTTTAGAAAATTGCCATTCAGGCAAAAAAGTATTCTTATCCTATGTACCGTTAATAATAAATTTCTATATATGATTATAATTCTAAGGAAATTAGGAATTTTTTTTTTTTAAAATTAACCCCAAAAATTTTTTGCTGGGATAAAGGGGTAAGAACTTTTTAAGCCCTTCAACAAGATCATCCTTGTCTATTTTCCCATCATTATCCGCATCTAAAATTAAAAAAATTTCCACAAGACTGCTTATGTCACTTTGATAAAACAGTTGAGATGCTATATAAGTCAAAATTGTCTCAGCCAGCTTATTTTTTCTTGGATATGTCATTAAGTTATTCAAAGCAGCTTGAACAGGCTCTGCAGTCTGGCTGTGGTTGTATTTAGCCTTTTGTATGAAAGGATGGTTCAGTGCTTCTTTGGCTGAAGGTCTTTTATTTTCTTTTTGAAGCAACTGACTAATAAAATCCTTACCTTCATCAGAAACATTCCAAAGATGCTCAACCATCTTATACCTCCCTGCTTTAACATTTTCAATAATTTCTTCATCAGTATCCCCTGTAAACGGAGGAAAGCCTGTAAAAAGAGTATAGACTATCACCCCTAAGCTTCAGAGGTCACATTTTTCGTTATAACTCCCATGGATGACCTCAGGCGCGACATAATATGTCACAGACTGAGGGTCGCTGATTCTTTTCCCTGGAATAATTTTGCACGAATTCCCCAGGCCAATAAGTTTGATTTGTACTCCGTCAATGATGATACTTTCTGGCTTCAAGTCTCTTATCACGATATTCATCTCATGAAGATAAGAAAAGCATAACAAAATGCTTCGGGCTATTACGGCAACTTCATACTCTGTGAAGGTTCTGTGCTCGAGGATTTCTTGGAAAAGCTCTGTCCCTCGAGTATACTCCATGACGATATAATATTGTGACTGATCCTCAAAAAGTTCATAAAGTTTTATAATATAAGGGTGGTCCAAGTATTTCAAAACTTCAATTTCTCGCTGGAAAAAATCTCTATTATTATTTAAATGAAGGATGGCCTTTTTGTAGATCTTCACTGCCCTCAATTTTCCTGATTTTTTGTGAGTGCATTCGTATACTTCGGTAAATTCGCCAGAACCTTGCAGTTTGTTAAGATTATATATATCTCCGAACCAGTGAAGATTTCTATGTACAAATGTGTTTGGCCTGATAAGCAAATCCTCAACTCTTCTTACTGCTACCGGCCTCATTTCTACGTTATTCCTGAAGTGCCCACAGCCCATTACCTTTTAATAGGGTCAATAAATTACCAGACCATTCTGATTCTCCCCCTCAGTGAATCGAACAAAATAATGAAAGTCTTCTATTTTTTGGGCAAAAACAATACTTCCATGAGCGGGAAAATAATAAAAAATTCCCTATTAATTTGGTAAAAAACAACCCTCCATGAACAAAAATTATCTATAAAAAATATTTTGATATATAAGTGATAATTATATAATAAAATTTATAGCTCATTCTGTTTAATTTTATAGCCTAAGACAATTTATAGATTCTTAAGCAGTAATAACTATTCCTATTTAATAGGCCACACAAATACCAATTTTTTATGAAAGGGTTAATTAAAAAAGTGACAAATATGAGCTATAATTTCCATTTGTCAATTTAAATCGCACTTGTCAGAAAAATTGGCATTTTCGTGGCGTGGCCTATTCAAAAGGCAAAATTATATTCCTAAACGAGCAAAAATGGAGCTGGAGCTATAAACATCTTGAATTTAAAAAATAAAATTAAGAAATTGAATTAATATTTACTTTAAAAAAGTATTAACACTTCTGTGAGACAACGAAATTTTTTGTTCAGTAAAAGAGTGGGGAGTGAGCGTTTTTAATAATTTTGAGAATAAAAAACTTACATCTAGCATTAAATAGCTTACTGAAAAACAAAAATATATATCCTCTTTTGCAGCTGGGAAAAAAGTCATTATTTTAAAAAATCCTGTTTTGAATAAAAAATTTTGGAAATGAAATAAAATAAGAAAATTCATAAAATACATTTACTCAGCTGACAGCTTAAGCCCTCCAGAGCATGATGTAAAGATGGATAACTTTTGTAGCAAAATATCTTATGAATATTCTACATATCTATGCTGACAGAGACTTGGCAGAGCATTTGACACTAAGTTTAAAAGCTGATGGACCATTTTCAGCTACTATTCCAATACGAAACACCCCTCAGTTTAAGTTTGAAGAGTAAGTATAGAGATTGCGTTGCTTCTTATTTAGAAGAGAAATTAGACGTCCTTAATGGAATCGGTGCAAGCTCACTTGATGAGTTTTATATCTCTCTTTCCATTAAGAGAGAAAATTAAGTCGAAAAACTTGCAACAAAATGAAATAGACTCCCCCAAAATTATTTATTCGGAAACCTTTGTGCCTTTATAAAGAAATTTAGAAAAGGCAAATAAAATGATTTTTGGACGTCATGGTACCCAATTTGTCTTCTTTGTCAGCGCTGCCCAAGCAAATATGATTTGTGGATCTTAAAGAAAGCATCAAATTTTTAAAAAGCTTAAAAATTGCTTTAAAAAAACATTTTCACTACGAAATATAAGCCAGATTGATCAATAAAAGATATTGAAAGAGTGAATAGCAAAAGATTATTAAATGAGACCTATTTATTATAATTCTATTTTATCCATCAAAGTTAATATTTTCGTCTCTAAATTAAACTTGTAGTAACTAAGAATTTAGTTATTTGGGGATAATTTTTAATATTTCAAATAGATAATTTTGATATATTCTATTTTTAATTCAATTATATTAATATGAAGGAAATAGTAAATTAAGCTGATAAGTTCTTTCTGATCTTTTCGATGACCAAAGCTTGATCAGATCGGATAGAGTTTAGAATGGGTGTTAGGGTGTTAGGGTGTTAGGGTGTTAGGGTGTTAGGGTGTTAGGGTGTTTAGGGTGTTAGGGTGTTAGGGTGTTAGGGTGTTAGGGTGTTAGGGTGTTAGGGTGTTAGGGTGTTAGGGTGTTAGGGTGTTAGGGTGTTAGGGTGTTAGGGTGTTAGGGTGTTAGGGTGTTAGGGTGTTAGGGTGTTAGGGTGTTAGGTGTTAGGGTGTTAGGGTGTTAGGGTGTTAGGGTGTTAGGGTGTTAGGGTGTTAGGGTGTTAGGGTGTTAGGGTGTTAGGGTGTTAGGGTGTTAGGGTGTTAGGGTGTTAGGGTGTTAGGGTGTTAGGGTGTTAGGGTGTTAGGGTGTTAGGGTGTTAGGGTGTTAGGGTGTTAGGGTGTTAGGGTGTTAGGGTGTTAGGGTGTTAGGGTGTTAGGGTGTTAGGGTGTTAGGGTGTTAGGGTGTTAGGGTGTTAGGGTGTTAGGGTGTTAGGGTGTTAGGGTGTTAGGGTGTTAGGGTGTTAGGGTGTTAGGGTGTTAGGGTGTTAGGGTGTTAGGGTGTTAGGGTGTTAGGGTGTTAGGGTGTTAGGGTGTTAGGGTGTTAGGGTGTTAGGGTGTTAGGGTGTTAGGGTGTTAGGGTGTTAGGGTGTTAGGGTGTTAGGGTGTTAGGGTGTTAGGGTGTTAGGGTGTTAGGGTGTTAGGGTGTTAGGGTGTTAGGGTGTTAGGGTGTTAGGGTGTTAGGGTGTTAGGGTGTTAGGGTGTTAGGGTGTTAGGGTGTTAGGGTGTTAGGGTGTTAGGGTGTTAGGGTGTTAGGGTGTTAGGGTGTTAGGGTGTTAGGGTGTTAGGTGTTAGGGTGTTAGGGTGTTAGGGTGTTAGGGTGTTAGGGTGTTAGGGTGTTAGGGTGTTAGGGTGTTAGGGTGTTAGGGTGTTAGGGTGTTAGGGTGTTAGGGTGTTAGGGTGTTAGGGTGTTAGGGTGTTAGGGTGTTAGGGTGTTAGGGTGTTAGGGTGTTAGGGTGTTAGGGTGTTAGGGTGTTAGGGTGTTAGGGTGTTAGGGTGTTAGGGTGTTAGGGTGTTAGGGTGTTAGGTGTTAGGGTGTTAGGGTGTTAGGGTGTTAGGGGTTGGTTAGGGTGTTAGGGTGTTAGGGTGTTAGGGTGTTAGGGTGTTAGGGTGTTAGGGTGTTAGGGTGTTAGGGTGTTAGGGTGTTAGGGTGTTAGGGTGTTAGGGTGTTAGGGTGTTAGGGTGTTAGGGTGTTAGGGTGTTAGGGTGTTAGGGTGTTAGGGTGTTAGGGTGTTAGGGTGTTAGGGTGTTAGGGTGTTAGGGTGTTAGGGTGTTAGGGTGTTAGGGTGTTAGGGTGTTAGGGTGTTAGGGTGTTAGGGTGTTAGGGTGTTAGGGTGTTAGGGTGTTAGGGTGTTAGGGTGTTAGGGTGTTAGGGTGTTAGGGTGTTAGGGTGTTAGGGTGTTAGGGTGTTAGGGTGTTAGGGTGTTAGGGTGTTAGGGTGTTAGGGTGTTAGGGTGTTAGGGTGTTAGGGTGTTAGGGTGTTAGGGTGTTAGGGTGTTAGGGTGTTAGGGTGTTAGGGTGTTAGGGTGTTAGGGTGTTAGGGTGTTAGGGTGTTAGGGTGTTAGGGTGTTAGGGTGTTAGGGTGTTAGGGTGTTAGGGTGTTAGGGTGTTAGGGTGTTAGGGTGTTAGGGTGTTAGGGTGTTAGGGTGTTAGGGTGTTAGGGTGTTAGGGTGTTAGGGTGTTAGGGTGTTAGGGTGTTAGGGTGTTAGGGTGTTAGGGTGTTAGGGTGGTTAGGGTGTTAGGGTGTTAGGGTGTTAGGGTGTTAGGGTGTTAGGGTGTTAGGGTGTTAGGGTGTTAGGGTGTTAGGGGTGTTAGGGTGTTAGGGTGTTAGGGTGTTAGGGTGTTAGGGTGTTAGGGTGTTAGGGTGTTAGGGTGTTAGGGTGTAGGGTGTTAGGGTGTTAGGGTGTTAGGGTGTTAGGGTGTTAGGGTGTTAGGGTTAGGTGTTAGGGTGTTAGGGTGTTAGGGGTGTTAGGGTGTTAGGGTGTTAGGGTGTTAGGGTGTTAGGGTGTTAGGGTGTTAGGGTGTTAGGGTGTTAGGGTGTTAGGGTGTTAGGTGTTAGGGTGTTAGGGTGTTAGGTGTTGGTGTTAGGGTGTTAGGGTGTTAGGGTGTTAGGGTGTTAGGGTGTTAGGGTGTTAGGGTGTTAGGGTGTTAGGGTGTTAGGGTGTTAGGGTGTTAGGGTGTTAGGAGTGTTAGGGTGTTAGGGTGTTAGGGTGTTAGGGGTGTTTGGGTGTTAGGGTGTTAGGGTGTTAGGGTGTTAGGGTAGTTAGAGGTGTTAGGGTGTTAGGGGTGTGTTAGGGTGTTAGGGTGTTAGGGTGTTAGGGTGTTAGGGTGTTAGGGTGTTAGGGTGT